>NC_051167.1:51970006-52322292 GCF_013339725.1 Rhipicephalus microplus | reverse complement strand
CCTGCTAACTTCTGAAAAACCGGGTCATTTGCATGTCGGGTAGTTGGAATGCAGTTTCGCAACTAGTACGGTTAAATAACAACGGCCACTGGATAAGAAACAAGAATAACTCTGGTCTGGCAAGGGAAACGTGTGGCGCTTTGCAAGCTTCTCCCTTGATGCCCCTTAATTACGCCCCATTCTAGCCAATTTAGTTGGCACTTTTTGTTTCTGCTAGGCCTCATGAGCAACCTACAAGCCAAAGCAGCTGTGTGGCGAGCTCGCAACGCAACTGCCGCTCGGGCTCGCCACCGAGACCTTGCCGTGACAGCCCGGAAAGCCGAAGAGGTCTCATCGTCCAGCAAACCAGATCTGCGGGCCAGCTAAACCACAGCGAGGAGACCTCGTTGTCAAGCACACCCTGAGCTGCGGCACTTTTAAATGCAGAGCACTTCTTAGTCGCAGAATGTTGCTCATCGGCGTAGGTGCCGTCCACACCCACACTGCATATGCTCGGCACGTCTCGTGCCTCGTCTCGTCTCCCCGCGACCGACCCCACCCCCATACTCTCTCTCCTTCGAATGCGGACGGTATGTATTAGGCGGCGGAGGTTGCATTTCGGAATTCTGTCAAGGCTGAATTACTTGGCTTTCATTTTACTGAACGCTTTGCTTGACTTGAGTAGATGCGATTGAAGCAACAGTACATGCAACCTGTAGTGAAGCACAACCCAACATCAGCGTCCCAACACTCGTTGAGGGCAAGGTTGACCCACTTCACCGTCATCGGTGCTAACAACAGACAGCAAGCAACACAGAAGACAAAGCTGCGAAAAGACGAGCATACGACGCTGAAAGCAAGCATTTGAAGCGAGCTGCAGATCCGGAACTTCATGCACAAGAACCGCTAACAGCTTGGACGTTGTCATGTGCGGTGACCTGCGACAGGTGTCGCCCGTACGGGCCAATAAAGTGTACAAGAGGTGCCGCAAGGTGGGCGGGCTTTCGGGCCCACCATCAAGTGGCATTAGCTCGACTACTTCCCTCTCGTGCGGGCCATCAGGCAAGCGAGTGCATCCTTCTCGGCGCTGCTGAGAAAGATCAGAGACAGAAGGGAGCTCAACAATCAAGAGATGCAACTCCTCGAGAGCAGGTTCATCACCGCCGACGAAGGGCTGGTGTGCACCCCGTCGGCTGTGCGAATCTTACACTTGAACAGAAAGGTGTGACCAAGTTCAACACCTTTGTGGCCATGCAGGGAGGTGACGACGTCGTGAGAGCGCCTTTCATTGAGCATAAACATTTGCTCTGCAACACAGGAAGGTTGATGATAGTCATGCAAGATATTTCACTCCACTTAAAACAAGCAGCCTTAATACCGGTGCAACGCACTGAAATGACTGTTGAACACGTTGTCACTCACTGGCAGCATGAAATCCAAGTTGAATCTCCAATCACTGTCAGCGCTGTAAAGTTCTTGATTAAAAAATTATGCAGGAGAAAGCTGTATGAGTATGCACACGGCCAGGTAGATAACAATTGTTAATGCTGGTTTACTGTATATATACAAAACTGTTAAATAGCAGAAACTTGCCTAATCTAAGACAGCTGTGTACACGGCACACTGCAAAGAAATAGAACCAGTCCTCCTGCTGTGCTAATCAGAGCCAATCTTCTCTTGGGGCCTTAACCACTATAAGCACTCTCGCATGATGAGAAATATGCAATGTCTCTTGTGCTAGATTTCTTTGTAATAGTTTCACAATACAGCCGCAATGTCTCTCTACTGTAATGGAAGAAATGAAGCCTATACTTGTAAAAATTGCCTGCAGTTGCTCACAGAGGAGTACTGCCGTGGAGGTGTCCTTGCGGATAAGTGGTCAACACGAATGATGCAAACCAGATACCGGGTCCGAAAGTGCGAAAGGACCTGTCGATCCAGTGTGGCCTACAAAACATGGCCCCCTGCCTCTTCCGAGAGAATTTTGAACGTACCTTGTCTTTGAGGATGTCAAATAAATTTTCATCAAATCCGAAGCCGGCCTTCAGATTTTTCAGATAGGAGTAGAGTGTGCGAGGGTGTGGTAGAGGCAGAAAATTATTCTCGTGAAGAAATGTATAAACTGCTGTGGATTTGATTTTCAGCAGTAAACAATCGTAAAGCCATTCCTTTTTATACCTGCAATAAATAAAATGCAATTTTTGTGGTCACGATTCTGCTACAGCTCAAGCAAACAGCACCATCAAAGTAAAACAAAATATTGCGTTTTGTCCCACGGCTTCACTTAGTAGTTTCTGTCAATATCCAGAAAGCAAACGAATGCGCACCGAACATCGCACTTCACATAAAATTGCACACACACACAAACTTTACAAACCGGATCTTACCGTGCTGCTTTCGCAGACTTCATATTTGCTTTCATGATGCACTGGTCTATAATGAGCTTCTCGCGGTCTGAAAGCTTGTGAATATCTGCATACACTCCATTCTTTCTATTCGCGTGCGCCTCCGCTTTTGTGAGTTTCCGCTGACATGACTGAAGCTGTTGCTTCACGCTGCGAAGTTGGGCCTTCACTCTCTGTAGCTCCGACGCTGAACAAACGGTGACCTCTGTTTGACACTCTGCATCAGCGTAGCCATTGCGATTCTCAGTTCTCACAACATCTGCAAAGAGTGAGAAAGGGCAATATTTATAAGGGAAGGAACCAATTTGGTTAGCGTAGTGAGCGAATTTTGTTAGCGTGGTGAGCGGGTAGGATACTTGCAAACTTTGTGCCAGACTTACCTTCGATTTCTTTGTCGGCTGCACTGGAGACGTCTGCATTCGCGACTGTCGCATCACAATCCGGAGAAAGCTCTCGCGGCCTTTTTAGAGGTGGGCCCTTCGTTGCACGCGAACGCTGCTTTGGTTTCGAGAGGTAGGAAGGCAAACCTTCAAAAATCCTTGGTACGGCGTCTTCCACCAGTCTCGGTCGTTCTCGGGGCAGCGAAACGATGTCTCCGTTCACAGTGCACACGTCCGCACGTACAATGTCACTGGCGTCGAAATGTTTTTCACACACGCGAGCGTACTTTGATTCGAACGAAAATCCGGCAGTCTCCTGTCGCGGGATCGCACGTTTCCACCTGACGCGTTGTTCTGCGTTGGCTGGTAAACAGAACAGGGAAACTTTTTCGACGGTGCCCTTGTATCCAGAATGACAGCCCGGCACGCAGCAGGTGTTGGGCATCGCTGTCAACACGATGCGACCGCGAAAAGCTAAAAAGGGGGGCGATCAGCACGACCACCACAACTCCGCGCCAACAGTCCGCTAATGGCGGCCAACAGAGCAGCCGGCCGGGCCGGCTTCCTCGTCCCCCGTCTAGCTACGCCAGCGCCGCGGCGCGGAAAGTGCGGGCGGTATATGAAGCTCTCCCATTGAGTGACGCGGGAGTTTCATGACCAGAAAAATATTGAAGGACCATGCTATCACTAAGCTTGCTATTGAACCTTGCGGCTTGTCAGCTTTGACTAATGGTACGTGGCTATTATACTGGCCACCAGTGACGCTGCAGTCTATCACTCAAGGCATTTCTCTGAGAAACTAAGCTGCCTATAAATCATAACTATGAGAGGTTTCTTGGCAAAAAAGAATGCGGGAACTTTGTATCAAGTTGCGCAAAGGTTGGCACAGTGAAGCGCAAGCTTGTCGCTGCTCGTACTCCCCGTCAACTGACATGTCTAGCTCTGAGATGTGCAGCTTCCTCCTAGGGCACTCTCTTAGGGCAACTTGTGAATTCCTGGACATGATGGGGTGTAGCCAGGCTAGGTACCATAGAGAGGAGGCTGTGCGCAATGTTTCCATTGGTTGGTGTGGCGTATAGCCACTGCACATGTGCGACTTGATCAGGTTATGCAGTATCTGGTCTCTAGATGAAAAAATGCTTGCTTAGTCTTTCTTGCTTTCCTTTATTGTAGTGTATTTCTATCTCTATATTTATCTCTTACTCTTTCTGATATGGTAAGTAGAAGGCAATCATCGCATCTCTCCTCGCGAGACTTGCCTTAGCCACTCCTGTGACTACACTGTAACTATATACAAGGCTATGTTATGGTCTTTCTGCATACATAAGGCCCTGCCCGGCAGAGTGTGTTAGGACGCTTGTTTACACATTGAACGAGCCCCGCCGCGGTGATCTAGTGGCTAAGGTACTCGGCTGCTGACCCGCAGGTCGCGGGTTCGAATCCCGGCTGCGGCGGCAGCATTTCCGATGGAGGCGGAAATGTAGGCCCGTGTGCTCAGATTTGGGTGCACGTTAAAGAACCTCAGGTGGTCGAAATTTCCGGAGCCCTCCACTACAGCGTCTTTCATAATCATATGGTGGTTTTGGGACGTTAAACCCCACATATCAATCAATCATTCACATTGAACGAACGCGGGTTTAAATTCTGCCTTGGGAACAATATTTTTGTGGCAAGGACATTGCTCTTTCTTCATATCTTTTATTGTTTCTTTTCCTCTCTTTGTGTGCTCTTTCTCTCAACCATTTGGATTATTACAAGCCATGCCATTGTAGTGGTGAGTAGAGGGATTGACCCAATTCTGTGCTGCATACCGGTTCATAATGACGATACTTTTTGGGCATGGTCCTGTGCTCTATGCCGAGCTAGAACAGTCTCACAGTTGAAACTATGATTTACTCTGCTCTATCAAGTGCTTTGCTTGTGGAATCCACAGAAATGTGTACACTGTTTAAATCTGTTAGCAAATTGCATGTGGTGGACAGGAATGCCATTTGCACTAAGGAAACTTGCTGTAATATTTGTATATATGTAGTGTTTGCAACTGCACACTGCAAGTTCTCACAATGGAGAGAGTGAATGCCCCTTAGTTCTGGTTTCAAGGTGCCATTTGGCCTGCGCTCGATGCTATTATCTAGTATCTGCTGGTTACTTTAAGGCTGCTTTACCATCATCTTTGGGCTGTAGTGTTACAAAGTAAAAGCTTGGATAATAACGGTTTTGTATTAATAATGCGGCAAAGCTCATGAGCAAGTTGCCTGGAACATATTGGCCTATTACGTAGAGATGCAGTTAAAAAAAAATTCACTAATCTGTAGTTCAGGGCAGTAAATTTTTTTCCTATATGTCATGTTTTTATGTTGTTTTCAAGTAGTATGTGATTAGTTTTATAGTAAGCTGCACAGTTTTTACCTTGTAACATGATGATGTGTAATGTATAGTTCATTTTGGATAAACATCTTATGCCTCTGAATTTTTATGGTTCTGAGCTATTGTGGGCTCATGCTACTCCATGCTAACTGTAAAATGCGAATAACTATGAAGAGAGTGTGTATAACACATTCTAATGGACAAGAAAAATTGTAACGTGAGAATTCTTAGAATCATCAGCCCATACTAATTGTTTGCTTTAGATTCGTAATAACTATACTGGCATTATAAAGATTTGATAGAGATACTTGCAGCCTTCACATGCTGGTGAATATGTGGGCAAAACTTCATCCTGATCTGGATATCAGAAGTACCATAAAAATGATGCCTAAACTCAGGAATTTGCCCGAAATAGGATCTTGAGAAAAACACATATTAAAGGTAGAAGTCAAAGCTCATCTATGCGGCAGAGATATCTTTTTTTTTCAATAATTTTTTCCATCACAACAGCTTGGCAGTCATTGTTATTTTGAATGTGTGGCTTATTTAGTGAACTGCTCATGCAAAATGTAATGGTAAGCAGCCAGCTGACAATATCCTGAGGACCGTAGACATTGAGCTCGTTTTTTTTTAGTTTTTATTAGCCACCTTGTGTTCTCTAAAGATGATTGTAACCTACTTCAAGTAGTACACTCGAACCTCGATATAGCAAACTGGGATATAGTGAAATATTGTTTATAATTAAGTAATTGAAAAATAGTTTTGCAGTCGATATAGTGTTAGGAATGAACCTTTATAACAAATTTTATGGATATAGAGAACTTATTATGTGTAAGATGCAAGTTTGTTATAATGAGGTGTAAGTGTACAATCTTCAGTTTTTTTTGTTGTGAAAGTAGAGGACCTAATAAAATATTTGTGGTGCGACTGATACAAGCAAGGAAAAAAAAAGGAGGGAACTCAGACAGGATAGGGCACTAGACTTTCAGCTTGTTTATTTTCCTCGCATCACCCAAATATATACGTTCCCAGAATGCGCAGAAAAAGGGGCCACAGCACAAGCAACTATCACAAGGCACAAACAGAAGAAAGGTATCGCACAGGCCTATTTAGAAACGGGCATTGCTTCTTGTACAAAGTGATAGATGGGATATTGATGAATTTGCTCCCCTTTGATATGCCTTTGGTACTTTACATGCTAATGTTTCCCTGCTTCGTCCTGTTGCACGAGTTTCTCGGAACAGTGGTGTGCAGCCACACGAAGCATAATGAAACGGTAGATGTGTACTCATGCCATACTTAATTGATAATATGTGCTTCCTAAGGCGATCATTAACGCAGTGTTCTGTTCGGCGTATGTACGACTTGCGACAGCTCAATGGAATTTCAGAAACAACGCCTACCATGCAATGCAGAACTGGCCAGGCGTGCTTCTTTTTGCATGGAGGCTTGGCTTTTTGCGACGAAATGCGGGCACAAAGCTTTGAGAGCTTGTTGGGTGCCGAGAATACCACTGGAACGTCATGCCTGTGGGCAAATTTTTTTTTAATCGTGGGCAATTTTGTGCACGTAAGGCAGAACCAGTGGTTGTGCTTCGCGCTGCCTGCTGCATCTTTTAAGCTTTTTGAGCAGAGATTCAGACACTTTGGTTAAGACCTCCAAAGGGAAACCAGCCTTGAAATGTGCTTCTAAAAACTTGTCCATCGTGTGCTCGCACGACTTCAACAACGCAGACTGGAGACACATTGCCGCAATGGCTTTTTTCACGGTTTTCGAGTGTGCAGATTCGTAAGGCAGGAGGTCTTTGCATGCACGGGGGTTGTATCTTCAGCACGAATGTGTAGCATTTTACTAACAGGTTAATGTGAAAAAACTGCAAATGATTGTTTTGAGGTCGCTCATGCGTAAACGTCAAGCCTTTACTGTGCTGAATAAAAGCTGATAAAACATTCTTTACATCGTCGCAAGCGTTCATAGAGTTGGGGATATATAAAAATACCAGGAAATCTTCAACGTATCCAGTTGCTTCGAAACAAAGATCCGAGTCGAGGTTTCTAGCAATTAAGTGCCTGGTCAATAGATGAAAGAAAGATGTTGCATAAGACAGAAGCTACACATGAACCAATGTAAATGCCTTTGAAGCATTGGGGCACCCACGAGGGGGTTTAGGGGGTTGTACCTCCCCCAAAAGGCTCCCCCCCCCTGTATGCCCCAATATCCTTGTCGCCCAATATCCTTGTGAACATTCTCCATCCTGTTTTGTCTACTTTTCAAGACATTAGCGAAAGTTGGAATGATCGGGAATCTTCATCCAATGCTCAAATCCTTCCGAGCGCTTTGCAGAGAAGCAAATTTCTTGTCTCTTTTCTTGTTGCGGAAAAAATTTTCTCTATAAGCTTGCCGTTAAGCAAATACTTGCAAACCGTCAACTGGAATCTTTCCTCCGCTCTAAGGTTGGCTGATGACGTTTTGTTTACTGCGCGTAACCTTAGATCTCGCGCTCAAGACGTATTTCATGAACTTTTTGAACACGTTATGTCAGTTTGTGAAAAGCTTGGCTTGATTATTGAAATGCCAAGGCTCGTTGGTCAGCAAAGGATATCCTCAAATGTGCCTTCGACTCCGGAGGAGTACTTCCGTCGTTGTGTATTCCTCCCATTTCTCGAAGCTTTCACAGAACAAATTGATGAGAGATTTGTGAAGCACAAGAGCATCCTTACTAAATTTGAAATTCTTCTTCCTTAAGTCTGTTGCTGAGCAAGGACAATGAAAATGCGATGCACATTCTCTGTGAGAGCTACAGTTCTGATGTCGGGGACTTGGGTTCGTGTGCTGTGGCAGAGCTATATCTTTGGTACAGTAAGCTTCAGCAGCTTGAAAAACTCTCAATGGGTCCTCTGTAAGTGTTGGAATTCTGTCCAGGTGGTATTTTTTCTGTGATCCGAAAACTACTTCAAATTATGGCTACTCTGCCAGTTAAGGCTTTCACAAGTGAGAGGTCCTTCACAACTCTGAGACGTCTTAAAACCTATCTTTGCAGCACGACTTGGGCGCTAAGGTTAAATGGTCTAACTTTTCTAAATATTCACAAAGAATTTTCCTTATCACCTGAGAAGATTTTGGACAAATTGCCCACGAAGTCACTACGGCTGGACTTTAAGCTGCAGAGTGTCTCTTCTATGAACAAGCCACTGCTACAAAGACCTGCTTGAGAACAGGAATTGTGGGTGCTGCCTCCAGAATTAATGGTTTTACACAGTCTTCAACTATGCTTGTAGTTTAGTATTTTTCTTCGTTTGGTTTAGCCATTTCATCTGTGCTTAATCATATTGATTAAACTTTTCGGGCTGAGTTCACCCTTTATTGTCTTGCTTTTTGGTCACTTGACTAGTTGATTATTAACTTATTCCTAATGTTAGTATAGCACTGTAGGTGAACCTGTCTTGCTTGCGCATTCTCTTGGATCTTCCAACTGGCATAACTTGCACAATCTTTGAGTTCTTTCACTACATCAGTCAATAGTAACGTAAAATGCTTATAAAACTCGCCGATTCCACGGCTGTATAACTAAAAGCTTGAGCGGATGACTCCTCTACAACTTGTCTCTGACGTGACCATCGGCGCCGCTATCGTGTTTATCGCCAGTGCAACTTGCAAGCTTTCCCTGCATATAAATTTTCTCCAGACTTTGTCCTATAGTCCCCTTTCTACTATCAGAAGCAAGACATTTCACATGTGCTCTTGCTGGTGACTTGCTCGTGAATTATGTATGATTTACTTCTCTCCGAGTTCTCTTTCCCATGTTACCGACAACAACAGGAAGACAACGAGGACAAGTGCACCAAACTAACACGCCTGTGATGACGTAGCTGCTTTGACAGAAACAAATCCTACTGTCGAAATGTTGGACAGGACGACTTAGGCTCTTACCTGATTTGACTTTAATTTTGCTAACGATGCCATAATGATACGCGTGAATGGCCAACTAATAATCCTAGCATACGAGAACGAATTTCTGAAGTATATTTTCTGACGTCAGGTGAACTTTCATATTTTAATCATACGAGACAACCTTGACAGAATGAATATTCTTGGAAACATTCTGGGATATATATTTCGTGTCCTTTCTTCAATAAACTGAGTTGGGAGTTGGCGCCTGTTTGTCTTTTTGCTTTTCGTGTTTTTGTCTATTGTGTGCGCGCGGAAATGTTTCCAAGAATGTACTCAGACCAACTCGCCCAACTTTCCATACTATTACAGAATGAATATTATATACCTCTTATAGACCTGAATAAAGAATTTTTCAATGTGCTTGAATTTACGTGGCTTCACTTCTCTACTTTCTAAACCCGACAAACAGTTTTTATGCAACAAATATATTCCTTAGATTTTATATCAGTTTGTATGAACTGCTGTGATAAAAACGGTGTACTTATTCAGACTACGTGGTTAATACAAATGCAACTAGTTAAAGCCCACAATTCACTTTTGGTACACTTTCACAAGACTCAAACGAAACAGATATCATGTTCCGCTCTCATAATTTAGAACATCCTGACCTGCAGAGTTGCAACATCGCGCGACTGCCAACAGGCTGGCATATCCTCGACGCCCTTATCTCTGTACGGAAGCGGCAAAAATAAGCGTGTGCCGACAACATTGTGGGAAACTGTTATGCACTGCTTTATTAATCTGCAGTTTATTTTTCACTTATACTGCTTTGATGAATTCATTGATGCACCAGTCAAGCTTTTGCGAGGTGTCTCTGGAAAATGCCGAAGTAATCATCATCATAATCATGATTGACATTATTTGTCATTTTATTTGCTCTAAGACACCACCCCCTCCTCCAGACAGAAATCTTGGGTGTGCTACTGCTTTGCACTGTAAATACATAGTCATTAAAAGAAATAAATGTGCTACTCAAGTGAAATTCAAGCAGGGACAAGGAATTGTCAATTGATAAACAGTAAGAGTTTCTAAAGTGATGCTGCCATCGCCATAAATACATTCTCTAACGCAGGAAAAAAGTGAAACACAGAATAAAATAAATCCTTTGAATACTGAAGGCACACCCAAAACCACTTTTAGTAATCCAAAAATCTGTGGTCGTGGCCGAATTTTTGAGGCAAACAGGTCATCAAGGCAAAGTTTGTTTAGGTGCCTAAACAAGAAGCAACTAACCTGAAGTTGCCGAGTGCCCATTTCAGTGGCATTATACCTGAACGGCTTTTCAGGCTTGTGTGTTTTAACTGAGAAAAGAACCTCAAGGGAAACCTTTGCACATCGCCAATAGATTTTGCTAGCTGGCCCAAATTTAGTTGCCTGCCCAAAGCTACAGCACGGTTTTTTACCTTGGGACACTTCGCTGATGAACGGACAAAGTTTGTTCAATAATGCAGGAGGCCTTCTCCTGGTAGAGTTCCCTAGGTGAAATGACAAAGCCTCCTTTCTTGTCCAACAGAAGAAGGAATAGTTAGTTTTTTTGATTAAGGACACTATGTTCTCTGCGGAAAACTTCTGTCAAGCCGTGGTCATTTATTTCAAGCTGTGGTCAAGCTGTGGCCAAGCTGTGGTCAAGCTGTCAAGCTGTGGCCATGAATATTTTATTAAGCTATGCACCAACTCGCTCAACGTCACACTCTGCTAGAGAAATTAAACTTGTGAAAGCAAAAAAAAAGTTTAATGTTGAAGAAAAACAAAACTTGTATTTTTTTACTCGCACCTCCCCTTAAAGGGACACTAAAGGCAACTATTAAGTCAGCGTTGATTGTTGAAATAGTGGCCCAGAAACCTCATACTGTTGCTTTTGTTCCAAGGGAGCGCCTATTCTTAAATAAACTCGCATTTTAGTGGTCCGCCTTAGGTTAGCGCACTTCAAATTACCCGCCTTAAGAAGCGGACCGACTCGCGTCATTGTTGCCGTGCACAACATTGCCCGGCTTTACTGGGCTAATAGCAGCAGACCGAAAGCAGTGGGAGCCACAGCAGCAACAACAGCCATTGATCAATTTCCTGCCATTGGCTTCGAGATTGCCGACGTTTTTTTTGTTTCAACTGTGCCTAACTAGATGGCACAACCCACATCGTGTAGCCACGCGAAAATTTAATTTTTGAGCCACTTGCGCCATTCCACATAGTAACGTCTGGCGGTTCTTTCTTTCTGTGAATCAAACGAAAACCTACAAGCAGCATTTTATTGCATCTCTTGATGTACAGAAGGTTTTTCATTTAGTGCAGTTAGATCGATTACTAGAGATTGATTGTAGGCGGTTCGTCTGATGTCATCGGGATCATTTTGAAAATATCCTACTGAGGTGCTTGGGTTCTTGTGCATTTACCTTAATTTATCGGTGTGTAGGGTACTGTTGTTGATAATGTTGCCGTCTTAGATGTTGTCATACATTGAGCTTTCACTCTGATGTGAATTCTTATTTGACTTTAGTGTCGCTTTAAGTAACAGAACTAGTGTCGAGAGAAGGAGGATGTCATTGACTGAAGGAAATTCTCAGCCATAGACGTGGATTGGCCTGTGCAGACTAGTCATAAGGCATTGAACATGAAAGGCCGGAATATAATGAAGTGCTAGCACAATTGTACATAATTTCGTGTATATAGATAACATTGCATGGAAGTGAAGTTGCGTGTCATGTTTTCTTTTACAAATTGCAGTTCCATCAGCAGCAACTGTGGAGAGCATAGCGACAAGGACAAGTTGCTACCAGGCTGGAAGTGTGCCCTCCGAGTTCGAGAATGGGATAGAACATGTCACAGCCAGTACAGTGGGAGGTCAGCAGCTGTTTCAGTGCCATCGCTGCGAGTACTCCACTCCTAAGCTTCATAGGTTGACCTGTCATTTGCAATCACACAGCGCAGAGACCTTTCTAATCTGAGGCCTGTCCAGCGGCATTTAAGCGCCTGCACTCCTACAAAGCCCACATGTGCAAACACACGGGAGAGTGCTCTACCAGTGCCATCTTTGCCCGTTTACGACTTCCTACCGGACACCCTTGTTGGATCACAAGAGAGCTCACTTGAACACCTCGTCTTTAGCAAACCTGAATGTGCACAAGCTCAACCACATAAGGGATATGCCTTTCAAGTGCAAAGTCTGCTAGCACTCTTGGTTACAATAACAAGCAGTATTTAAAAAGTCACATGCGGCAACACTTGGAATCGTAGCTATGCCGGTGATTGTAGCCATTCATGGAAGCAGCATCCACCATTGCCTGTTTTTGTACATCTGAATCTCTGCATTCATTGTGTTCATTGTGCATTATAATGGGATGAACGTTTCATACTTTGGGACCTGAAGAGGACATCTAATCAACAAGGCAGTCATCTGCATCACATAGTGGAACATTCATATACCAAACTCGGTTGTTATCCATATGTTCTTCAGTCATGCAAACGGTGTTTGACATTCCCCTAATCATTTCCATTCCCATATATCTTGCCAGCGTGTGTTCATCAAGATGCTATTACAAGCAATACTGGAAGTTGCACCAGTCATGCCACATCTGATGTACTGAAGTTATGAAAAAACTAGTAGCTAAAGCATGTCAAGTTTTGTCATATTGTTAAAGGTATTAGCAGTCTTGGCTATCCATGCAACAAGCAGTGAATGGGACTTTTGTATGGTGGCATTTTTAATGCAAGAACACTTGTGTGGAGGGCGAATGGTGGAAAAGTTTGTTTTTTTGCACATAACTTGAAAAGTGTGTTGGGACTGTGATAAGTGTTCTGTGCTTAAAGTTCTATTTCAGTGTTATCAATAGGAAATAATATATTCCCAAAACAAAACCCTTATGGTATCGAGGTGGGCCAGGCTTGGGCTTGTTTTTTTTATTATTAATATGTAAAGTCTGGTGGACATTGGGCGCAAGCAGCAGGCCCAGACCTGTCCTGAAAATATGGCCTGTGCCACACCTCGGATGCCTGATCATAGTAGGTACCATCTGGCCCATGGTTGTGTGGCATCTTGATTGTATACTTTATAGAATTTCAAAAAATCACAAAGTTAAGCATGAAGGTTGTCCCCACATTCAGTATGTAGCAGAATGTACCCTGTAACGCAGTTCATTGTGATTGAGGAATACGGCATTCTAAATTGAGCATGGGCACCAAGATTGATTGCGATGATGATAAATTGGTGCTTCAATATTTCTCTCTAAAACTCTTTCGAAGGATAACAGCACGAGTTTCATTCTAACACAGCACAGGATTGGGTATGAAGGCTTGGTGGCACAGCTTAGATGTCTGAAAAGCCAGTGTGTTCCTGTTCTATTCCATCCATCCAGCAAATAGATTCTTGTAAGGGTTGGCTATGTAGTGCATTGCAGGGAACTAAGATGAGAAGATGCCAGAAGTACACTACCAATTTTAATTGCATAAACGGTTTATAAACCACTTTAGCAAGTACTAATAATTGCAGTATGATTGTCTGTTACCTCACAAATCAATTGCTGCAAAAAATTTTCGCACATGCCAAGAACGGGCAGAGTTATTCCGATTTCTCATGTGTGACTGGTTCCTCTTTTCTCGGTGCACGATGATGCGCACACAAGTGTCGCCTAATAAGTTGAATGAGGTTTGAGGGATTGTTGAACAGAAACTGAAGAAGAGCGTGCCAGAAGTATCTAGAGATAGCTGCAGGGTCGGACATCTAACTCCTTTTGTAAAGAGTGGGAAAGGGTATCGTGCGTTTCTTGCCGTTTTCCAGCGATCGTGCATACATAGGCCAAACAAATGGATGCATTAACATTAGGTTGTTCCAACAGAGGCAATCTTTGCTAGGAAACGTGTACTCACATGTGCCCCAATGTGTTGGGTAGTGCCATTGCACACGTACCTTTCATGAAGCTAAACTTCTATTGACACACAGAGATAAACCACATGAGAAATAATTGAAGCATATAATACCCCCCCCCAAAAAAAAGGGGGAGTGAACAATGCATTAGCGTGCCTTCAATAGCCCCACATGACAGTGAGCTTAGGCTCTTTGATAGAACAATATCTTAACTTTTATGCTCTTGGAGAGTACATGGGGGGTAGGGGGAGTATCAGGTTTTTTTTTTTTTTTTCCATTGTTCAAAATGTCACCTGACCGGCTGTTTTCTTGCTTTAATGTGGTCACATGGGTGTGAAGGCTGAAGTGTTCATTTTTTTTTTTTCACTCATGTTTTCCAATAAAAATTCAGTTGCGAGTGAGTGTTGCGGTTTGTCTCTTTTTTGTGTCCGTGTAGTCATGCGCTGCATTAAAATATGTTAAAGTACTGTCAACATCCGGCCTAGCTTTCAGTCCTCCCCCTTCAGGCACGATTTATGATGTACTGTCTGTAAATGTTTAAATTTTGCACAACAACATTCTAAAATGCTTGATATTACATTCCACAAAAGCAAATGGAGAAATAATTTGTTTTTTGGTGAGCTTTGGTAATTATTTTTCATTTGCATATTTTTAAACATTTAATTATTCTGCATTCAGTCATGTTTGATTTTTACACATAAATATGGAAATCTTAAGCCCAAAATGCATGCACAGTTAGTTTGTGGCTGTGTTCATTTTAAGCAAAGAAAAATAATACATGTAAAGTTGGTCCTGGAAGCGGCACATCGAGTGACCCGCCGAACATTGCAGTGCTTTCGCTAAAATAGTCGGCTTCAGATTTACGCAGCACATTTGGGTTAAATCAAGACACTTTGACTATGTAGAATGTTCAACTGATCTTATGCGCAATGTGTGTTGCCCTTTCTTTCACACTGGTCCGAAAAAGTGGCAAAAGCAAGTTGCGTCCACATATGTGGACGCTGCGACTGAAGGGGTACACGAGGGATGGCATGGAGGAAAGAAGTTGCAGGAACGTGCGCTAGGAAACGCGCACGTTCCTTTCCTAGTCTCTCCTGTAGTGGCGAGTGTGGCTCACTATGTAATGTTAGCAGGCTATGGAGTGCAGTGCCAGCACCGTGTGGCAAGGAGCATATCTGATCCAAAGAACACTCATCATTTATTCCAGCTATTAGCATACTACTCGCTTTTTAATGTAAAACATTGGTTGCTGGCCACTCTCAAACGAGCGAAGATAGGGATCTATGTATGAAAAAAGGGCGCTTGAGCAAATCGACGCTCTTCATCGTGCTCGTAAGCTCTCTTTGCTGTGCCTGGCGGCAAGGCTTGGCTCACTTGTGTGTCGTGTTATTTGGAGGATTGGTTTCCTCACCAAGACTGAGCGGTGTTTTATGACCCTTTTAAGCTGTTTGGCATTGGTGAAATGCGAAGCAATCAAGACAGTCTTCTAATGCAGCTTCATGGTTTCAGTACTGACATGACCCATTTTTAACGCGATAGCGTTGAAGAGCTCTTTTCGCAGAAATTCTGGCATCGGGGTCGGTTGTGTGCGAAAAATCGTGATCCTGTGCGATATTTAAAAATTGAGAAAATGCGAATTCAAAGAAATAATAAATTTTGGTTCCAGTGGGGATCGAATCCGGGCCGTTTGCATCGCAAGTGGACATTCTACCACACAGCCCCGCGTCTCCTCGTGAATACAGTGAAAATAACTTCTCTGCTTGTGAATGCAGTGGAAGTTATGACATACACACACATCCTGTATACATGCTTCACAATGCAACATGAAATATTGCAGTAATGATGCGTGATACAAGAGTACATTGTCATTGGGTGTCAAAATGTGCGATTATCATAATGACTGCATAGTTTAAAGCCAGTCACCCACTACAAAAGGCACAAATGTTACTTTGCCTATTTCCTTGTGGGAACAGGGTAAGCCCTATAGCCGCTGTGTATTTTAGGCGAAGTTTATGTACCTTTTCCCCGAAACCGTAAGAGCTACAGTAATCATTTTACTATCACTGTGGTTATGAACTATTCCTCTTCTTACTGAAGTAGATTTAGCACTGAAGACTGTAATGCTCATTTTTGAAATCTTCGTCAATACTCAGAATGCTGTCTAATTGTAAAATGCATTCCCCCTTCACTTCTGAGTTGCTGTGCTGTCCCCGCTGTGTCAAATTCATGCAAATCTGCCCTTCAAGGGGCTGGAGGTGTTCGTACAGGTTTGAAGCAAACACGATGATGCAGGAGCGTAGGCACAAGCATTTCTCAGAGGGGGTGGACCACCTTAAAATGGTCATTTTTCATGCTGTATGCCAAGGTGAAAACAATTTCAGGGGAAGGGGGGGGCACCCCCTGGCTGCGCCACTGCAAGGACGTCATGCAAATACACAAGGCACGTCGGTCACTTCTAGCCTGGCTTGAAAATGTGGATACAGTGTTGGCCAACATTATATCTTTTCTGTTGTGTCTTGGCAGCCCCGGCACTGACGAAGAGAAGAAGAACCGTAGAACCAAAGCCCGCCAACGCTGCCAGCGGGCAGGCCAGAAGGCCACCACACAACGGAGCGCAGAGTGCCGAAGGGACTGCCTCGTCTGAGCGGTCGTCACCAACTCCTTATTCACACATATAAACACATCGCCACAACGCGAGGTGGCACATGACAATCGAAACCGGAACTAATAGAACACCACAGTATCCGTAGCACCTTGGAAATAAGCAGGAGCTGAGCAACAAGGGGCATGACCTTGAACACACAGGCCGTTTAGTGTTATAAAGGCAGTCTTTTCTCAGTCACTTCTGTTGACTTCAGTTTGCTAGTAGCCGGTCTTGAGGCCCATCAATGAAGAGTACTTTGTGTTGTGGAGTCAATCGGGGGCGTCGTCTGCCTACGAACTCTTAAATGGCCGAATGACGTCGCGTAGCATTTCGTCGACTTGCTTCTTCACGACCTCACGTTCGCATTTTGAAACTCTGTATGGGCTCTGACAGATAAGTTGGACACTTCTGTTTTGATGCGATGTTTCGCGAGCGGGGTCTGTCGAACCTTTGACGATGACGAGGAGCAATCACGGAATCGCAAGAGCAGGTCTTTGAGCTGGTCATGCTTGCACTTCGGATAGCTCGGCTTGACGTCGAAATCGTCAGTTCTTTAGGCTGCCGGGACACGACTGGTGTTGACGGCGGCGCAGGGGTCATCACTGTGCCTGCAGTTGAGGTAACTGTTGATAAGGTTGCCGGCGATGAGTCGTTCATCGCCACCGGCCACCTTGCCATCGCACTTTTCCGATGCTTATCCGCTGAGGCACTGCTGAAACCGCGCGGAAGTCATCACAAATCGACCACTCTCTGCCGTTACCGAAAGGTGAAAAACCTTTTGCGGCACATTGTGATGTCGGAGAGTTGAGCGTCGCAGATAACTTATGTGCGACAAAAGTTACTACTTTTCACATACATGGTTTCTTGCATTCGAAAGCATTGTTAATTAATCATCGCCAGTCGTAGATGCCGAGAGCGATGTCAGAAAATTTTGCCATGCGAAAGCTGACCGCAAGTCTTTGTGCTGTCTCCTATTTTTTTTTTCGTGTTTTTTTCCCTCACTTCGCTTTTGCTGATGAAGAAACGTATGGAAAATCATTGACCTCGCTCACCATGCCTGAAATCTGTGTGCGGTGCTCGCCGCGGTCTACGATATCTTCGTCGCATATAAACAGCAGCGGGGCACACGTGAGCGTGCACCTATATGCTTTAGAGTGCCTTTCTTAACATTTTTTTCTCGCTTCGTATGCTCCATATTTTTACCACGACCGTGTCGGAAGTGTTCATTGTTACGTTCGCTATATGTGGACTCAGTTTTGAAGAATAGCATAGGAAAATCGTAAGTGCGCCGAAACAGGGTCATTATAACCAATAGATGGTTATTTTGGGATCATTATAACAGGGTTGGACTTAAGTATCAAGTGCTGCATCTGAATTGGCTAGATGGGAAATTTTGAACAGCAGATAAAACAGTGTGTCAGTCATGGGCATATCCAAAATGGGGGGGTAGGGAGTGCATAGGTGGGAGGGGCGGGCTCAAAACCCTTTGAAATTTTCTATTTCGCTTGCGTATATGTACAAGCACACACACAAACACATGTACGAACATATATAAAGTATGGTTAAACCCCCCTCCGAAAACAAGACTTCTGGCTACTCTCCCGATGCCAATGACGTTAAGACAAGAATGTCTTTAAATGGTTAGGCAAAGAATGTAGAAAGCTTGATCAAATCGCGTTGCGTAATTCCGCAATTTAAGAACAAAAAAAAAGATCTGTCTTCAAGAGATCACTTGGAATCCATTTCGATACAAACGGACGATGGTACACTGAACCTTTCCTCTTATTTACACCCGCTGCTTGTGTCACACATTGAAGTCTGCGTAAACACTGTATCATATGTCCTCGTTTTGATTGCAAACAATGCTCCCATTAGAAGAGGTGAGCCGCCTTTTTTTCGTGCTGTAGAAAATGCAGGATGTCTAAGCTAATTACAATGTGAATATTACAGGCTTAATTTTAAGGCTTTTACCATAGGTATCTTTCAGAATTACAGTCACAACATTTTAGGATTTGTTACGTGTGGTATGAATATTTGACAGCATTTAAGTGAATTATGGCTGGTGCGCTACAGGAAATGTTAGCCTGTCGGTCTGGCTCGGCAGTTGCATTGCATGTGCATCTCGTCACTGTTCGATAATTCGCAACTACATGAGGATCGATTCAGTGTCACAAAGACATATAAGACCTTTTTATGCACAATTCGTGGCCTTTCATTTACCACAGTTCCTCTTTCCAGATAATAAACGACAATGCGTACAAAATAAAAGCATGCTTTTTTTGTTTGAGTCAATCATTGTGTCAACATAACATCTATTGCATAAACTCATGGCATTTTTCTCCCCTTTGTATTGCCTTTTGTCCAGTACTATTTGTTCATCGCAATACTAACGAGAACTAACAGTAAATGATGCCTAGGAAAGTATAAGGGATATTATTGGAAGTAGTTGTAATGCAATTGTGACGAAAAAAAGTGGACACAAAGAAAGCTTGCCGTGGGAAGGGACTAAACCTGCGACGTTCGAACAATGCGTCCGATGCCCTACTTTCCTTGGCATCATTGTCTGCCAGTTCTCATTAATATTGTATCTCTAACAAACAAAATGAGCCCTTAAATATACCCTCTTTTCCTTCATTCATAGCGAGGGTCTCATTCTAGCAGACTTGATGCCTTTAGGTGGTATGCAAGGGATTACTGGTCAGCTACCAACTCGTAATAAGATCAAGTACTACGTGACGCCAAACAGGCCGATAAAGAGTGTTCCACACTCTCCACCATGGTTATAAACGGCCATGACTTATGTTGTGGTAGCTCGGTTGGTAGAGCACCAAACGAGTTATTTAAAGGTCGCAGGTTTGATCCCTGCCCACGGCAAGTGATCTTTTTGTTCACTTTTCTTTCTTCACAACTACATTACAATTACATCCAATTATATCCCCTATACTTTCTTGGCAGCATTGCCTGTTAGTTATCATTAATATTGAGTCAAACAGAGAAAACGAGCCATTAAATATACACTTTTTCAGTTGTTCATGTAATATTAGTTCAAGTATTTATCATCAGTTTTACACACGACATCCTATTTCTTTTTTTGGACATCATTCTTTTTTACATTTCTCATGCTAATAATTTGTTAAACATTTTTATTTTTTCATACAGCCCAGCAATATGAATCAAGAACAAGTACTCAAACGACTGCTGTCAGATAATTTCATCCTTTATTAAGCTTCCTGAAGAATTCAACGCACTTGCAGCACTGACAAAGTGAAAGTCAATATTTAAGGCAATGTAATGCACCTACTTACATTCCAAGTCTTAATTTTGCGTCATATTGGCGTGATTCCAACTCTAGCACTTACATGAGAGTCAACATTACCTCTAGCGGCCAAAATTTGTAGCATCATGACACTGCCTTCTTGAGAAATTACGGCTACTATTTGTTATACTAAATGTTTTAAAGTTGCATTTCACTCATAAGCACTGTACACAAGCAATAACCGAGATGTCCCAAAAAAATAAACCTGCGTGCCCGTACAGACACTGTGGTGTGTATTCTTCAATTGGTCAAAGGTGGAGTGTGGTTGCCTGTCGCTCAGTACCGTTGGCGTCGGCTGATCAGTTGCTGGTGACGTGCAAGCCGTGCGAGCGCAAGTGAACCTTAACGTTGCTGCGTTGCGAGAATGCAGCCGGGCATAGCGGGCATCGGAAGGGTCGCTCTCCAGTGTGTGTGCGAATGTGGCGCACCACGTGCGAGCGGTGCGCGAACCCGCGGCTGCAGAGGTGACACCGAAAGGGCCGCTCGCCCGTGTGCACTCGCTCGTGCAGCACCAGGCTGCCTCGGTGCCGCGATGCGTATGGACAGAAGCGACACTTGTGCCGCAGAGCTTCAGCCGGGGATCCTGTTCCGGGCCCCAGAGACAGCTCAGACCCCTCTGTTGAAGCCAGAGGGATACCTGTACATGCGAATGCAAAGCCCAATTATGAATGGTATATAACCTTTTTAAAGGAAAAAAATGAAAATATAAGAGATCGTTTCTAAGGGCAACATTGTTTGTTAGTTTTCATTATGACGTTTTTTTTGGCTTTCAAGTGTGCTTGTCTTTCTGTTCACAGTTACTTCACGTGGCTGTAAGCATGTAAATATCTAGCCCTTAGGTATGCAGCCCCTGAGATCCTTTTGTTCACACTCCATAGCGTAGCAGGGGCCTTAAAATAGCAGGCCTGGTGCCACAAGGTTGAATATGAGGTGTTATATGTAGGATGCCAGCTCCTGAAAATTAAGAAAGAGGCTTTTCTGAGTAAGTTCGACCTCCATTCTTGAACAAAAGTGCACCCATTTAACGAATACGGCAGCAGAACACAGTGCGTTGCCGAGCTAGTTGGTTTATCGAGCTGGGTTTGCACGGTGTGACTGAACGCTGACAGAGAAGAACATAGAGTGTGCATGCATGCTGTTCTCTGCCCGCATTACGCCGTTTAAATTTGGAACACAGACAGCACGAACCATCAACTGGCGATTTGCTGAGGTAACAAAGACACATACTCGCAGAACACTACACAATTCAACAAACATACAAGAAAACTTGTAAACACCAGTCACTGGTGCACTCTCAAGTAATGAATCTTAAGGCTATGCAATGTAATGGATGGCAGTACAACATGTTTTGCTAGTCTTGATTACAAAAAGTGCTTCAGTCTCTCTTGCCACCCTGTCGTGTAATCTTCAGAGTACCTTATTACTAAAATATACTGATGCGCAGCCATACTCTTTGCAGTATAATGACAAGTCACCGCACGGCTGTACTCTCAATGATGCCTAATGATCTGTTATTCAAACGACACCCCCTTTCTCCTATATAAAGTTCTCCGTAGAAAAAGGATGTGCTATAGACAGCCCCTTTTATGTGCCACAACGTACTGCGTCATGGTGCTCTCTGCACAGTAACACACCAAGAGACAGCGTTCACTGCACAGCTTATTGGATGAGGTTTCCTGACAAAGCAACACTAGGCATTGAAAAGTGACCGCTTACCCTTTTCAGAGCAACGGACTCATCGAGCAACTTAAATAACACAGTCACCAAGATGATCTCCACGTACATCAATGTCCAACACAAAGCATGGAATTGGATATGCCTTACGCGATGTTCACTTACAAAACAGTCGTTCGGGAGGGTGGGGGGATCAATGAAATTCACATTACTTCACCTTCTCTATGGCCACAAAGTTCGGAGGATGCTGGATACTATGCTTTTAATGCACATTATGCATAATGCACAGCATTGAATTACTTCTGTTGCAGCATATCCGCCCGACTTCACAATTTCCTGTTTAACAATCTAGATGCTGAAATTCATTAAAAGAAGGTACAGCTATCTATCAAAATATATGATATATTGAACAACTTCTAGAAAATCATGCTTTTCAATGTAACTGAGTTTCAGGGTATGCATGCTTAAAGCTCTCAATGAAACAGGACAGAGCAAAATATTTTCCGCACATTAGTGAATGATACCCCTGGCCCACTGGATGTTTTAATGTCATTTGAACGGAATGACATTCACATCTGATGACGCTTAGTGGTTGTTTCAGAGAGATATATAGTTTCATTAGAATCAAATTACTTAGGCAATTGAATGAGTTCAAGAAACATTCACCACCGCAGTCGAATTGAATGTATACTCTCCAACCCAAGCAGTACTTAAAACATGGCATTCAGCATTCTTAATTTGACCCGCATACATGGAAACACCCTATTATTGCTTCTTTTTAAAGGAATATTTCAATTTCACGAAGTCAAGTGTAAGGAAGGCCGTGTATCTCTAGTGGTAGCATCAAGGAGAGTATTTTTTTTTTTCTAATCTCACGGATCAAGTCTTCTGGCCTATGTGCATTTTTCGCACTGCCAATAACAAAGCGACTAAATGCATTACTTACTGCAGCTTGAAGTCATCGTTCAGTGTCTCTGCCATGTCAGCTTTGTTTGTTTGAATTCATTCTATCTTCTGCAGCTACCGGATAAGTGGATCATCTCAGTTTATGGTGGCCATATATTCTAAGACATAAAATTCCTATGCTTCTTTATTTATCAAAGCAACTTCCCACAGATCTTTCACAGCTTCTCTTTTTTACTACTCTACAGTTAGCCTTCACAAATTTTCCAGCGATTTTCTTTCTGAATTATTGACACTGATATCACGAACGAATGACATAACTTTTTCATGTGCAGCACCACCACAGATCGAATGGCATTTGTTGCACCAAATGACAATTGAACCTAATGATATGAACATCTCCATGTGACTGTGGTATTACCTCTTTTCCAATTGCAACATTACCGCGCTAGCCACAAAAAAATGCTTGGCTAGCGAGAAAATGTGCAAAAAAAAAAAAAACATGCATCTCCTCGAAGTGAATCATGACAAGAGGGTGCAGCTAGTTCCTAAAATCTATAATGTTTGCATTGAAGTCACCATAAAGGGTTTGTGCTTGTTGCTGTCTTACATTGTTCTGACACAATTATGATTGATATTAGTGTACTTTTAAACCTTTTCTTGTGTCTCACATATGTTCACACAAATCAGGGCTAAGTGACGCACATCATATTGTTTCCACCATGTTCTCATTTCAGGTGATATCTAGGTAATTTTGACTCAAACACATAGATAAGGGCCAACATTACCGTATTCATATGAAAGTAAGCTGACTCTAATGTAGGATGACCCCCCTAAAATCACACAGCAAAGAAAATAAAAGAAGAACAAGCACATCTCATTAAAAATATTTATAATATCTCCGAAAAAAAAAAAAACTCAATTGAATTTTAGTGTGCCAAGGTGGCTTCATGACAGTGCTTGAAATCTGTGCAGAAAAGCTCGCTTTGCGGGAAGACAGAGGTATTCTTTCGAGAAAAACTTCACAACCGAAACTAGTTTTTGATTATTGGTCGAGCCCCAACTTCATATTTCGAATTATGAGAAAATGGGTTCACCTACAATTGTGTAAATATGGTACCTTTGTAGACCAGATGCGTTAGGAAATGAAATGATCATCTCAAGCAAATGTGCATACAAGTCATTATACTAATATAATTTCATGTAGCATTTCAAACTGCTAGTACGTACTGCACATATTTTTAGGTAACAGTCCTTCTGACGTACTCAGACCTGTGCCTGTGGTGTGTCTAGTCCATCCTAGCATGCCAAAAGCATGATTACCCAAGAAAATATATCATCTACCAACGCTGAATTATATTCTTTGGGATGCATTCATGAAATCATGTATTTTGTGCACCTCCCTTTCTGGAGCTTCAAAATTGTGAACAAAAAGTACCGAAATTCTAAAAGTCAATATGGTATTTCTGATTCCAGAAAAACAATTTTCAAGCTTGCCGTAAAACCATCCTCTATGTTACTCTTCGATAGGTGCTTCTTGCAAGCATAGCCAGGAGTCATGAGCTCTCTAGCTTTTCTTGGTGTTTCACGAGCCTACCCTTCGAAACTGATTGGGTCACTTAGAAGGTAATTACCTTCTTGCAAAATGCATAGCCATAGGAGCTGTTCAACATATTTGAATGCCATCACTTAGAAGCACTGACTAAAATCCAGGGAAGTGCTCGCCTGTGTTGAGGCTTGAACAGCGTCTGCAGAGATTCAGCAGAACAGGCTTGCTCAAGGAATGCACTCAAGGAAGCCTGCGAGAGCTCCAGATAGAGACAAAAAGCCTGCAGACTGCAAAATTCAAGGCCCTCCTGCACAGAACCCTTGCGCGTGTGCGACTCAGGCAAGGGTCCTGTGGATGCGGCAGACATCATCTGCTCAGAAACCACCTACTAGTAGCGCGCACCAAGTGCTGCACAGCCTATAAATAGGTAACTATCTTTTAGTAACTGCAGCTAAAACGTCTGTTACATTTATTTTTGATGTTAATTATGGAAATCGGGCAAATACACAATATATGAGATGTTATCGTGATCTATTTGATTGATATGCGGGGTTTAACGTCCCAGAACCACCATATGATTATGAGAGCTGCGAGATGTCATCGTGATTTTTATGCATTATGTACCCAAAAGAGCATGTAGGCAATAGCAACACACTGGAAGCATCATCTGCCATGCTACACCATTAACCGCATTTTCTCTGTGATGCTATCAAACCGCCTTGTGGTGCCGTGATGGCCTAGCATGATTTCCTCCTCAGATACCCTTTAAATGTGAAGCATTTCTTTGTCTACGCAATGAGTTTATGTCTAACTGCTAGTCTAGGTGCTCTCATGATCATTACTTTAACTTGGGGTACACCAAAATAAAAAAGGGAGGGTAAGATGGTGAGACGAATATGACTCGCTGGTCATGACATGAATAATTTCACAATTCCGTCGCGTATGTCAACAAACCCTTTCCACCAGACAGTGGCACATACATGCGGGCAGGTATGTGCCACAGGTGTTTGGCAGTTTATACCAACCCTGGAACGGCGAAAGCAGACATGGGCAATTTTAACGTGTGAGTGGTGTCAAGGAAAAGCTGGCATTGGCAGCATTGTCTCGACGAATGCAAAGAATACATTTCAAAGTCCCAACAAGAATCGATCGCCAGCATTCTGCGTGGCTACAAAGTATTCTACCACAGAGCCACATCAAGTCTCAGAAGTACTTTTCAAGTAGACCCTAACATTCGTGAAACATCTATGATGGCCGCAGTACTGGCTATCCAATCTTATAAACAGTACATATGTATTCCTATGGTACAGCCGTCATGTCAGGTTAACTAACCCCAATTGTAGTTAGGTGCCATCTGCTGAAGTTGATTCATGTAGCAGTGTCCAGGGCTCCCATCCTCACGAGCGCAAGCATTTCATATCAGGTTACCACTCCTGGTGTTGCTAATATGTATAGTGATGTTGGCGTCGTTACCCAATTGTAAACAACTAGCCATAAAATATATGCGGCCGCTTAAGGTAGGTCTGTGTGCGTGCATTTGTACTTATCCTTAGCGCCATTTCATGAAGTTTCAATACAAAAATGACAACACAGCTACTTTCCATACGCGTGCTTTACATAACATCGGCTCCCTAGGTACATGAGATTTCTCCATTTTCCGAATTTTCTCCATTTCATGCACTGTCTTATTCTTCTACGAGTGCTTTGTTGTGTTTGTTATGGCAATGCTACACTTATCTGGACAGGTTGATTCTTCAAAATGGAAATGTCCTTAGAAGATGAGGGTGAAAATTAAAAAGAAAACATCATTCTTGTCTCCACATTTAATGCATTTTGTTTAATGCATTAGTCTTTTCACTGCATCTCATTTTAAATGTACAAAAATAATGTTTATAGAGGGATCGATAAGTATGCCAGAATGACATGAAAACCTGCAAAGTTGGAATTATATAGATAACTGATTTGATTGATATGTGGGGTTTTAACGTCCCAAAACCACCACATCAATCAAATCTAAAATTGATATGGTGGTGGATATGAGAAACGCCGTAGTGTAGAGCTCCGGAAATTTCGACCACATGGGGTTCTTTAACGTGCACCCAAATCTGAGAACACGGGCCTACAGCATTTTCGCCGCCATCCAAAATGCAGCCACCGCAGCCGGGATTCAATCCCACGACCTGCAGGTAAGCAGCCGAGTACCTTAACCAATAGACCACCGCGGTGGGGCATTATATAGGCAGTTTAAGAAGCCCCAAAAGTGCCTCTCATGGTTGAAAATCATAAAAGGAATGCTTTAGGAGCCTGAAAAGCTTAAACGCACAAGAAACTGCACTGTTTTAATGAAGATGTGTTTGTTTCGACATTGTAACCACCTTGCTGCAGCGCTGTCAGACTAAGCAGGGTAATCATTGAATAAAGAAAAGAAATAAAGAATGCATTGGTGCATTTTATCGCCAATTATATGGACACTCTCAGCGGGTTTTTGGTCGCCATCAAGTTCTGTGTAAAGTCCATTCCATAGCACTGCTGAGTACAATGCATGTTCTACGCACAAGTAAACCGCTCACGAGAAGTAGGGATGCCTGAAAGGCATGCGAGATAACACCACCTACGTTCGAGGCCTGCTGTCCATGGCTCCTCAAGCCCTTGTGCTGGCACTGGCACTGGCAAAACGGCGCTGGCATGCCCACTATCTCAAAAGACAGTTCGTATACCTTTTCATGTGTTGCACACTCACTACTTTGCATTGAGATAACAGACAACATGAAAACTGATTTACTCATCGAAGCAGCTGCATTCTCTTACACTAGTGTTTAATAAAGTTACATGAGTTCGAAGCTGTTAGCCTTACTTTGTGTAACATTCTGATTTGTTGCTGTTACATACATTGCTTCAGCCTTATGTTAAACCAAAAGAATCGTGAAGGCACTGAAGAATTTTGAAACAAATATGTGTGACGTCAGTTTTGGTGCCAGCATATCAAACTTTGAAGCAGTGGTAAGCAGCAATTATTTTTATTTTTGTGCTGCAAAGTCAGCAAAATGCATTTTCACACCTGCCTTTCGGTTTCCAGTGTTGCTTGACTTGTGTTTTGGGTACTTGTGTGCACTATGAACAATATTTATTGCAAGCTTTGTGGGCATTTTTTTGCCAAGACGAACAGCTCTTATAAAGAAGTCTACTACACAGTCATAGTATAGACATTATTTCCTGCTAATGAGTGACACAATGCTACTGCAGTTTACCTCTTTTTAATCTGATTATTTTCCTTCATGTTAAGATGCAAAATTTACCCACAACTCACAGTGCCTCCTCAGGGTCTAGTATCTTCACTCAGAAGTAAAATAACAGCCTGCATGCCTTCTGTTGACAAACTTGCCTACCTGTCTCCGAAAGCCTGGAATCGCCAGCGCTGACAACCGGCACAGAAGACAGCATGTCCAGTTCGTCCAGGTCGGCCGAAGTAAGGTAGACGGGCCGAGAACGAACGTTGATGCCACGAAAACCTGGCTTGTCTTTTTTAGATGGCTCCACGCTCAATCCTTAAAGATTTGAAAAAACAAACAGAAGGAGGCTGCTAATTCGAGACAAATGGAGCAGTATGCCAAGCGTTTTGAATATGGCAATCTCATCTTTCATCAGGGTCGTCACATTGTCATATTTCATTGTTTGCTCATGACAGTCAGTGCCTGGTGCTACAGAAGTGTTGTGCAGCCAAGCACACATATAAAAGTCCCATTCCTGCATGGAGGAAAAAAAGAGGGAACATTGCATGATGTGACATAAGTCAACATAAAAAGACAGCCTAATTAACATGTGTGCAACCTATAGGAGATGAAATCAAGGCTTCGACGGACACTCGGCTGGTCGGGAAGAATCATTGAGTAAGAAGACGAAGATGTCAACCAGAAGAGAATAAAAATGTACCAAGACGTTTCGGCACCCAGAACAAGAGCCTTGTTTGCAATCCAAGATTGCGAAAAAGGCTTCTGTTCTGGGTGTTGAAACGTCTCAGTACATTTTTATTTTCTAGTGGTCGGCGTTTCCCGTTCTTATTCAACATACACTAGACTATGCTTGTGCTGTATGGGATGATTTGCAGGTCAGATTGATGAAATTGAGAGAAATAAAAATCGTGCAGCCAGGTTCTTCTTGGGAAGGTACAAGAGAAGGAAGAGGTGCACTCAAATGAAAGACGAACTTGGGTTGAAAGTGGTTTCTTCGCATCAGCAAAAACTGCGATTGAAGTTCTTTTTTGAGATATACAACGACAGAGCAGGAATTAAGAAAGAAGAGTACCTTAAAGAACTTTATTACCATTAATCTAGACCTGACCATGTATCAGGATGAACCTATTCGTAGAATCATTTTTTGTTTGAACCATTAAAGAGTGGAATGAGTTATTTGAAATTCAAGTCTGCTGTGAAAATGAAATGTTCATGTCATTACTATAACCTCCTGCTGTAATGCCTTCGGGCAATGTGGGCTAGTCTTTGAAGGAAGAATAGAGAGACAGAAATAGAAGACGTCCTAAATTTTTTTTTTAATGTCGAGCTATCACCTTACCACAGAAAGATTTCGAAATAGACTGCAGCAGAGGGCTCTTAATCAAACAGTGCACACAGATTTAGGTACACAGGTGTTCATGCTTATTCCCTTCGTCAAGTGGAGGCATTGCAAAGTATTGAAACCATGTCATCAAGCGTAGCATTGCAACGTTTTTGTTGCTAATCTACAAAGACGGATACCCCACAGAAGCAAATTAAGCACTACTCCAACACCACCACGTGCTGCATACTCAGGTGTAAGCATTTTGAAGTTATACGTACAGGAAGCGCAGCAAACCATAAATAAAAGTCCAATCAAAAAGCTGTCAACAAAAGAAATAAGAACAATCACAAACCATCTATGCAACCCCCTTGCATTGGTCGGCCATGTTCAGTTATGCAAAGGACCTCACATACACCGTCCAAGCTTCAGTAGAGGCTATATACGAGGGATACGCAGAAGTAACCAGACTGGCACTATTGGTTGGTGCCACCATAGTACATTATTCTCCCGGTAGGCGAACGTCGTGCTGCACCTCTCAAGTTCATTTTTTTATTTTTTATTTTTTTTATTATACCCTCAGGGCCAGAGGCATTACAGAGGGGAGTGGTACAGAACAAAGGTATAACATGAGGTAGCATGGTTACAAAAACGTTGTGTACATAAAAAAGGAAAAGGAAAGACAAAACAAATTAGTATTATCGCAACAATGTGGTCACACAAACACAGATTAAACATTAGATATTTCTGCATATACAATATTGGCTAAGGCAGCACGGAACAGTTGGTTATCGGTGATACCCGCAATTTCAGCGGGAAGGTGGTTCCATTCACGGGATGAACGGGGCAAGAATGACTGAGTGGCAGATTTTGTATGATAATAGTTAATGCCAACCTTGTGACGGTGGTCAATGCGATGGGAAATGTATAGTGGTTGGGGTAAGAGTTCGTTGCGCAGGGAGGAATGATAATATATTTTATGCAGCATGGTTAACCGAAAAAGTTTCCTGCGTGATGATAAAGAGGGAAGGGAAAGGCTGCTTTTCATTGAAGATATGCTGGCAGTACGGTTATAGTTTGACAGGATAAAGCGAGCGGAATTATTTTGAACAAGCTCGAGAGAAGCGATTAGATTTTCTTGGCTTGGATCCCATACTGATGCTGCGTACTCTAACTTGGGGCGTATTAAGGATTTGTAAAGCGATAATTTTAGTGACGATGGGGCTCTAGAAAAATTGCGGCGTAAGTACCCTAACATGCTGTTAGCGTTGTTGATGATATGTTCAATATGTGTTGACCAGCTGAGGTTAGTTGTAATGTGCACTCCAAGGTACTTATATGATGTAACTAGTTCTAAAGCTATGTTGTTTAGGTAATAAGTTGAATGATGTTTGGGGTTGCGGGATACGTGCATAACCTTACATTTGTTAATGTTTAATTCCATCAGCCAAGTTTGGCACCAGTTAGAAACAGCGGTTAGATCAGGCTGAAGGATTCTAATGTCGTCACTATTATTAATCGTACGAAATATCACACAGTCGTCTGCAAACAAATGAATATTAGAGCACAATTTTGAAGGGAGGTCATTAATATAGATAAGAAATAGAAGGGGCCCTAGGACGGATCCTTGTGGGACCCCAGAGCGCACTTCGCTGAAAGAAGACTTAAAGCCATTAGCATGAACAAATTGGGTGCGGCGGGTAAGGAATGATTCAATCCATTGTAGCACGTTTCTATCAAGGTTGAGTTACTTAGTTTGTGAAGTAGAAGTTGATGACAGACCTTATCGAATGCTTTAGAAAAATCTAAATAAATGCAGTCTGCTTGAGACGAACTGTCCAGGATAGTGTGCAGTTTTTCAGTGAAGGTTATGAGCTGTGTTTCACAGGAGTATGTTTTACGAAACCCGTGTTGCGCAGGAGTGAAAAAGGAGTTTGATTGGAGGAAATTTACAAGATTTGTGGATAATACATGTTCTAGAAGCTTGCAGCAGGTACTAGTAAGGGAAATGGGGCAATAGTTAGTAGGAGAACATTTATTTCCGGATTTATAGATAAGAACCACCTTCCCGATTTTCCATTGAAGAGGTAGCGAAGATTGATCAAGTGATTGCTGAAAAATTTTTGCCAAGATGATTGAGCTAGTTGCAGATGTATTTTTCAAAAATTTAGCGTCAACGCTGTCATAACCAGGTGAAGAATGAAACTTCAAATTGCTTATAAGGGCGGCAATACCAGGAGCGTCCATGTTCACTGGTGGCATTTGGACGTAATTGCAGTAAGGTAGGTGTGGCAAAGAGCTGTTGGATTTATGCGAAAAGTTGTTTACAAATGTTTCATTAAGGACACCAGCACATTCACTTTCAGAAATATAATCACCATACATATCTAGGAGAGAGATGGAATCATTAGACGTCGGGTTAATAGTGCGCCAAAATTGTTTCACATTTGATTTTAGCATGGAAGGTAATACATTCGACATGAAATTTTCTTTAGCGTTATTTAGAGCTGTGACATAGCTATCAGAAGCTTCTTTGTAGGCAGCCCATTTTGCATTAGTCTGAGAAAGTTTAGCAGCACGATATAGACGTTTCTTTTTGTTTGATAGGCGTTTGATGCTTGGGTTGTACCATGGGCATTGTGCGTGAGTCGTAATGAATTTCGTGGGGATGTACTCATCGGTTAGTCGGTGAACTTCGGAAGAAAACATTGCACCTAATGAATTCACCCAGGTAGCTTTTCTCGAGGTACAGAGATTTTTTTTCCGTTACAACAATTCAGTCTACTCGGCGTTTTTTTTTTTTTTTTTGTCATGGCTGACAGAAGTGAGCGGAGGGTGGCTGAGAGATTTTGTTCAGAGCTCAAGCAACATTACTGAGCAACTATAGTGATAATGTGATATTAAAAAAAAGAGGATGACGTGACAGGAAAAACAATGGTTCGAGTGATTTTCTCTCTTCAAAAAAGGGGAAAATGTCGCTTCGCGAGAAACCTCGTTCTGGGCGTCCACCAGCTTCGCGAGTGGACAAAAATGTGGAAAAATTTTTGCCACTTATGCATAAAGATTGACCACAGACCGCTAAACAGGTAAATAACTTTAGTATAGCTTGGAGCTGGTTCAGCAAGCTTCTTAGCAGTAGATTTGTGGATTAGGACGGTCGTTCAGAAATTTCTGTCACAAATTTCAAGAAAGGAGCGAACAACTGGTCAAGCAAACAAAGATCGTGCTTTCAAAGAACAGCTCAGAAGCTACCCAGACTTTCACTCTAAGGTTGTTATAAATAGTCATAGTGCTATTCTAACCACAATAAAAAATAAAGACCCACTCACAGTTCACTCAAAGCAGTCACTACAACAAACTACAGGTGCACGATATTGTTGTCACAAAAACAAAACAAAGAAGAATCACTGCACCCCAAGAAAAGCTTCCTGGGATAAGCAACCAGAGGCAAAGAGCTCGAGAGCTATAGCATGATGTTTGCCTAGCAACAGAATCGCGTGCTACAGTAGCTCCGCAAGACACAGCGCTACTCCATTAATTTTGGAAACCCCGTGGTTTATAACACCTGAAGCAGTGAACACTGGATAACTCGATGCCTTGATAGTTACCATAAAGTTTTGAATAGTGTTTACTAGAGGAGTCTGGGGCACCGCAATTGTTCAACCACCATGGAAACAATGGATGGTGCATGGATTTGCCCCGCCTTCACACCCGCAGCTTTGATGAACTTGTGGGTTTATTTACTGTATGTTAGAGCTTTTAAATTGGATTGATTTAATGGCACACCACGAACCTTGCGAGCTGATTCAAGTTGCTCAGCACTGGGATTGCTGAAAATTCACTAGACTTCATCTTGCTACAAAGTCACTGCTGGCCACACGGAGCCAAAAAAAGAAAATGAAGCTTAGAGAAATCCGTGTACTACCCATCATTACCATGCTGGCTCCTAAAATCTTCTTTCACCTTCAAATTGCTGCTTTCTCAAATAGGCACATTTGTCAAACAGGTAAGGCCTGCAGCAAGTGGTTTTTTTTTTTTTTTGCAAATGGTTCTTTTTTAATGGGTAGAAAAGTTGTAAAATGAAGTATGTTGGTGACGAATACTAGAACAGAGCGTTCTCCAAGATCATACCATGGTGTGTTCTAAGACAACTTTGTTTAATTACTTTGTTTAGTTCAATTATCTATTTCTCAGCATAAATTCAGACATGGTTAGATGCAAGTAAATATTGCAAAGGTAATGAAAGTGCTGCTTTAGAGATAAGATTGTCACACATTACTAAGACAAAAAGAACAGAACAATGTTCGTAAAGACAACATACATCAGTGATAATACGGAAAGACGGGCTAGTTGGTACTGCTGCATAATTGAAGTTTTTGCGCACACACACAAGGACACAGAAGAAGGGAACACAAGGACCAGCGTGAAAAAGAAATTGAATTGCTGAACAACATGTGATATTTGGTTTTTAAGATTGTACGATGCCGTTTTTGCTCATGCGCGGTGATCATGGGGTGCAAGTAAGCGTATATATTCTGTTTTCTTACTGAATAAAAATCAGTTGTTAGTAACTGCGCTGGTCCTTGTGTTCCCTTCTTCTGTGTCCTTGTGTGTGTGCGCAAAAACTTCAATTATACATCAGTGCATTAACAGCAGTTCAACGCCGCCAGACTGGTACATTCATGTAAAACACATCCGTCAATGAACTCGAGGGTGATGAAGTCCACGTGCTAGAATGCTTTGTTTCATACTATAGTAAAGGATGCACAAGCTACTCATGAAGTGGGGTTCTTGAAGTTTCATCATATGTACTTAGCATTGCAGGTGTTTGATCAGCGAAGCTTTCAACAGATTAATGTAAACCTTAACTCTCACATATACGGCCTGGTCATATTGTCACATGGTGGTGACAATAACGCAGCTTGGTGTTGTCATACAATCGTGTCAACGTAACAACCACATGACACCAGATGTTATTCATGCGTCACCACGCTTTCAGAGTGCGACGTTAAATTCTAGTCTTAAGTGGTTTACCGCAGCCCCTGTTGGCAAAAATGTGTCGCCGTGTTCATTCAATGGCAAAAAGGTCTACATCTGCAATGTCTTTCTGACAGGAAAGCAGCTAAGCCATAGCTTGACAAGAAACCATTGAGAAGCTAAAGCCATCACTGTGACCAGGCGACTTCTGTTTGTATCCCCTCATGGCAATGGTGGTTCCACCTAAATGCCCTGTGAGATGATTTGTCACCACTTGAAACTACCATCTTGCCCTAAACTTTTCTTGTTTGGTATTACGGCATCACATGCGACATCAAGGTGTGCCACTAAATGTTGCATTTGATCCCATGATACATACTAACATTCTTGTTTCATATGTTGACATTTCTTTCAACCACCGGCACAATCAGTTGGAGAAAGCCGTTGCAGTATTTCATGCTGTGTACGCAACAGAGTGATAGCACCACATCTGAAAAAATCCCGTGACTCGAAGTTATAGCCGCTCATATTCCCAGATGACAGAAAACACCCAGCAAGTTTGCATGTTGGCAAGACACAAGAAAAAAGAGATTAACACTTTATCAACCGCGAAAATGAAACTTGCGAGCACATCAAAAGCTGTGCACCCGCGCATAGCCACAATCTTCCTCATGATGAGATGAGTGCCTCTTGGAAGTGCATACCTGAAACCATAGAAGAGCAGAGTTATTTCAGTATGCTGACAACACTAAAAGTCTTAAAGCTTAGACACAGCTGAAAAAACAAAGGCCGAGATTAATCCAAGCCAGATCAATGGATCTAGCTTGCATTAAGCTCAGCCTTTGTTTCCTCAGCTGTGCCTACGCTTTAAAACTGTTGATCTGGCTAGGATTGATCACACTCAGACAGGAATGCTGGTAAGAAAAACAAAAACGGTATAGGTAACATCAGCGTGAAAACACTAACTAATCACAAAACTGAACGAAGCTGGTTCATTTAACATTTACAGTTAAGTCTAGTAATTAATAAGGAATTCATTGCAGCATATCTGAAGAAACAAAGTTGCACAGTTCCTGTAACTGAATTAATTTTCCTACACAGGAAGGTGTGGCCCTCACTCTACATGGACTTTGTCTGCTCTTGCTTAAATCAAGCAAGAGCAAAACATGTGAGATGGCTTGCACAGCTACATTACAGATCATGTCCGAAATAAGTAGATTACACACTTGGGTCTGGTGCCAGAGCATACACCAGAGCATCAACTTAGTCATTAGTTTGTGCTATTCTGAGTAAGCCATTTGCAGTTTTAATGGGCACACACACTGCCTGTAACATATAGTTACTTTAATACCGTGAACCTTGTGCCATACCCAATAGTGACGATCCTCTCCACTGCTAGATCACTTTTAAAATAAAACAACTGCTATATAGGTACATATAGCAGCACAAACTTAACAAGAAACTAAAACACAGGACCGAGTCAGCAGTCTTCGATATGTCTCCTTGGTCCTTGTTGCATTTGTGTTGCCATGTGAGTAAACTATGCATCCCAACTAATCTGTTAGCAAATATTACTAAAACGTGTAGTTTCCAGAAGCTTATCTAGCATTCTGATTCAACTCTTGTACCACATGTATGCCGTATATGCTGCACTGACTGCAATTCGATTCAATGCGGGCACATGACTTCATGATCGGCACAATTTACAAGTATAAGCAAAGTGAAAGCCAATGCAAGGAACACAAGTTTTTGCATGCAGTCATGAAGGAGCCACACCAGGCTTGTTCACAACATCACTGGCTGTCTCCAATGCAGCCAACAAAATAATCGAAAACACTTTTTGTTGTATAACCATAAACCACTATGACTGCACAACCCAAAGTTTTAAAAATACAGGTGACTACAGAGTACCCATACAGAGCTCCTACAGAAACAACTTTGACACAGTAAACAGATGTACATGCAAATTATATCTTACAAATTGCATTGTAAAATAATGTTGTGTCCCCTTGTTACCATTTTTAACAGCAGCCCAGGAACAGGTCTGTATATTTCTGCATTAAATTACACACTTTGTTTAAAAAATGTACATTTATTGAAGTTCGAGTATTTTAAGTTTTCTCGTTTATTATTTGTAATTTTACAAGGCGAATGGTGCACTGTTTCAAGGCAGAGATAAATGGAAATTATGAAAGACAAGAAATCTTTGCAAACATACAAATGTTTGCATTGTGGCCCCTCTTCTGGCCAGCAGTGTTGATGATAAAAAAATATACATATATCTAAGTATAAAGTGGCCCTGCAACACTTGTTAGATGTCACCTCCAAAGAAACGAGGCCGCTTTGCTCTTAGGACTGTTCAGCGCTCACAAGAAAACGACGGAGGACAAAAAAAAAAAAAAAAAAAGGGCACACGACAGACGGAGAACGAAAGACGTACACGCGACCGACTGTCGCCTGCATTATTCGTACTCGATTGTTTTCTAAGAGCGCTGCACAGTCCTCAGTACGAATCCATACCAGCTTGCTCGGTTCTCCATTCCAAGTCTGCACTGCACGGAAGTGTGTCACAACCACCGTAAACGAAGTCGGCTTTTCTCGCGGGCTTTCGCACGCATCGCGGGATCGACTTTGCCGAAACCGTAACTCGGTTGTTCTGCTGGAGTCGTAGGTCGTCCACTTCTTTTTTCGAGCCGTTTACTACATCGCAAACTCACATACCGAAAACATCCTAGGACGACAAGTACGCTCCACCAACGGACGACACACCAACGACGTCGGTGCACAAACACAAAAGCGCAGATCACATTAAGTAGGCCGCATGGAGTGCAGCACTTTGCGTCGGAAACACTTCATGCACTGCGGTTCGTGAGCAATTACCCTCCGTTAACACGCACACGTTATGAATACGCGAGCGCACAGCATGGTCATTAGAAACAAGTCGTGAGCAAACGGCGTGGTTGCACCCAAAGTGCAGTAAATGGACTCCGCAAAGCGCAGTAACATTCCCATCCGAAGTCACACTTTCGTGTGACACGCAAGCCAAAACAACCGCAACAACTGCGAACATTTTAACGGTCTTCTGCTGGTTTTGTCACAATGGGCGCCGCCATCAACAAAAGCGCCAACTCCAGCCACCAAAATATCCCTAGAACAACTCCTCTTTGCCTGAAAAGTCCTTAATGTTCTTGCTCGAGGTGTGCGCTCACGCCGACGTGTTTTTTTGGCAACCCATTTAAATAAGATGTTTTTTTTTTTCAGCTGAGCTACGTTTATTTTGCACCTTCTGTCACCAGTCTGGCCTTTCTTAATTTTACCCACTTCGCAAACGCATTGATTGGTTCACCTGCCATTCTAAGTTAAATAAGGGGACTATAAAAAACATGTCGAGTGCTTTTAATGATGTGGAAAGGGGTTGGATTAGATTTAAACGTGAATTTCAAGATACTTTTGAGTTCATTCTATTTCAGTCAATCCCGGTCAGTAACAGTGTCAACGGTGGTGTTTGGGGAGGACTGTCGACATATTCTAGCTGACGAGAATATGTAATAGTATGTGAGGCGAACTTTGACCAATGATGAAAGGTGTGGAAAGTCGCTACTGGAATATTCATAATTATGACTGTGAACGCGAGTCAAAGGCAGTTCAAATGCGAAGGGTTGGGGTCAAGACTGGGGATGGGCAGGGTAGAAGTGCTTCTCTTCGATGTGTATGGAAGATATATTAGAACTGAGGAAGGGCTAGCTGTTTAAGACATATTAAAGAAAAATCAGCTAAGAAACTGGACCACATACATGGCCTTTAATCAATAAAGAAAAGTAAAATAACAGTTGATAGACCAAATGATCTATCTAACAGAAACGATCCCCAATTGTAGTCGGCAGGTTGAGCAAGATCAACATTATTGGACGAGATTGTGATCACCATAAATGAAGTTTGTGTGAACTGTGAAGTAACGCACAGAAGATGAATGTGGACAAAACACTGAAGCATGGGCTTGTATATTCAACGCTCTTTGTCTTGCATTCCGTGCGGTGCTCCACGCTGCGCTATCAAAACAAGTAATCTGCCTTTCCTTCACCCGTTTTTATCTAGGACATAATTAAACTAACTTTAGATGCCTATTTGTCACAGCCATGTTAAAAAAAAAAACACCACATACGTATAGCGTTCTCGGCGAGTTGGTTTAAATATTTTTGGAAGAGCAAACTATGGAGCTCAACCTGACAGGACACCGAGCAAAATAGGGAAGTGCTTATGTTTATAACAAGGAAAAGAAGATAAAAGTGAGCCCCGTAACTGTCTGCATCAGGGTGCGAGGGGATAGGAGAGATAGGAAAGATGGAAACACGGTCACATGAATCCAAGGACGGGGCACCACTTGCGAGAGTTCTTGTCGGTGTCAGGAGATGGCGTATAGCAAGTCCAGTAGGTCAGAGCTACGATGTCGGCGGAGATCGGCGTCAGGAGATGACGTAGGGTGAGCCCAGTCAGCCAGAGCTACCCTGACGCCGGAGATCGCGAGGGCACAACCGGTCGGCACGGAATGCTTACTGCGGAAAGTCCACACACCCACGTACCCGAAGCGCATTCATGAAAAATAGGAGAAGGCGTTCCACAGCTGCATACTTCACATTACAAAGGCGAAAATTGCGTTAAAATGATACAAACAGCACACTTCCATGATCAACGCCACATGCACCTGCTGTTCATCCACGCGATTTTTTTTATCTAGCTGTAAGGACAACTGGAGGATCACTTATACATGCGTTGCACTTCGACCTTTGTTTTTTTAAGCTTCAAAATCTTCACGTTCAATCGTTCAACCTTTGCCGATTACACTGATATTGTCACGATGAGTCACAAGTACTGGGGGATTTTAAAAATCACCGGGTAGCTAGCTCTAGGCCGATGCGTCAGTCGTGGCTGGCTCTCCAGCAGAGAAGAAACACGCGATCTTCTTTTTTCCTCCAGATTGAGAGCCGCTCTTGCTGTCGTCCCACTACGTGCTGGTAGAATGATCCCCCCTTCCGAAAAGAATAAAAAAAAACAAGTCCCCAAAAGAAGACAGAAAAGTACATAGCAGCTTCGCGATGTTACTACTTAGGCACGTGAAAAAAAAAAAAATGGAAATTCGTATAAAGTGAAAGTAGAGATTGAAGAGAGACCCACGCCGAGGGAGGCGCTGCAGAGCCTGGCGCTGTCTGTCAATACGGGGAGAAAACTGGTTACTCGAGTGTTGACCCTTCCGCTGTCCCCTTCAACCGGCCTTGAAAACGCGTTGCTTTGCTCGCACGCTGCACGCGTTCTGCACGTGTTTTTGAGAGTTTCGCGCCGCGCGCGGTTATGATGTATACGCTTCTCTCCGCGTTTAATAGGATCGCCACAATTGAGGATTTTTTTCGTGGCAGCGATTTGGTAAAAAGGCAGCGTCTACTCAACCATGTAGCCGATGCGAAGCAAGTCGTAGCAGACGACGCCGTCCTCGTCAGAGCGAAGTGCGTTTCGCAAGTGAAAGACGACGCTGTTTACGACGTGGAGTTAGAGATGAATACAACTTTCTGTTCGTTCATAACTATATACCTGTTTTATTTGGTTTGCTGTGTGTACTATGCACTATGTTTGTTACTGGATGCATGGGTCAGGCCGCTTTTCGTGCTTTAGGTTAAGCGGTTCTTGCGCTGTCACTGCTATTAGTTGGGTACCTTAATTTACTAGCACCCAACCAAGTTATCGTGGGGTATATACACAGCACTTCAAAAATAAATGGTCTATTTGGGGCTTCTTTCTGACCCACAACGAAAATTTACATCTATCTCGCGTGTCCTTCCTTGTGCGATGATGTTTAGTAGAACAGAGGAGTCGCAACGAGGTCGCGACGGAAAATGGGCGAACAGCAAGTCTGGCAAAGGCGGCACAGGTTCTCGCGCAATCAGAGCACGGGCTTTTCGTTGTCTTCCGAAGGCGCATACGCGTTGGTGCGTATGCTCCACTACAATACCCCCGGGGTGAAGGGTAGCCATCCTGGCGACTCAGGGAGTAGGCACAATGAGGGGGTCGTAGTAGGGCTTGAGACGGTCGACGTGTACGGTCTCGCGTCCTCGACGGCGCAAATCTGGTGATTGTGTTAATGGCTCGATGACGTAATTCACCGGGGAGGTCGCGTCAATGACACGGTAGGGACCATGGTACCGGGCCAGAAGTTTAGAAGACAGGCCAGGAACGTGCGGGGGCACCCAAAGCCACACAAGGGAGCCAGCACGAAATGTAGGAGCTATCCGGTGAGCGTCGTCGTGTCGAGTCTTTTGTAGACCTTGAGCCTCACTTGTCAGAGACCGAGCCAACTGACGGCAGTCTTCAGCGTATCTGGCGACTTCCGAAAGCGGGGAGCACTCAGATGCATCAGGGCGGTACGGTAGTATAGTGTCGAGGGGGTGGGAAGGTTCGCGGCCGTACAATAGAAAGAACGGGGAAAAAATTGCCCGCAGCTTCCCTCGGGGGAACACTGAGGAGGATGCGGAGCATATAATTGGTTAACGGGGTGTTAAAGTGCGACTTACTTGGGTCGATGGCTAAATTGGTTAACGTGGTTGTGAAATGGGGTGTTAAATTGCGACTTACTTGGGTCGCTGGCTAAATTGGTTAACGTGGTTGTAGGAGGGGTGTTAAATGAGTGAACACGTACGACACGTATGCGAAAGGGCGGTGTTTATTTATTGCGACGAACTTTGAGCACGATGGCTTTTTGGTCGGTAAAATGAAGAGTGAGTGGATCGGGTTGCAGCGGTCGTAGGTCGAAATTTGCAAAGACGTGGTCGATGCAGGTTCCGCGAATGGTGGTCGGATGGTGGTGTTTGCAGTCGTCGTGCGTTGCGCGTTTCAGCGAGTGTCGCGACGCCATGTATTCGACTATCCAATCGTCCTTGATGACGTCGACGTTGAAGTCGCCAACTAGCATGAACGGTCGATGTTGCGGTTGTTGTTTTCTGTAATCTTGCACGGCCTCGTCGACGTACTTTTGTACGGCGGCACGAGAGAGGTTTGGCGCGAGGTACATCGTCATGACGTCGACGCCACAGACGGTAGCAACGCAGTGCCCGCCGTTGGCGCGTTGTTGAACGCAGGGCTGTAGTCGGAGGTCAATGAAGTAGTCGTCGTCGTTGTCGACGTCACGCTTGACGTAAATTCCCACACCACCCGCAGGTCGTTGGAACCCGTGCGTGCGCGCGACCGAAGCGTATCCCGCAACGTCGACGTTATTGGCGTTCCACGTCTCGGTGAAGCAAAGCACGTCCACTCTGCGTAGTACGGGATCTCGCACGACGTCAGCCGCGTGAGCGCCTAGCGACCGGGTGTTGAGCAGTGCCAGGGTGAAATGGGACTCGGAGTCAACGTCTTCGAGCGCGCGACAGTATCCTTGGGTGACGGTGTCCAGTCTGTGTTTCTGCAAACGTTCAAATTCGTCGGCCATGTTCTTGTCGTTCCGCCAACACTTTGGCCGGCGCTGGTCGAAGGGACGTCGATCATTGCGACCCCGGACGTCGACGCGCCGTACAAACCAACCGACGAGCGGCAACTGAGCGAGCGAGCACCGACCTTGAGTATATATACAGCGCGACGGCGCATGCACTGTCAGCTGTCGAACGTTCGAGAAGGGGGAGAAGCGCAACGGCGCATGCGCGCGCGTCAGCTGCCGATGTTCTCGAAGCGTGACGGCGCATGCGCGCTACATTATACAGCTAGCGAATGTTCGTGAAGAGGAGAAGCGCACGCGGTGTGTAGAGGAGGAAGGGTGCACAGATGGTGGAGGAGTGAAGCGCGCGCGGTGTGTAGAGGAGGAAGGGATGCACAGATGGCGGAAGAAGGAGGAGGAAGCTTGCGGACGGCGCCGCACTACAAGTCTCGAGTATTAGATGCTCCGCATCTAAAACCGGTGGTTGCTTGCGTCGCGGTGTTATAAGCGAAGGTAACAAAGGGCAATACAGCGTCCCAGTTAATGTGGTCGGAGGAGGTGTACATCCTCAGCATGTCGCCAAGTGTGCGTTTGAACCGCTCAGTAAGACCATTTGTCTGTGGATGGTATGCGGTAGATTTCCGGTGGATAATGTTGCATTCAGCGAGGATAGCTTGGATGACCTCCGACAGGAACACTCGACCCCTATCACTGAGTAATTCCCGCGGAGCACCATGGCGTAGAATGAAGCTGCGGAGAATGAAGAGTGCAACTTCGTGGGCGGTCGCTGCCGGTAGAGCTGCAGTCTCAGCGTAGCGTGTCAGATGATCGACTCCGACAATAATCCACCGGTTTCCAGAGATACTATATGGGAGGGGGCCATAGAGGTATATACCCACGCGGTCGAATGGGCGAGCCGGGCACGGGAGCGGCTGTAACATGCCAGTAAGGTGCCACGGAGGTGTCTTGTTTTGTTGGCAAGTGGTGCAAGACTGAACGTATTTCTGCACAAAGCGATACATTCCTCGCCAGTAATAGCGTTGGCGCAGCCTTTCGTAGGTTTTCAGGACACCTGCGTGAGCACTTTGGGGATCTGCATGGAAATTCATGCAGATGTCAGAGCGCATATGAGTTTGGACAGCAAGGAGCCACTTCCGACCACCAGGCATGTAGTTACGGCGGTACAGAATGTTGTCTCGTAAAGAAAAGTGGGCTGCTTGCCGGCGTGGCGCTCTCGTGGAAGGGACAGCAGACGGATCGGTAAGGTAGTCGACTAACAAGGCAAGGTGTGGGTCTTTACGCTGCTCCGAAAGCATGTCAGTCGTGTCGAGTGGTGACAAGGTGGTAAAAGGGGGAGACAGAGAAGCGACATCTGGTGTAAATGGCGATCGCGAAAGTGCATCGGCATCCGCATGCTTGCGACCGGAACGATATACGACACGGATGTCGTATTCTTGCAATCGAAGTGCCCAATGCCCCAGGCGTCCGGACGGGTCTTTCAAGGTGGACAGCCAACACAGAGCGTGGTGGTCTGTGACCACGTCGAAAGGACGGCCGTAAAGGTACGGGCGAAACTTCGTCAACGCCCAGATTATGGCCAAACACTCCTTCTCTGTCACGGAATAATTCAATTCAGCCTTCTTGAGAGCGCGACTTGCATAGGCGACTACGTATTCAGCTTGGGTGCCTTTCCGTTGTGCCAAAACTGCACCAAGACCGATGCCCCTTGCATCGGTGTGAATTTCTGTGGCCGCAGCAGGGTCGAAGTGACGAAGAATAGGTGGTGAGGTCAGCAGGCGGCGCAGCTGGCGAAATGCGTCGTCACATGCAGGTGACCATGCACATATGCCTTTGCTGTTGGAAAGCAGACTCGTGAGAGGTGCGATGATGGACGCGAAGTTGCGCACGAAGCGACGAAAGTAGGAGCAGAGACCGACGAAACTTCTTAGGGCTTTCAGTGATGTGGGCAACGGAAAGTCAGCGACAGCTCGAAGCTTATCGGGATCCGGAAGAACACCGTCTCTGGTGATGACATGTCCCCAGATGATTAGTTTTCGTGCTGCGAAGTGGCACTTTTTGGAGTCAAGTTGTAGGCCTGCAGAAGTTAGACACGTCAGAATCTCGTGGAGGCGAGCAAGATGGGTCGGGAAATCAGATGAAAAGACTACGATGTCGTCCAGGTAACATAAGCAGGTTGTCCACTTGTGGGCACGCAAGATGGTGTCGATCATGCGCTCAAATGTGGCAGGCGCGTTGCAGAGCCCAAATGGCATGACTTTGAACTCATATAGGCCATCCGGCGTTACAAAGGCTGTTTTAGGGCGATCACATTCAGCCATTGGCACCTGCCAATACCCACAACGCAGATCCAAAGATGTAAAGTACTCGGCGCCTTGTAAACAGTCAAGAGCATCGTCTATTCGTGGTAGCGGGTAGACATCTTTTTTCGTAATATTGTTTAAGCGGCGATAGTCGACGCAAAATCGTACGGTACCATTTTTTTTCTTGACCAGAACCACAGGTGATGACCAAGCGCTTTGAGAAGGCTGTATGACTCCACGTTTAAGTATGTCATCTACTTGCTCCGTAATGACGCGGCGCTCTTCGGTGGAAACGCGGTAAGGACGCTGTCGCAGAGGCGAATGCAAGGAGGTTATACTAAGTATAACCTCCTTGGGCGAATGTGAGCCGGTGTCAATAGTATGAGCGATAGTGGTGGTGCGGCCCAAAGCAGGTTCTTGAAAGTCGAAAAAAGAACGAAACTTGTTAAGGAGAGCAACAAGTTGGCGGCGATGCGAGAGGGGAAGGTCTGCGTCAATAGCATTGTCGAAGGCTGACGAACTTGATGGCTCAGACGCATGAGTGATTGCAGCAATGTGACATGGCGTTTCGTCGGGAAGAATGATATCATCGATATGGTCGACAGGTTGCACATATCCTAACGTTTCCCCAGGAAGTAAGCCAATGGGGTAGTTGCAGTGGTTGGTGACCAGCATTACGGTTAAACCAGACGCAATTGTAAGAACATCAAATGGGAGAACGAGGCCCTTGCGTTCAGTAAAAACCGGAGATGGCGTAAACACCACCGTGCCGTTATGTTGCGCCAGACATGAAAGGCTAATAGGGACCGAAGCTTCAGGAGGCAAGGCGATGTCGTCATCAGCGATGACTTTGCAGTGCAGAGGAGAGCGGTCGGGTGGTGGAAATTCACATGTTGGCACAAGGGACACTTCGGCTCGGGAACAATCGATGATAGCTTCATGACGCGATAAAAAATCCCAACCCAGGATAAGGTCATGAGAGCAAGATGGTAGAACAAAAAACTGTACGACGTACAAAACGTCTCGGATGACGACGCACGCCGTACACACAGCCGAGGGATGAATGCGTTGGGCGCTAGCCGTGGACAGCACCAAGCCACTGAGAGATGTGGTCACTTTCTTCAGTTTCTTACAAAAGTTTGCGTTCATCACAGAAACGGCGGCCCCGGTATCAATTAACGCTAATGTGGCGACTCCCTCAACATCGACGTCAACAACATTTTGCGGCGAAAATGGAGGCCTTGGGAATTGCGCACAAGATGCAGTTCTTGCCTCCGGAACTGCACTGATTAGTTTCCCTTCTCAAGAGGTGGTCGACGACGCATAGGCGATGGCGATCGGCGACGAGGTGATGGGAAACGAGCAGTCGATGGGTGGCGATCCGAGTCGGAGTGCCTCTGTTCATATGCAGACGTGGTGGTCTGCTGCGGTGCGTAGGTAGGAGCTCCGAAGTATGCGTGCGCAGGCGTGGGACGGCGGCGGCAGAAGCGTGCAATGTGGCCAGCGATGACACACGCGAAGCAGATGGGACGATTGTCTCGGGTGCGCCACTCATTAGATGGACGGAAAAAGCGAGGTGGGGGCCTGTAGACTGGAGGCGAGGCCGGAGAAGGTGGAGCCGATAAGGCGACTGGATGCGGTGGGGGCTGCGCGACCACAGCTGCGTAGCTGAGAGGTGAAGGCGGCGCAGTTGGTGCGTAGCCAGCAGTTGAGAGATCAGATGACACCGAAGTGCACGGGTAAGAGGCCGGAACTGTAGGGAGTGCATTGCAAATTTCAGTGCGTATGGCCTGCTGCATATTCGAAGGGTGGCTTGTCGTGGGCGCGTCACTATGCGGCAGCAGGGAAAGCTGTCGGGCGACTTCCTCCCTGATGAAGTCTTTAATCTGGTTCGACAGAGTTCCTTGGTGAACGTTGCCATTGGCGAGTGCGACGGCCGAGATCGAATCTGGTGATGGGACACTTTGTCGGGCGATGGAACGCTGACGACGCAATTCATCGAAGCTCTGGCACAGGCTTACGAGGACTGCCACCGTGGTCGGGCTCTTCGCCAGCAACATCTGGAATGCGCCATCCTCGATGCCTTTGAGAATATGTCGAATTTTCTCTTCTTCAGGCATGGATGAGTTAACACGCCTGCCGAGGTCGAGTACATCCTCAGTATAGCTAGTGAAGGTCTCACCAGGTTGCTGGGCTCGGTGGCGCAGACGCTGGTCAGCGCGGAGCTTGCGGACCTCTGGTCGGCCGAACGCTTCGGTCACGAGGGTCTTGAAGGTGGACCAGCTGGCGATGGCGGTTTCGCGGTTGGTGAACCATAGCTTGGCGACATCAGCCAAGTAAAAGATGACATAGGCAAGCTTAGAGTCGTTGTCCCATTTGTTGCTGGCACTCACGCGTTCGTACAAGGAGAGCCAGTCTTCGACGTCTTGCTCACCACTGCCGCTGAAGATTGGTGGGTCCCGCTGACGGGTAGCACCGGGGCAGGTCGACGGGGCAGCCGATGGTGCTGGCTGTGCTGGGATGGGCTGGTTGGCGACTGCGTCAGTCATGTTGTACGGTAGTCTTTCGGCCAACTTGCGAGAGCGGAGCTCCAGGTCTGCTTAGGGATCTCAGCAGCCTCCACCAAATGCGATGATGTTTATTAGAACAAAGGAGTCGCAACGAGGTCGCGACGCAAAATGGGCGAACAGCAAGTCTGGCAAAGGCGGCGCAGGTTCTCGCGCAATCAGAGCACGGGCTTTTCGTTGTCTTCCGAAGGCGCATACGCGTTGGTGCGTATGCTCCACTACACTTGCATTATCATCGTTCTCATCGCGGGTACTTCGAGTTCACGAACAGCGTGCGTACCATCATGATGAGCGCCCAGCTTTCAGAGAAACTTTTTTGTGTGTGTCTAATCTGCAGGGGAAGAGCACATTGCTATAAAGGCATTTTATCTTGGTCACTAAATGCACCGTGTTGTTCGGACTGCCCCTGCACACTCAGTAACAACTAGTTCACTGTGTCTGCCAATGGACGCGCAACAACAGCTAATGAATTTTTTTTCTTTTTTCGTAGTTGTCGTGGTCGTGTCCACTCAAACGGGAGCTTCGCATCTCCAGTGGCAAATGTAATTGCACGGCTGGCGTCTCTAGCGATTCTTAATCACTTGAAAGCGTGTCATAGATATTAAGGAAAACATAGTTCTCTTCATTTTGCATTGCTGGGTCGTCTTGAGCAATACCTTGCGGCACAGCCTGCTCCACGAAATTTTGTGCTGATCTGGATGCTCTCACAGAATGACGCTTACACCTAAGAAAAATAAGGTTGTGGCAGAGATTAGTACGTGCCGTTCACAACAATGTTCATACGTTGGAGTTTTTTTTATTCAGATATTGTATGGTGATAAACATTGAGCATATCTGTAGTGCGCCAGACAATAATTTTTTTTTATCATCTTCAAGTATAAAATGTGCAAGAAGTCTGGAAATGAGTATACGTTTAAGGGTTTTCCGTGATCCTGTTAGTAACGCGTTACATTCACAAAATAAAACAAGTACTGCATATGAAATCAAACTCTCAGAAAACATGTACGATGCCAGAATGCCCCATTGCCCCGCCGCGGTGGTCTAGTGGCTAAGGTACTCGGCTGCTGATCCACAGGGCGCGGGTTCGAATCCCGGCTGCGGCGGCTGCATTTCCGATGGAGGCGGAAATGTTGTAGGCCCGTGTGCTCAGATTTGGGTGCACGTTAAAGAACCCTAGGTGGTCTAAATTTCCGGAGCTTTCCACTACGGCGTCTCTCATAATCAAATGGTGGTTTTGGGACGTTAAACCCCACAAATCAATCAATCATGAAATCAGAAATCAACAGTCCTCAGAAAATGCTTTGAAATGCACAGATAGTTATGCGGTTCACTGCCTATAATACCTCTGCGCCGTTTCTTCGTGAAGTGCCCGTTTATTGTAAGCCACTGGAAAGACTGTCGGCACATAAGACCGGTGCAGACTTGAGTCATTTTTGCAGTTTCCCACAAAATGTCTACTACAAATCATTGTCCAAGCTTTTGACAACCACACACTTCCGCCGGCGCTGCTAGATAGAAAAAATATATAACCACACTTCACCAATACCACATGTGTACACAGCTTCAACTACTGCGTCCCCTACAATATCCAATAACAGTAGCAGTATAAACACATTTCTTCGCAATTTTTTAACATTGCTCTAAAGACGGAAGTTGAAAGTATTATGGTAATTTATACTTTTATATTGGGGACGCATATCTCCCAGTAACTCCATAGATATGAGGAACGGTGACGCAGGAATTAATACCCGTTATAATGAATGCATTGTGCGTGTGCTAATTTTAATTAAAAAAATTGCCCGCAGCTTCCCTCGGGGGAACACTGAGGAGGATGCGGAGCATATAATTGGTTAACGGGGTGTTAAAGTGCGACTTACTTGGGTCGATGGCTAAATTGGTTAACGTGGTTGTGAAATGGGGTGTTAAATGGCGACTTACTTGGGTCGCTGGCTAAATTGGTTAACGTGGTTGTAGGAGGGGTGTTAAATGAGTGAACACGTACGACACGTATGCGAAAGGGCGGTGTTTATTTATTGCGACGAACTTTGAGCACGATGGCTTTTTGGTCGGTAAAGTGAAGAGTGAGTGGATCGGGTTGCAGCGGTCGTAGGTCGAAATTTGCAAAGACGTGGTCGATGCAGGTTCCGCGAATGGTGGTCGGCTGGTGGTGTTTGCAGTCATCGTGCGTTGCGCGTTTCAGCGAGTGTCGCGACGCCATGTATTCGACTATCCAATCGTCCTTGATGACGTCGACGTTGATGTCGCCAACTAGCATGAACGGTCGATGTTGCGGTTGTTGTTTTCTGTAATCTTGCACGGCCTCGTCGACGTACTTTTGTACGGCGGCACGAGAGAGGTTTGGCGCGAGGTACATCGTCATGACGTCGACGCCACAGACGGTAGCAACGCAGTGCCCGCCGTTGGCGCGTTGTTGAACGCCGGGCTGTAGTCGGAGGTCAATGAAGTAGTCGTCGTCGTTGTCGACGTCACGCATGACGTAAATTCCCACACCGCCCGCAGGTCGTTGGAACCCGTGCGTGCGCGCGACCGAAGCGTATCCCGCAACGTCGACGTTATTGGCGTTCCACGTCTCGGTGAAGCAAAGCACGTCCACTCTGCGTAGTACGGGATCTCGCACGACGTCAACCGCGTGAGCGCCAAGCGACCGGGTGTTGAGCAGTGCCAGGGTGAAATGGGACTCGGAGTCAACGTCTTCGAGCGCGTGACAGTATCGTTGGGTGACGGTGTCCAGTCTGTGTTTCTGCAAACGTTCAAATTCGTCGGCCATGTTCTTGTCGTTCCGCCAACACTTTGGCCGGCGCTGGTCGAAGGGACGTCGATCATTGCGACCTCGGACGTCGACGCGCCGTACAAACCAACCGACGAGCGGCAACTGAGAGAGCGAGCACCGACCTTGAGTATATATACAGCGCGACGGCGCATGCACTGTCAGCTGTCGAACGTTCGAGAAGGGGGAGAAGCGTAACGGCACATGCGCGCGCGTCAGCTGCCGATGTTCTCGAAGCGCGACGGCGCATGCGCGCGCGTCAGCTGCCGATTTTCTCGAAGCGTGACGGCGCATGCGCGCTACATTATACAGCTAGCGAATGTTCGTGAAGAGGAGAAGCGCACGTGGTGTGTAGAGGAGGAAGGGTGCACAGATGGTGGAGGAGTGAAGCGCGCGCGGTGTGTAGAGGAGGAAGGGATGCACAGATGGTGGAAGAAGGAGGAGGAAGCTTGCGGACGGCGCCGCACTACAAGCCTCGAGTATTAGATGCTCCGCATCTAAAAAAGTTTTCTTACTTTTTTTCGGCGCACTGCTTTAATCCATTCCTGTTGTCTGCTTATTTCGTACCATCGGTTAGGGAATTGGTAGAATTTCACTGGTGGAGTCAACCCCTTCGTGTTTGCTTGGTTATTGTGACAGTTGGCGACGCAGCAATAGTAGGGTGGCTAGAATAGCAATAGTTCCTCCCTTTCTTTTGGGGTGACATCGTGGAACGAGGGACGTTTTACGTGCAGAGCGCGCTTCGCAAAGGCGTGGAAGCCAAAGGGAGTGGAAGGGTCGCAACACGCTACTATTGTGCGCTTTTTCTGGCAGGAGAAAGGCAAGCGCTGGCGTCGGCGCGCAAACTTGAGCGGGTCTCCCATATATAGGTAACGTCCATGAACGAGAAAGCAAGTTCACAAAAACAAACAAAAAACACAAAGAACGCTGTACGGTAAAGGAAAAGTTACGAACAACCCTCAATAAATGGTTTCATGCGCAACACATGAACGACGTCCGGCCTCGGTCGTGTACTGCTCTGTGCCTGTGGTGTTGAGTCTGGAACCACTTCATAGTTCACGTCACTGACGCGGCGTAACACTTTATATGGGCCAAAGTACCGGCTCAGTCAAAATTGATCTCCGGGGCTGTCAAACACTTCTCTGTGGCAGGTGTTATAGCGCCGTGCGTCTGCCTGTAGCTGGCCGATGTGCAGTCACGCGAGCTGCCGGGCTTCCTCAGCATGCTCTGCGAATTCTTCGGCGTCAGTTGCCAACTCGTCTTCGTCTTGACACGGTAGCATAGAGTCTATAGCATGGTCTGCACTTCGCGGCCGTAGAGAAGCCGAAATGGCGTGAATCGCGTGGTCTCTTGCACGGCGGTATTATACGCGAAGGTCACGTAAGGTAAGATCCGGTCCCATGTTTGGTGCTGTACGTCGATGTACATTGATATCACGTCTGCGAGGGTCTTATTCAGTCGCTCGGTAAGTCCGTTGGTTTGCGGGTGGTACGCAGTTGTCCTTCGGTGTCTGGTGTTGCTCAGTTTGAAAATTTCGTCCGTAAGCTGCGCCGTGAATGCCGTCCCTCTGTCCGTTATTACACTGGAAGGAGCACCGTGTCGTAACACGATGTGGCGCATGAAAAATTGTGCTACCTCAGAAGCCGTGGCTCGTGAGATCGCGTGCGCCTCAGCGTAGCGTGTCAAATAGTCGGTCGCGATAATCACTCATTTGTTGCTGTCCGCAGACAGGGGAAATGGCCCGAGAATGTCCATGCCGGCTTGGTCGAACGGCGTGCATGGTGCTTTGATGAGCTGAAACAAACCATCTGGCTTAACAGATGGTTGCTTTCGGCGCTGACTTTCCCGACAGCTCTTGACGTACTTCTTGACGCTTGCTGAAAGTCCTGGCCAATAGTACCTCTCGCTCACTCTGGCAAGTGTCCTTGAGTAGCCCAGATGACCCGATGTGGGTTTTTCATGGCAGGCGAAGAGGACGTCGTCTCGCATGTCTCTAGGAACCACCAGGAGGTAAGCACGGTTGTTCGAATGAGCGTTCTTCTTGTACAGCACACCGTCTCGCAGGCAAAATGACGTCAACGAACCTGGGATAAATGACGTGGTATGATTGTGCCCTGGCCCTCTAAATGATGAATGATTGGACGAATATCTGCGTCATCTCGCTGCCGTTTGCTCAAGTCTGATGCGTTAACGGCGCCCAGGAAGCCTTCGTCTTCCTATGCTTCCTGAATGACGACATGAAGGGATGCGCGTGACAGTGTGTCAGCGTCTTCATGCTTACGGCCGGACTCATGGACCATGGTGACATCCAATTCCTGCAGCCGCAAGTTCCACCGTACTAGCCGTCCTGAAGGGTCGCGCAGGCTTGCCAACCAACAAAGGGCGTGGTGGTCCGTCACTCCTGAGTTCCAGCTATGGCGATTTGTCCAAAATATTGGACATGAAATACCCCATCACTACAAAGATCTCAGCATGTTTTCTTCCTCAAAAACCACTTGTCCAATATTTTGGACATCTACTGGCGCCCTCCATGAAGTTTTGTCAAAATTGCGCCAGGAGATCGCGAAACAAAGAAGAAAACATGGTGGCGTTCAACAGGGCAATCTTCTAGAAGTTAAACGGCGAAAGTTAAGGTCCACTTTTCTGTTGGTTTTTTATTATTTGTTACATTTTGAATAATAGCTTGCAGTTATTCCGGAATTTGTCACAATTTTTTTCAGTAGCCTTGCTTTGTGTTGCTTCAGGCCCACTACTTAACGCTTTAATTAAGTTTCAGCATCCAATTAGTTGGACATCACGCCATACCAAAAGCACAGGCATCACGGAAATAATAAGCTTCACTTTTTATCTTCGTCACCTACACACCCAGTTGTGAAAGTTTCAGGCAATTCCGTGGACCAAAATCCAACCCGGAAGTCAGGAGGATATTGAAGGGACGACCGTAAAGGTACGGGCGAAAATTGCTGATTGCCCGCACGACAGCGAGGCACTCTTTCTACGTAGTGGAATAATTCGCCTCGGCACGAGATAAAGAGCAGCCGGCGTAGGCTATCACTCTTTCGATGTCCTCTTGACGCTGAACGAGCACTGCACCGAGCCCAATGTTACTAGCGTCGGTATGGACCTCCGTGTCAGCATCATCGTCGAAATGAGCGAGAACGGGCGCTGATTGCATGCGCTGTCGCAGCTCATCAAAATCTGCTTGTTGCTCGTTTTCCCAGACAAACGGTGTCTCGTCCCTTGTGAGATGAGTCAGAGGTTCTGCTTTCTGTGAAAAGCCATGAATGAACCGGCGATAGTAGGCACACAAACCAAGGAAGCGCCCGACGGCTTTCTTATCGACAGGAGCTGGTAATTCGGCAACAGCGGCAAGCTTGTCCGGATCGGGCCGGATTCCTTCGGCGCTAACAACATTTCCAAGAAATTTTAGTTCTTTATAGCTGAAGTGGCACTTTTGTGGCTTTAGTGTGAGGTCCGCCGATCGGGTAGTCTCCAACACGCTGCGCAGGTGGTGAAGGTGCTGCTAGAACGTGGTAGATAAGACCACCACATCATCAAGGTAGACAAAACAAGTCTGCCACTTGAGCCCTGTGAGGACAGTGTCCATCATTCGCTGGATTGTTGCCAGCGCTGAACACAAGCCAAAAGGGAGCACTCGAAATTGGTATAGGCCGTTTGGAGTCACGAAGGTTGTTTTCTCACGGTCTCGCTGATCTACCTCGATTTGCCAGTACCCGCTTTTGAGATCGAGAGAAGTGAAATAATGGGCACGACGAAGTCTATCCAGCGAATTGCCGATACGCGGCAGCAGATACAATCTTTTTTGGTCACGTTGTTAAGCTTTCGGTAGTAAACGCAGAAGCGTAGCAACGCATCCTTCTTTTTGACAAGTACGATTGGAGATGACCACCGGCTGTTAGATGGTTCAATAACGCCATCGTCAAGCATCTCGCTGACTTGCGTACGTATCGCTTAACGTTCTTTGGTCGACACGCGGTAGGGGTTCTGGTGTATCGGGCATGCGTCCTCGTATACCTGATGATCCTGTGTTGAGTGATGGATGTCTGGCGGACCTTTGAGCAACTTGCGAAGCAAGACCTGAACTCAAACAAGAGCGCTCGCAGCGCAGTATGGTTATCGATGGACAGATCAGTATTGATGTCAATATTACTCATTGACGTGTCGGCGGTATCCACTAGTTCTGACGTGAGACAGTTGGTGACGTTTGCTACTTCATAGGCAAACGCTATCGAAGTGCCACGGAAAAGATATCGATGCTCGTTGCTAAAGTTGGTTATGAGCAATTCAGATCGGCCATCACGAAGGTGTATTACACTTGTAGCTACACAAATGCCTTGCTGCAGGAGGTGTTCTAAATTTGTCTCAGCCACCACATCGCCATCTCCCAAACCACAGCATGTTACGTCGACTAGAACACTTGCTCGTGGAGGAAGCGTCACGCTCTGATCAGAAAGACGGAGTACGTTGATACGCCTTCCGTCATCCTGCACATTGATTGCTCGCTGGGCTGAGAATATGACGCGGCGCTCTTGGAGATCAATGATAGCTCCATTTTCCTGTTGAAAGTCAACTCCCAGAATGACGTCACGGGAGCATTCGCGTTGAACAAGGCAGCTTGCTACGAATGTATACCCTTAAATCTGCACTCTAGTTGTGCAGGCACCCAGTGGAGTAACGACGTGGCCACCAGCTGCCCGAATCTGCGAGTTATGCCACGGCGTGATGACTTTCTTCAGCTGCGTTGTCAGTTTCCCGCTCAGTATGGAATAGTCGGCGCCCGGTGTCCACTAACGCATTAACTGCACAACCATCAATTGTCACTGCTATGTCGAGCGAAAGTCGGCCATTCTTTGCAGCAGTATGTGATGTCGGACCGGTTTCTGTATGGTTCTGCGTCAATAGGAGGTCTTCAGCGCTTCGACGTTCAGCGACCCCGCCCCCAGAGGTCGCTTGGGCTAGTTTTCCCAGCGGGGGCTGGGAGACCGTGTGGTACAATACCGCTGGGGCGTTGATGAAAAGCGCCTCGGCAATGGCGAGCACAACTGGTGCCGGCAGACGGTGGGGCATGCTGCTGGGAGAGGTAGTTTTCGATTTAGCGAGGTCTCTGGCCGTAAGGGGGTGGCGGTGAGTACGCAGAGAAGCGTGAAGCCCAAGACGGCGATATGGGCACTGGCGGTACAAGTGATCAGCTTCTCCGCAGTTAAAGCACAGAGGCCGGCGATCAGGTGTGCGCCAAACATCAGACTTCCGAGGAGACGTGTACCAATCGTCGATGTACTGAACTGGTTGCACCGAACGATGGTCGACGGAAGCGCCAGGGGCAAAGGGCAAGGGCGGTGGCGCATACGTGCCTTGGTATTACGGTATGTGCCGCGCTGACTGGAGTGAAACAGCAGGAACAGGATGGACGAATAATGGCGGCGATGCAGCAGGGCGTTTCAAGGCTTCCGCGTAGGTTGTCTAACAGCGGTATTCATCAGGAGCTAGCACAGCTGTATCAGGAGGCAAGGTGTCCTGGAGGGCCTGGTGCAGCTCATCCTTGATCACAGTTGGAATAGAGCTAACCGTAGGATGAGGTGTTACACCAGCCTTTTTTTATTTATTCATACTGTCAACCCAAGGGCCAAGACAGTAGTTGGGGTTACATATCTGGCATGTACAAAGAACATATGTGGAAACAAGTTTCACACTGTACGCTCAAGACGCACACTATGTTGAAATAACAAAACAAAGACGCAAAACTATATCAGAATACATCCCGCATAGGTCACGGATAAAAGAAACATGTTCGAATACATCTCGTACACGTCACCAAAAAGAGAAAAAAGACTTGAAGTGATACAGTACATATTAAACATATTGATAATGTCACGGCTAAAGGCCGGGCAAGAAGACAGAGGACGATGAAGTGATAAGCGTGGACAGCACCCACGGTTCCTCCGAGGAAGAAGAAGTCGAAGCGGCTGCTCTTTTGTTCTGTTAATACAGACCTCATTTTTTCTGGTCACACCGTCGTCCTGTATTCTGTTATTTTCACCTAGCGACATTGGTGGAGGTGCTGGGTAATTCGTAACGGCAGCTATTTTTTCAGGGTCAGGCCGCACACCTTCACTACTGACAAGATGCCCCAGGAACAGAAGCTCTTCGAAGCCGAAATGGCATTTTTCCGGCTTAAGTGTTAGTCCGGCAGAACGGATAGCTTCAAATACTGAGTGCAGTCGCCTGACGTGTTCGTCGAATGTGGCAGAAAATACAATGACGTCATCTAAATACACTAAGCACGTCTGCCACTTGAGGCCTGATAGTACGGTGTCCATTAGCCGCTGAAACGTTGCCGGTGCTGAGCACAAGCCAAATGGAAGTACCTTAAATTCAAAAAGGCCATCAGGTGTCACGAAAGCTGTTTTCTCCCGGTCTCTTTCATCGACTTCTATCTGCCAATACCCACTCCTTAGATCCATCGACGAGAAATAACGCGCGTGGCGTAGTAGATCGAGTGAATCGTCGATACGTGGAAGTGGGTAGACGTCTTTTTTTTTGTCACCTGATTCAGCTTGCGGTAATCCACGCAGAAACGTAAGGTGCCGTCTTTTTTCTTCAGTAATACAACCGGCTAAGCCCAAGGGCTTTTCGACGGCTGAATAACGTCGTCTTCAAGCATCTGTCGCACCTGCTTTTCGATGGCTTCACGTTCTCGCGGAGCTACCCGGTACGGGTTTCGCCTGATGGGTCTGGTCATGTCGTCCGCTATAATTCGATGTTTCGTCAGCGGCGTTTGACGGACCCTAGAAGGCGAAGAGAAACAATCTTCAAACTTGTTAATAAGCTGCATGATACTTTGCTTCTGCGCCGGCAGCAAACTTGAGCCAATATCAACAGAGTGCCTTGCGGTGGTGTGGGCGGTTATAAAATTCCGCCCATACCTGTATGGTCGTCTTTTTAATGTCAGCGACCATCACTCCCTCTGCTGGCTGGCAAATTTAAGAGACCCTTCAGGATGGTTGGCGCGCTGGAGCCTGAAGCTTCAAGAATTTGACATGACGGTGGTCTACAGATCGGGGAAGCGACATTCAGACGCTGATTGCCTTTCTCGTGCGCCATATACGAACCTGCGATGGCAGAAGATGACGATACAGCCTTTGTCGGAGTTGTAAACACGGCAACTGTCGCACAGCTGCAACGAGACGACCCCGAACTAGAACCCATAATACGCTTTTTAAAGGGTCACACTTCAGCTGTACTTAGGCTGTTTGCGAGAGGGCTTTCGTCATTTTGCTTGCGCAACGACGTTCTGTATAAGATGAACTTCACGCCACACGGAAACGACTACTTACTCGTCGTCCCAACATCTCTAAGGAGCGAAGTATTACAGGCATGCCACGATGAACCAACATCCGGCCACCTGGGTTACACGCGTACGTTGTGCAGATTGAGGCAGAAATACTACTGGCCAAGACTGACGGCGACCGTTCAACACTATGTTCGGACGTGCCTTGATTGCCAGCGCAGAAAAGTTCCACCCGTCAAACCAGCAGGCCTCCTCCATCCTGTTACTCAATTTGCTCAAGTCGGAATGGATCTCTTGGGCCCATTTCCAACCTCATCAGCAGTTCGCAGATAGATTATAGTAGCCACCGACTACCTCACTCGTTACGCCGAAACCAAGGCTTTGGGGAGGGGCACGGCAAGTGAAGCAGCCGATTTTTTGTAGAGAATGTGGTGCTGAGCCATGGTGCTCCATCAGTGGTAATAACTGACAGGCGAACTGCATTCGCAGCCGTACTATTACAGACAGTTTTAAAACTTAGTGGCACATCCCACCGGCGAACAACGGCGTATCATCCGCAATCGAATGATCTTACGGAGCGTCTCAACAAGACACTAGCGGATATGCTCTGCATGTACGTGGATGTGGAGCATAAAAACTGGGACGAGATCTTGCCGTATGTCACGTTCTCCTATAACAGGGCTCATCAAGAAACAACAAGAACAACGCCATTCCGCCTTCTTCATGGTCGTGAAGTCACCACTATGCTGGATGCTATGCTGCCGCACGAATGCAAAGACGCTGAAACGGATGCTGATTATATCACCCAGCTGGCCGAAGAAGCCCGACAACTTGCACGCCTACGTATTAGTCGCCAGCAGGACTACGATTCAAGATGGTACAACCTTCGTCACCGACCAGTCTCCTACGAGCCAAGAGAGAAAGTTTGGATATGGACACCTATTCGGCGCCGTGGCCTCTCAGAAAAACTGTTAAGACGGTACTTCGGTCCCCATAAAGTACTGCGACGTCTCAGTGACATTAATTATGAGATTGTTCCTGATACTGCGCACTCTTCAAGGCGTCGAAGGTATGCTCCAGAAGTTGTGCACGTGGTACGCATGAAGCCTTATTTCTCCGAATGAACTTATGCGTTTCCAACGAGTACAAACCGCTTTGATTATAAAGCATCGGGACGATGCTTTCTTGAATGGGAGGCTAATGTCACGGCTAAAGGCCGGGCAAGAAGACAGAGGACGATGAAGTGATGAGCGTGGACAGCACCCACGGTTCCTCCGAGGAGGAAGAAGTCGAAGCGGCTGCTCTTTTCTTCTGTTAATACAAACCTCGTTTTTTCTGGTCGCACCGTCGTCCTGTATTCTGTTATTTTCACCTAGCGACAATAGTACATTGAACATATTGTCACGAGGTTGTGATACACGCAGCACTTGAGAGGAAGCACGCAGGAGTCAGGGCGGTGTCAGGCGAACTGTTTATTGGGCGAACTTGTGCCCAGCAAAACAGGGCCAAACACAACTCGCAGCAACAGCGGCGTGAACAGTCGTCGGCCGACGGAAAAAAAAAAAGACCACCAGTGGCGCACTGCGCCGGCTTTTTATACACGCGTCGTAACGCGTTCCAAAGTGGCATACAAGATAAACACGGCCTGCGTTGCGCTTAACAGAAAGTGATAGCGTCTTCCTTCGCAAACGAAAAGAACCGCACGTGTCAGTTTTTTTATACACGCGTCGTAACGCGTTCCAGAGTGGCATACAAGATAAACGCGGCCTGCGTTGCGCTTAACAGAAAGTGATAGCGTCTTCCTTCGCAAACGAAAAGAACCGCACGTGTCAGTTTTTTATACACGCGTCGTAACGCGTTCCAAAGTGGCATACAAGATAAACGCGGCCTGCGTTGCGCTTAACAGAAAGTGATAGCGTCTTCCTTCGCAAACGAAAAGAACCGCACGTGTCAGTTTTTTATACACGCGTCGTAACGCGTTCCAGAGTGGCATACAAGATAAACGCGGCCTGCGTTGCGCTTAACAGAAAGTGATAGCGTCTTCCTTCGCAAACGAAAAGAACCGCACGTGTCAGTTTTTTATACACGCGTCGTAACGCGTTCAAAAGTGGCATACAAGATAAACGCGGCCTGCGTTGCGCTTAACAGAAAGTGATAGCGTCTTCCTTCGCAAACGAAAAGAACCGCACGTGTCAGTTTTTTATACACGCGTCGTAACGCGTTCCAGAGTGGCATACAAGATAAACGCGGCCTGCGTTGCGCTTAACAGAAAGTGATAGCGTCTTCCTTCGTAAACCAAAAGAACCGCACGTGTCACTACCCCCCTCTGAAAAAGCATCGTCCCGATGCTAAAGACAGAACATAAGAGAGAGTACATGCAATAAATTACATTAACAATGCGTCACAGCTAATCAGCGCGCGTAATAAGGTTTAAGTCGCACCACGTGTACGACTTCGGGTCGTGCACGGCGTCGTTGGGATGACGTTAAGCCATCGGGCACGACCTCATAGTCCAGTCATAGCCTCCTATATTTTTTTGTGCCCGCGCATTAGCGCTAAATACATACGCGCCATCCGTCCCTTATAGTTTTGGCGCTCGCCGCCAGATGCCGCACCGATCCCATAATAACAGCAGACGACGCGGCCTATGCACGCTTGCGTTTATGACGGTCTAGAAACCGTCTACATTGCATTGGATTATGCGTATACGTTAAGAAGTGCGCACACACCAAATTTTTAACACAAGCACTGTATGCAGAATGCAATGTGAGCTTTGTTATTTGATTTCGCGCTCAAAGCTTGAGCACTTTTCGAGACAATGGTTTGACATGAAAATCTTTTGCCAAGTCGTGTTTGTCAGTCACACTCGTCGCGAAGTTCAGAAAAAGTGGGCGGAGAAACTTCACGAGCACAACCTCCAAAAGTTTTTTATGATGTCCCGGGGTCGAGCACTTGAGTTTGTCACGTTTCTGTAGTATTTGCGCGGCGTTGTCAACGGCAGCCTTCAGTGGCTGATTCATCTTTCTCGCTCTTGCGAGGAAAACTTCCGCGTAATTCTTTAGAGAATTTAGAACCATTACGAGCTCAGTTGACGGATACAGGAGTACACCTGGGTGGATATCTCCACATTCAATCAGAACATGCTCCGCCGTTTCCTTATCTTTCCCGCAGCATGTGCATTGTTCTTCTTCTTTACTGAATCTTGCTTTATAACTACGCGTTCTAAGGCAACCCGATCTCGCTTCAAACAGTAAAGCGCTTCCCCTTGAATTATCGTAAAATGCCTCCCTCCTTATTTCATTTTTGCCCTTTCGGTAGTTACTCAAAGCCGGTTTTTTCTCCATAGCTGCCATCCATTCTCTCGTTTTGCGCCTCGGCGCTCCGCCAGGAGCGCTCGCATCCCATAATAGCTCGGGGGACGGCGCTGAGGGACCGACCGCTCGGGCACAAAGTTATAGAGGAGGCTATGGTCCAGTTCACCACGACGTCGGACTACCTTGTAGGGTCCAAAGTAGCGTCGCAGGAGCTTCTCAGACAATCCCCGTCGTCGTATCGGCGTCCAGACCCAGACAAGGTCACCTGGTTGGTATTCGGTGTGGTGTCGTCGAAGGTTGTAGTGGCGCCTGTCGACCGTCTGTTGGCTCTTGATACGCAGGCGGGCTAGCTGTCGAGCTTCTTCAGCGCGATCCAGGTAGCTGGCGACGTCGAGGTCTTCTTCGTCGGTGCCGACCGGTAGCATGGCGTCAAGCGTCGTTGTTGGGCTCCGTCCGTAGACGAGCTTGTATGGAGCAAACTGCGTCGTTTCCTGCACGGCCGTGTTGTACGCGAAGGTTACATACGGGAGTATGGCGTCCCACGTCTTGTGCTCGACGTCCACGTACATGGCCAGCATGTCGGCGATGGTCTTATTTAGACGCTCGGTGAGGCCATTCGTCTGTGGGTGGTACGCGGTGGTTCGGCGGTGGCTTGTCTGACTGTACCTCAAGATCGCTTGCGTTAGGTCAGCCGTAAAGGGCGTACCTCTGTCGGTGATGAGGACCTCGGGGGCTCCGTGGCGGAGGACGATGTTCTCAATGAAGAACATGGCGACCTCGGCGGCAGTGCCCTTGGGCAAGGCCCTTGTTTCGGCATAGCGGGTGAGGTAGTCAGTCGCTACGACAATCCATTTGTTGCCAGAAGTTGACGTCGGGAACGGCCCCAGTAAGTCCATGCCGATTTGTTGGAATGGCCGTTGAGGTGGTTCGACGGGTTGCAGAAGTCCGGCTGGCCTAGTTGTCGGCGTCTTGCGTCGCTGACAGTCTCTGCATGTTTTTACGTAGTGGGCGACGTCGGCAGCGAGGCGAGGCCAATAGTATTTCTCTTGTATTCGTGACAGTGTGCGGGAAACACCAAGATGTCCGGCTGTCGGGTCGTCGTGTAATGCTTCCAGAACCTCTGGACGTAACGCTGAAGGTACCACGAGGAGGTGGTCGGCGCGGAGCGGCGAGAAGTTTTTCTTCAGGAGGACGTTGTTTCGCAGGAAAAACGAAGCCAGTCCTCGGCGGAATACTTTCGGCACGTCGGCGGTCTTGCCTTGCAGGTAGTCCATGAGGATCTTGAGCTCCGGGTCAGCTCGTTGGCGTTCCGCGTAGTCGTCGGTACTTATGGGTCCCAGGAAAGAGTCGTCGTCCTGGTCATCCTGGGGCGGCGGATCGACAGGGGCGCGAGACAAGCAGTCGGCGTCGGAGTGCTTTCGTCCGCTCTTGTAGACGACGGTGATGTCAAATTCTTGTAGTCTGAGACTCCACCGTGCGAGGCGCCCTGATGGATCCTTCAAATTAGCTAGCCAACACAAGGCGTGGTGGTCACTCACGACTTTGAAAGGCCTGCCGTACAGGTAGGGGCGGAACTTTGATGTAGCCCAGATGATGGCAAGGCATTCCTTTTCTGTCGTGGAATAATTGGCTTCTGCCTTCGAAAGTGACCGGCTAGCGTAACTGATGACCCTTTCAAGTCCGTCGGTCCTCTGCACGATCACGGCGCCGAGCCCTGTGCTGCTTGCGTCCGTGTGAATTTCGGTGTCAGCTTCTTCGTCGAAGTGCGCCAGTATTGGCGGCGTTTGCAGGCGTCGCTTTAATTCTTGAAATGCCTCGACTTGCGGCGTTTCCCATTTGAAGTCGACGTCGGCCTTCGTGAGGTACGTCAGTGGCTCGGCGATCCGCGAAAAGTTCTTCACGAAGCGCCTGTAATAAGCGCAGAGGCCAAGAAATCGGCGTACTGCTTTCTTGTCGGTGGGTGCAGGAAAGTCGGCGATCGCAGCTGTTTTCTGTGGATCAGGGAGCACTCCCTACACTGTAAGCAAAAACTATCCGAGTTTGGGGTTTTTTCGGCTCATGACCTCTGAAAACTCGCTCGCGTTTAAAATTACTACCTCGCGTAGGAGTAAAAGATGGTACATGACATAGTTTTACCACCACCTCTCAGGCAAGTAGTAAAAGGATGTCAAAATCCAGTTTTACCACTTAGGGAGTTTTCTATCACGTGATTTTTAATCTGCGTTTCAGAGTTTATTACCACGTGACTGCAAGGTGCAGCTGCTTCGGCGGCTTTTGCCCCATACCCCCCTTGTGACGCTCTCAGTGAACACTGAAGGTACGCGAAGCCCACAGATGTTTTTTTTTGTTTTTTTTTGCATCGCCGTGCCTCTGGACTGACTTCGAGTCAGCGCACTTTTACTGGAACTGGGGGCAGCATAAGCACAGCAAGCGAGAACAGCATTCTTTGAAAGAAAAAAAAGAAAAAGATGGAGGGGGTGGGCCTCTCAAAAGAGAAAAAAAAGAAAGAAAACCTGCTGTGCAAAGTTGTCCTGCATATTTTCGCAAATTGTTGCTTTTGCTCGGCGGTGGCTTTGGAGACAGACAGTGCAAGGAGCTCGGTACTGTGTGTCTGGTTGGGCTGATGGATCTCACGCGTTTCCTACATCAACGAGCGACCGTGCTCTTCCGAGCGCCTCCGAACCTGCACGTCGCGGATATCTCCAGTTCGCGGATATCTCCAGATCTGCCAGTGGTAACAAAATCAGTCTGGCGTCGTCGTCCGTGCTTGCCTGCTGGAGCAGCAATAAGCAAAATGCTTCACTCTGTCGTCAGCACTGAGCCGCGGCCACCAGTGACCAGTGGGAGTGTCTCGCCGGGGCAGGTGAAAGAAGCATCGCATATATTTTGTTCCACAGTAGGCGATGTCTGCACGAGTAAGGTGCTGCCCGAATTGCCCACCTCATGCACCAACTGTTCTCAAACATGTAGCACGAAGCCGATAAGAGGCAGACGGAACCAACAAGCGGCTGCCGGTGAGCACGTGAAGAAAACCCGGACCTGCCCGGATGGTGGTCTTTCGTTGGAAGTATGCATACACCGCCCCGTCTCCGCAAGATAGCGGTCACGCGTTCATTTGTGTCTGAAATGACGACAAAATTCGCACAGGATATGTGTTCTGTGATTGCCAGCTGTGTTTCATCGGATAGCCGTGTTCCTCGAAAAGGCCTAGAACGCCGTCGGTAAGAAGCTTGTGTGCAGGCGTGCACCGCTCCTCTACGCCCGTTGTGATGAATACGTGCTGCTACTGTGTTTGTGCACCGTCGCTCAATTAAAATCATTGAGCTACCATGGTTTGTGTGTAATTGGTATATTTTATGGACTTGTGCATCAGCAGTGCTAACACGCGTGGGGCAAAGAGCCCGGTGTGCCAAGCAATTATTGGATAATCAAAAAGGTGAGATCGTGTAGATTTATAATAAAAGGTCGGTGTGACATTTAGTGCCCTGCAGCCCACATGAAGCTTACACTTGCACCTTCAAGCGTAGTTGTTAATCGATGGAAAAAAAGAGCTCTCCTACCGGTACTACTTGGCCGGTCAAAAAGTCGTGCCTATATATATACCGGATTGTCGAAGTGTAGTTGAGCAACGCGTGCAGTCTGTTCTAGTGGTGTATTATTCTGCATTTGTTGTGTGTGCGTGTTTGTCTGTATGTGAACCTATGTGTCACCAATTCCGCCGTTCAATAAATTCAATCAGTTCTGCTATTCAATAAATTTGTCGTCTCTGGCCGAATGCACCCGTCAATTTTTATTTTTTACCACCAGAAATAACTCCCAGTAATCACCTCAAAAACCTTGTGAAGGTAGTAAAAATTTACTCTCTCTATACTCGCTGAAAACCTCACTGGGGTAAATATTTACTACTCTCCCTACGTTCAAAAACTCAGTTAGCCCGAGAGTAAATTTTTACCTCGGTAGTAGGTGGTAAAAAAAACCCAGGAAAGGTAGTGCGCTAGAGGACAAATGGTTTACCCAGTTTTTGAGGTTATTTCAGGCCATTTTTGTTTAGTGTGTACTTGCTGATAACGTGGCCAAGGAACAATAGTTCCTCGTAGGCGAAGCGGCACTTTTCTGGCTTCAGGGTAAGTCCCGAGGCTTTGATTACCCGAAGAACAGCTTCAAGGCGCCGGAGGTGCTCGTCGAAGTTGGAAGAAAATACGACTACGTCGTCCAAGTAGACGAGGCAAGTCTGCCACTTCAAGCCTGCGAGTACTGTGTCCATAACCCGTTGGAACGTCGCAGGCGCCGAGCAAAGACCAAAGGGCATGACCTTAAACTCGAATAGGCCGTCTGGTGTTATGAAGGCAGTCTTCTCTCGGTCTCTCTCGTCTACTTCGATTTGCCAGTAGCCGGTTTTGAGATCCATCGACGATGCCGGCTTCGTAGCAGCCTTTGTTTTCTTGACCTTGTCGGGGAGCGGCAGGTATTCGGGCGGTAGTCCTTGTTGTCTTCGGCTCACTCGAACGACCGGGTCGGCGTCGTCCTCTTGGCGGCTTGGGCTTGGCTCACGGCTGGACGGGGGCGTACGGTACATGGACAGAGAAGCACCTCCACCAGATGTCACGAGGTTGTGATACACGCAGCACTTGAGAGGAAGCACGCAGGAGTCAGGGCGGTGTCAGGCGAACTGTTTATTGGGCGAACTTGTGCCCAGCAAAACAGGGCCAAACACAACTCGCAGCAACAGCGGCGTGAACAGTCGTCGGCCGACGGAAAAAAAAAAGACCCCCAGTGGCGCACTGCGCCGGCTTTTTATACACGCGTCGTAACGCGTTCCAAAGTGGCATACAAGATAAACGCGGCCTGCGTTGCGCTTAACAGAAAGTGATAGCGTCTTCCTTCGCAAACGAAAAGAACCGCACGTGTCAGTTTTTTATACACGCGTCGTAACGCGTTCCAGAGTGGCATACAAGATAAACGCGGCCTGCGTTGCGCTTAACAGAAAGTGATAGCGTCTTCCTTCGTAAACCAAAAGAAGCGCACGTGTCAATATTCAACCAACAAGGAACAAGCAATTTGGTTCCAAATGTTCTGACAAAGCCTTTTCGAACCTTTGTAAATCGCAATGTTCGACTATGTATTGAGGTAATTGATTCCAGTCATCGATGCTTTGAACCAACTTGAATAAATCTGTTCTGTAGCCAAGTGGTGTGATATGTTTTGAGTGTTTTGTTCTGGATGTGGTAAATGGCTGTAGTGCGATGTGTTCCCTTAGGTGAACCTTGTAGTGTCCATTGAGTATGTGAAAAAAGAATATCAGTCGATTATGTTGCATTTTTCGTTTCACCGTCATTAAACCAGCTCTGTCTCTAAGCTCACTAATAGACTGAGTTCTGCAATAGGAGTTGAAAATGAACCGTAAGGCTTTGTTTTGTATACGCTCACATTTTAGTGCATTTGTTTTGGTGTATGGCTCCCATAGATGACTTGAGTAGGTGAGTACTGGAAGAATAGTCATCTTATACGCCATTGTTTTAGCTTCCGGGGTGGCATCGTGAAGTTTTCGTCGTAACGACTAAAGTTTACGCATGGCTTTAATGCAAACACTGTCAACATGCATGGACCAGTTCAAGTCATGCGCAAGATGAACACCTAGATACTTAAAATTCTTTACTTCAGTCAGCACTGTGCCTTTAATGCTGTAAAAAAAGGATAGAACGGGTATTTTTTACGTGTCATGCGCATGAAGAGAGTTTTTGATGCATTCAGTTCCATTTGCCATTCGTCGCACCAAAGACTAATTTTTTGTAAATGGTCATCAAGCTCCAGCTGATTGTCAGTGAGCTTATCTTCGCAACTCTGCACGTACTATATCACGGATGAGTTCACGTAAACAGTCGTTGCTGGTTCTAGTGGCGGTGAAAATGTCGGCAGTAGGCATGGCACTGGCATGCCTGTTGTATTGGTTCGATCGCTGCTGCAGCATTTTTTCTGTTGTCACGGCCTCGGACAAGAACTCCGCGACCGTCTTCGGAAGGCTTCGGACGAGGCCGGCAAAAAGCTGGTACTTGACACCGCGCATCAAGTGACGCAATTTCTTGTCCTTCGTCATTCTTGAATCGACCCGTTGGAAGAGGCGCGTCATGTCTTCGACGTACGTGGTTACAGTTTCGTTTGGCAACTGGACGCGGGCGAGAATAGCTCGTTCAGCTCGTTCTTGGCGATCAGAACTGGCATAGGTCTGCAGAAGTCTACGAGAGAATTCGGGCCACGTCGTCAGCTGCTCTTCTCGGTTTTGATGCCACGTACGAGCCCTGTCTTCGAAATAGAAATAGACACGACCCAGTTTCGCCGCATTGTTCCACTGATTCAAGGTGGCTACGCACTCGAAGTCCGCCAACCAGTCCTCAACGTCCTCGTGCTCCATGCAATGGAACGTCACCGGTGCTCGTGGGCTTTCCAACGTATAGCGGTTTGACGTCGCGCTTCCCGTGCCGGTTGACGAGGTTTGCACCGAAGCGCTGGTCACGTTTGTCGACCTGGTTGGAGCAGTATCGTCGACCTCCGGAGGCAATCCCCTGATTCGGCTGCTGGTCCGATGTACGGGAGTATTGACTGCTACTGGACTCGTATCACGACTTCCTGGAGGGGGGGGGGGGTCTGCAGCATCCGTGAGACTACCCAGCACTTCCACCAGTTTGTCACGATGAGTCACAAGTACTGGGGGATTTATTAAACCACCGGGTAGCTAGCTCTAGGACGATGCGTCAATCGTGGCTGGCTCTCGAGCAGAGAAAAAACACGCGATCTTCTTTTTTCCTCCAGATAGAGAGCCGCTCTTGCCGTCAACCCACTACGTGCTGGTAGCAATATATCGGGGACGCAGAGACTCGCGAAGAGGTCAGTTTTGCACCTGAAGGATGTTCTCACTGCCTATAGGTGTCCTTATAGGCCTCGACCCGTTTGAGTTCTGTAGACACGGACACATGAAAAAGGAATTTCTTTCAAATCATTGAATGTCATTGGCAAAGAAAAAAAAGATTGAACGCGAAACTCGTGAAGCCTTCGAAATAAAAACAGAGTGAAGTATCCTGTGTGAGTGATCCCCCAGCTTTTTTTCACAGATAAAAAACTTGCGGTTCTGAATAGCGGGTACACCATGGCGTTGATATTTTGGTGCTCCATGGAAATCGGCTGCTTATTCCACCTTGAAACATTTGTTGAAAAAATTGTAGGGTTAATTGTGCAACTGTGGCTTAGATAGCCTTTTTAACCATGTGCTTGTGGTTAACTTGTGTAGGGGCTTTCTTTGATAAACATTTAGTTGTAAGCCCAGCACTTATCTTTCCTGGTTCCTACGCTGCATTTGTGCTTTTCGTTGGTTTTTTCCTCCGTAGATTGGTATAGATCATCCCTATTATCGTCATGTGGACATAGCAACCACCCTTCCTCATTCTCCCATATTTTACCATCGTGAACGCACACAAAAGGTCTTCATCAACGAGTTACGTCCACGAGATATGTCTCTCTGATGAGTCGATCAAAGGAATTGAAACACTCAAATTGAGGTGTGAGTGAGAGTGAGTCCGGCTGAGTTATAGTAAGGTTAGCTTCAGACCAAGTGAGCCCAGCTGAGTTTACGGCTTTATTAGGCTCCCGTAAGTCGACACAAACACGAATGCCTTCATACTTCTTTTGAACAACAACAATCGGGGAGACCCATTCTGTTGTATTGATGCGCTCTATCATATCCAACTGCTCGAGCCGACGAAGTTCATTCGATACCGGAGCTCGGAGTGAAAGGGAACGCGGTGCAGTTTTGCTACAGTTTGGAACGCAGCAGTTTTGGAACGGAGAGCCGAACTTTGACACGATGCACAAAACCCTTCGCTAGGCCGAAGCTGGAGTCGAAAAGGCACGCAAACTCATTGCGCAACTCCGCTGGAAGGCATGCAGTTGAAACTGTTTCCTAGCCTGGGGCTTGTACGTTGATAGCACTGGTAGCTGACGAGGTAGTCTCAAGGCAGCGGAGGGACGAGTTGTTAATCTGGAGCTGAAGGGCCATAATGGCGTCAATACCTAACAGCGATGTGCCTTGCGAAACAACTTACTATGTGTTTCTTAAGAGAGAAAGGAAGAGAAAAGTGAGCCCCGTAACTGTTTGCTTCAGCGAGCGACACCTCAACAGTAGCCCACAAGGTATGGGGGTGAGGAGGGATTAAAAAGGTAGGAATAAAGGTGTAGAAAAGAGAAAGGGGCGTGAGGTGGTAAGCCAGAGAGGATATAGGAGGGGATAGGATAGAGGGGATAGGAGAGATAGAAAAGATGGAAACACGGTCGCAGGAGTCCAAGGACGGGGCACACTGGCGGAAGCTCTTGTCGGCGTCAGTAGATGGCGTAGAGCAAGTCCAGTCGGTCAGAGCTACACTGTCGTCGAAGGTCGTCGGCGTCACGAGATGACGTAGGGCGAGCCCAGTCGGCCAGAGCTACGCTGACGTCGGAGATCGTGAGAGCACAACCGGTCGGCACGGAATTCAGCGAGCGAGTCCCGTAAAACAGAATGGACGCTTCGCGTTCCTTGTATACGACCGTTGATAGAAAGCATCCTCGCCCAGGGACAGGCTGTTTCGAGTAATCTAGCAGCTTCACACGAGGCGCAAGCAGCAGCGTATGGCTGGCAAAATTCCTATCGAAAAGATCACCCGCCAGAATGGAAACCGAGGAGCCCGAGTTGATAAGAAATGGAAACAGCGCATGCCCATCTGTTAGCTTGACATGAATTCCGGCACAGCTGGATTCGGTCACCGACAGAATGTTGATAGTTTCGTCAGACAATTTTTGGTCACTAAGCTCGTGAACACGAATGCCCTGTTGCTTCTTTCTACATTCTGAACTAAAGTGCCCAAAATGAGCCCACAATTATAGCAACGCTGGCTCTCCGCTGGGCAGCGGTATGACGCGGCGCGGTGCTGGCGGGAACCGCAACGGTAGCAGTAAAAGGATGAAGTGGGTGGGCGCGCACAGGAAGCAGGTTGGTGGGTGTCGGGATGCGGCCGCGTTTCGGTACGAGGTGCAGGCAGAGGCGTGTCGCTACGCGAAAGATGGTGGCAGTGTTCATTTCGACTGTGGTCGTGAGGCGTTGAGCGAGAGCTTCTTGATATACGCTGCACGGTGCTTGAAGCAATTTCTCGGAGGTCCTCACTAGCCTGTTCGATTTGTCACGCTAATTGTATTGCTCGGAAGAACTAAAGGGTGGAACCCTCAAGAAGAAGGCGTTCGCAAATGTGCTGGGACGGGACCAGCGAGTCTTCAGGGGAACTCCTGGACAGACTCCCCTGGGTGCTGAATGCGACGGCGGAAGCGGTGCCTTTCTACGATGACATTGCTTGAGCTTGTGAAATGTTGCGTTAAAGTCGCTACAGCTTCGTCGTAAACAGAAGGCTGAACGGCGGCGGCCTCGCTAGGTTCAGTAAGTTTGTCTTCGGTGGTTGACTCACCGATCTGAAAGGCATCCGTTGGAAGTGGTAGACTGGAGAAGACATGTTGACCTTCAACACCGAGGCTGTGTACCAGCAGGGCCTTGCGACGTTCGGGCGGAAAGTCGGACACTCCGGATGCTAGTAGGTAGTTTTCAAAGAGTTCGTGCCATTTCATCCACGGAATGGTAGGGTGGCCGGGTTCAGACAGGAACGGGGTCGGTGGAGCAAGCCCGATGCAGCTCATGGCGTCGAAAAGGTGCAGGCGTGGTAACGCCCCCCGAAAAAGACGCACCCTCGTCGCCATTGTTGTATGGCGGTGGAAGCCGCGGAAGAACGACGAAGCGACCACTATCATCGACGATCACAAACCAGAACTGAAGTTTTATTCCGAGGTATGCATTTATATATATATACAGAAGTCCCCAGACAGCAAGTAAAAACAACATAAACGAAATGGAAACCGAAACTGAAAACACCACAATAAGGGAGTCTGTTTATTTTTCTGACCTATGAATACAAATATTTATAAATATTTGTAACCATAGTTCATCAAAATAAAAAAGTCTCATTTTATAGCGTGACTTGTAATCGTTTATGTGCCGGCTTGTAAAGCCACAGAATTGATTTTCTAAATTGTAAATCTGTCTAATTCTCCACATCCTTGCAACTCGTTCAAGCGAATGTCCTTGATAAAAACCATTAGCTCGTATCTTCCAATAAAAATGACAACCTCAACTTAAAGGCACGGAACGAAATTGCGCCATAAAATGCACCACTGAGATTAGATATCAACATTAAGTGCTAACATGATTAAGAAGCTAATGTATACTGCCTACTTCCAAGGTGCACATATATTTGTAAAACTGTTTGCAGTGCATTTGGTCACAGAACTAATGCCGTTGGTGGTGGCGTGATTTCACAATTTGAAATTGGAATTTCCCGCAAGACGTAAGAAGTTTCTCTTAAAATAAACCGCAATTTTTGGTGATGTAATAGTGATTCTATGCATCACACTGGCTTCAACTTTAGTGCTATTAGGTAATGCGTTTAGAGAGTACACCGTTCGCAGACTATGACAATGTAAATGAGCAATTTATGCTTGCTGCAAAACTCGTATCATTTTTTCCCAGGGGAGAGAAGAACGCATATTGAATTGCGATACTAAAGAGAGGGAAAACGGAATAATATCCGTAACTTTATTATTGTGTCAATAGTGTAATTCACAATTGTTCGAAATAAATGAACATGGCTTCAAGAGGGCATGGAAGTGTGTTGTGCAACATGTTCTGGCATATGTGCAACTCCAGAGAATTTTATTACGCGACATCGGGGTTTACATTGTGTTTGATCTACAATTATGTACCAAATCAACGGAGAATGAGCCCTGTATTCCACCTTCGTAAATCATGCGGCTTCCAATGTGACAGAGCAGCACGATTCGCGAGCATCGAGTACCCCTTCGCTCTCTCCTGCATTGAACTGCTTGTGCTCAAGTGCTGCTTCCGTTTTTGCATGAATAAATGTAGCGATTGGGAAATTATGGAGTGCGAAACAAAATATTCACAAGAACAAGAAAGACAGGGCGGGCACTCGTGAATGCCCTATCGATGCATTGTTTTGCGCTAAAAAATTTCCAGTAAGAATGCGCCATCTCGACGAATTTCGAGTTTTGGTAAAAATGTAGTGACATGCTAACAGCTTTTATATCATCTCCTGCCATGTGATACGTTGAAACCTTTACGAGTGGATTCCAAGGAGGAAGAGGGCAGGAACACACCGCCTCCTGTCATGCGCGATTCTTAATCACTGGCAAAACAAATTCCTTCAAGCTGTAATGCTGTCAAAGATTTTTGTGACCCCTGAGAACTTGAGAAGCTTCTAAACATTTTGCCAGCACGCCTGCAGTTCAGGCCTCAGACGCAACACAGCAGCGCCCGTTCTTTCGTATATTAATTTTTGTTCTTATTCAAAAGTCCTTTCCAGCCATAGTGAGGTTTGACCCGCGGAACTACTTTCGGCGGACCCTCACCCGTCATTGTGTTCGTCCCGTCCATTCTGCGAAAAGCTTGACGACACGGGCATTTCCTAGGCTCAAGTTGCTCATACCTGAGCTTTAGCGTTCTTTGTACGCCCCAAGGAATGCAGGCAGGCTAGGAAACGCAGAAACGAGCTTTACGCTCTGGGTTTAGGGCGTACAACACACATATGTGTATTATTTTAAAGGTGAACATTTGGCAGAAGTCTGCTTAGTTGGGATAACAGAAGAATGGTAGGTTGGTATGCAGGGTTTGAGGTACCAAAAACACCTTAGTGGAGGGCTCCGCAAATTCAGACCACCTGGAGTTCTTCAACGGGCACCAAAATCTGAGCACACGGGCATACAACATTTTCTCATCCATCAAAAATGCAGCCGCCACAGCCGGGATTCAATCCCGCGACCTGCCGGTCAGCTGCCGAGTACCTTAGCCACTAGACTACCGCGGCGGGGCATAACAGAGAGTGAAAAAAACAACAACAGAAAGCTCCAACCAATATTTATATTAAGAACCAATGTTTTGAAGCCTGATCGGCTTTTTTCTTCAGAGGCGAGAAGGCCCGAGTAGAGGGAGGGCAGTGTCCTTGTGGTGCGATTGCTGTCTCGCATTGTCTGCTGACTGTGCCAGGATTCAGAGGGGAGGGAGCTGCCGACGAAGGTTTCTTTCTGCTTAGAAGATCACCACGCCGTCGGGACTGTTATGGTAGCCAACCCGCTTGCAGTGTTCTGCCTCTGCGATCTGTTCACTGTTCAGTTGACGGATGTCAATCCTGTGCTGGCGCATTTTTTGTAGAAGTTCTTGGTTTGGCCGGCGCACGTGATCCTGCACACGACGCCCTGCGCTTTTCCAGCAGGTGCAAGGTCTATGGACCAGTGGATGAAACTGTCGATGCTTGTGGCAACGTCGAATCCTGTCTTCTGAACTTCGCTGGTACCCACGGTGTAGGGGATCGACACGTGGCGTTATTGCGGCGTGGTTGGAGTCACACTTTCCCCTTCTTTTCTCTTACGGAGGGCCCTGCGAATAAACGCCTCTATAAATAACCGTTGGTGCCGAAGTCGATGATTATGTCCTCCCTTCTGCCGCGTTGGTGACGAGTGGTGATTGGATGATTGGTTATATTGATTGGAGTTTTCACGTTTGTACAGCTTTCTTTATTGTTGCCTGAGGAGGGTGACTTCAAACGTTTTTGCTCATGGGAATGGCCGTAGATATGTGCGTGTATGGTTGCTTTTCAGGGGAAGCTTGCTGTAACTGATCTGGAAGGCTGGAGGTATTAGCTAAAACTCGCCTCACCCACAGCTGGAAAGCACAAAACAAAGCTTAGCGGGGGGTCATGGGCATGGAGATAGCACAACAAGATGAAAAGAAAGGATCTTTTGTGCAATGGAGCGTTGCTAAAGCCTTTGTGGTAACTATTTATTTTAAGGCCATCTCCACTTCCAGTCGTACATTACGCCCCCATCCCCCGCCCTCCCGTCCCTTTACATACTGTGATAGGAGATGACACTAGTGCGCGTCATAAATAACCCTATGTTTTGGACTCGAGAAAAAGGAGCACTTGCGCGAAAAATGTCACTTTTTTTTTGCAACAGGTAGCTAACGACCCATGACCAGAAAGCTAAGTGAGGCGAGACCCAGAGGGGTTTTCGCATAGAGGAAAGGAATCGTGGGTTTTCATGCAAAGCTAACTGGCTAGGCGGACGCACAAACCGCATGCACGCGAATCACCATGTCAAAAAGTCTTTTCAACGAAGGTTTTGTGGGCGCTGCTGTGATCTCCTCTCCGGCGTTGTGAATATGCGTGACCCCTCCAAAAAACGCTGCTGAAGCTGGAGCCCAAGCCTTTGTGTTCCCGTACAAGACTGCCCTCTTTCCGCTGAAATGGTTCGCCAGGAGAGAGCTGCGCCAACACAAAACTCGTTACGCAGGGGGGGGGGGGGGGGGGCGGGTGTTTGTTTACCCGAATAACGAAAGTATATTTAGTATGCCATAAGGCGACATGCGATTCAAAATAAATTTCAAGTACGTTCTGGGCAACAATTTGTTTACATTTCGTAGATGACGTGTGTGTCTACACAAGTCTATCTGACAAATCGTCTCGCTTTCAAAATCTTTGTTTCAGTACTCCTTTTAAGGGAAAGAAAGGGGAAAGGAGCATGTGCTGGTATGAATATAAAGAGCGTTCTCACAAACAAACGAGATTCAAACACTGCTCTCCACCCTACCCCCCACCTGCACCTCTTTGCGTCTTTCAAAAATGTAGTGTTTGAAAAAACAACAAAGAAAAAGGTGCATATCTTTTCGCTCCTTTTGTATTCGTTGTAGTGCTTGCATCATAAGTCGCTTAGCGGTGTCCCATCATGTGAGAGGTATTAGTGCCTTTCCCGTTTGTTTTATGAATCAATATATCATTGTGACCTACATAAATTGGCCACCTGCCTCTTACTACGAAAAAAAAAGGAGTATATTACGCATGAAGATAGCGAGCTCGTTTGCCGCTACTTACCCGTTGAAAAGAGGCTCCTGCATTATTCATTTATTTATTAGTAGCCTCAAGGCCAGAAGGCATTACAGAGGCAAGTGGTACATTTGACAATAAGTAAAACATTAACAGTTACTTGAAAGTAAAACCAATACAAAGTGCAAGTTGATAAGCAGATATCGCTCTGAGAGTAAAAATAAATGAAACACATTGTGGTACATTGTTAGCTATGTGAACAAACAGGGTGCGCTGAAAGAACATATATTCGAGATATGGCGGATGAGTCGAGACAGAGGCTGTGAGGTGGTGGAAGTAAACATAGAGGTGCATAGTTGGCGTGGTTTTCACCGAGACAGAATTCACTTCGATGGACGGCTAGGTCATGAGGTGGGTTGGCGACTTGCAGGACGCGTAGTAGCTTTTTTGGGAGGGCAAGCGAGCCCTTCGGGGTGCAGGATAGCTAGTAACGAGGAAAATAACCAGGGAGACTCTTCGACAGGTGGTATGGACAGATACGATTCCAAAGTGGCACCAATATCTAAGATACGTAGAGTCCGGGGCATAAATAGACGTAGCCACGAGCGCCGAGCCAATTCAGACATAGGGTACATTAACATGCAGGGTGGTAGGAACAGGCTGAAGTGGGAAGATATAGAAGAACAGCTAAGGGAAGAGAGGCCGATGGTATACGGTTTTGTAGAAACACATCTCAGGGACATGGAACAACCTCCGAACAATCCGGACTACGCGTGGCAGTATTGTAATAAAACAGAAGGCAGCAGAAAGAGGGGTGGTATTGGGGCATTCATTCATAAAAGTACAGACTGGCAAAGGGTCAAGCAGGAGTGCAAGGAACATTTGTGGCTAAAAAGGAAAGTGGCAGGGCAAATGACACTCTTTGGTTTGGTGTACTTGTGGACGGGAGCAAAGGCCAGAAAGGAAAACCAGGCAATGGTAGCGTGTATATGAAAGGACATTGAGGAGTTAGGAGGAGAGTGCGAGTTAATTATACTAGGAGATATGAATGGGCACATAAAAGATATAGATGGGTATACCGACCCAACAGGCAAAATGATCATGGATATGTGTGAAAGGCATGATGTGATCATTTGCAACAGTATCGAGAAGTGTGAAGGGTAAATAACATGGGAGGTAGGAAAGCTGCAGTCGACGATAGATTACGCACTGATGTCATATAGTATGTATGATAAGCTCAGGGGAATGCACATAGATGAAGGTGGCTCCAGAAGTCTGGGTAGTGATCACAAACGTATCAAGCTATGTTTTGGAAGAGCACTGAAAGTGGGAAGGAGACAAGATGAGCAACTACGGGAAAATTTTTATTCAGAAAGGAAACATAAATTGCCACAAAGACAAATTGAGAAAGTAATCATTGAGGATAATAAAACATGTGGACATACACGAATCTAATTAGACTGTTTGAGCTAGAGCTTGCTAAGGCACGTGACAAGTCACACCGGAAAAGAAGACACAAACCCAAGATTTGGTGGGTTGACGAAGTTAAGAAAGCCATAGTAAAACATCAGGAAGCCTCTGGGGAGCAGCGGGGTGAACCGCTGCTAAGCATGCTAAGCAGCGGAGTTAACCGATGGATAATGTTGAAAAAAAAAGGAGATCTTTCTAAACTGTAGAAGGGATGCATCCCTTCTGATCAATGAAAAGATTAGAAGAAAGCAAGCTCAGTGGCTGGCAGAAGTACATAAAAAAGATAGAAAGGCAGCTGCGAAATTTCGGAACCATCTAAACTCCCTAAAAAATGAGACGAGCCTAGAGCAGAGGTTCATCACTACAGCTCAAGGTGCTAGGCTACAAGGAAACGAAGCGATTGAATATATAAAAACAAGGGTGACAGAAAAATTTCAACAAAGAAATGTTTTATGCACCACAATAGACAAGGATGAATAAAGTGGCGCAATGGCTCCATTTTCACAACGAGAGTCGGAAAGGGCTGAGAAGAGGGTTCCTAGTAGTACATCAACAGGCTTAGATGGCATTCCAATCGTGCTGGTAAAGACATTTGGTCCGAAGTCTAAGCAGGCTTTGAGAGAGGCAGTGAGCAAAATAATAGTCGATGGTGAAGTCCCCGATGGAGGGAAACTTAGCAAGATGAGCATGATCTATAAAGGAAAGGCGGACAAAGCTGACATAAACAACTACCGCCCTATAGCAGTGACATCGGTGGTCTACAGGCTGGTGATGCAGATTATAAAGGGAAGACTACAGGCATGGATACAGGATGAGGGGGTGCTGGTGGAACTGCAGAATGGGTTTCGGAAACACAGGAGGCTGGAAGACAATCTATTCTCACTGAAGCAGTGCATTGAAATAGCAGAAAAGAAACACAGGCCTCTGTGGCTAGAATTTTTGGATATCAAGGGAGCGTATGATAGCATGGTTCAAGAGGACTTGTGGGGAATACTGGACACATTAGGTGTGAAAGATGGAGTCACTAATCTTTTAAAGGATATCTATAAAGGTAACAAGGCAGTTTTAAAGTGGGAAAAAACAGGTATCTAAGCCTGCAGAGGTAAAACGGGGGCTTAGGCAGGGGTGTCCTCTGTCACTCTTGTTATACAAGATGTACCTACAAGGGTTAGAGGCCAAATTAAAGGAAAGTGGACTTGGCTTAACCTCTCTTTCGTCAAACAAGGAAAAATCATTAACCATGCACTACCAGCATTGATGTACGCAGATGATATAGTGCAAAGGGCCGACAACAAGGAAGATTTGCAGAGATTGATGGACATCTGCGGTAATGAGGGAGATAGGTTAGATTTCAGATTCAATAAGCAAAAATCAGCAGTCTTCGTTTTCAATGACAACGAAGGTAGTGAGCTTAGAATACAGGAGGTCACGCTAGAGATAACAGATAAATACAAATATCTGGGCGTATGGATAAACAATGGGACCGAGTACCTGAGGGAACACGAAATATACGTGACGACTAAAGGTAACAGGAATGCAGCATGATGAAAAATAGGGCACTGTGGAAATACAATAGATATGATGTTGTGAGAGGAATATGGAAAGGGGTCATGGTTCCTGGGCTGACGTTCGGCAATGCGGTCTTGCGCATGAGATCAGAAGTTCAAGCAAGATTAGAAATTAAGCAACGTGGAATAAGTAGGCTACATTAGGAGCTCACGGGAACACACCAAATCAGGGAGTACAAGGTGATATGGGATGGACATCATTTGAGGGCAGGGAAGCTAGCAGCAAGATAAAATTTGAGAAGCGATTGAGACAAATGGGGGAGAAGCTTTGCGCTAGGAAGGTTTTCAGGTACTTGTACATGAAGAATGTCGATACAAAATGGAGGAAGCAAACCAGGAAATTGACTGGTAAATACTTAGAAAACTGCAGGTGGCCAAACCAAAAAGAACTATCGGTTAAGAAGAAAGTGAAGGAAACGGAGACTGACATGTGGAGAATGGGCATGATTAGGAAGTCCGCACTAGAGATCCATCGAACTTTTAAGCAGGAAATTGCCAAGGAAAGGATCTATGATAATACTCGGGGTGGTTATCTTCTGTTTGAGGCCAGGACGGGAGTGTTGCGAACCAAGACATATCGGGCCAAATGCGAAGGGGTAGACACAGTATGCAGTTCGTGTGGAGAGGAAGAAGAAACTGCCGAACACTTGATAATGTTCTGTAAAGGGCTTCACCCTATAGTTCAGGATGATGGCGCAGAGTTTTTCAAAGCACTGCTGTTTAGGGACAGAGAGGGTAATATAGACTTTAAGTGGGTAGAATTAACTAGAAGCAGGTCATCTGATTGGTCACTAAAGTCAAGGCACGAGTGAAAATTAAACCATTCACTGCAAAGTATGAGTCCTCAACCTCACTATTTAAATGAAAAAAAATCTAGTTTTTGGTTCACTAATTATTACGGCTTGGTGGCGTGCGCCACCACCCGATCTAAAGGGTACAACCACATCAGTCCATTCATCCATCCTTCAATATGTATGCCGAAAAACAAAACATTTAGGAGCGTTTGCCAGTTATTTTACATATCCATGCTGTTCTCTCAGGCATTGCTGGTAAAGTACTGAATATCAGCTAAATAAGGAGAGAAGAAACAGAAATGTAGCCTGTTTTTGATATTGTAGTTTCGGTTTTCACGCCGCCGGTGCCGCACGCGAAAAGTGGCCGTGCGCCATGGAAGAAAAAAAAAACTAAGCCGTGAGCCGCAGCCGATCATTTTGCCCCGCGTGCGCCGACGACTCGGATTGAACCCCACGCCACCGCCCGCCGGTCGAAGCGGCCTCGGCGCACACCTCTGCTGGCACACTAGAGTAACTCTATGAATGAATGGATGTATGTATCCGGCTGTGCCCTTTAGATCAGGTGGTGCGTCGCGCCACATAGCCATATAGTTAAGTACTGTGACTGTGTGTTTATTAAATTGAATTTTTTTGCGCCTCGATTGTAGCCACGAATCAGTTAGCCTTTTCCTGGTTATTTCTACCCGTTTGAAGTCTGTTTTTCCTTCACTGTCCCTTAACCGCAATCCTTTGAAAAATTCGGTGTCATTATCTTCGACCCTAGGGTGCAGCCCTTTAAAGAACATTATCAAATGTTCAGCCATTTCCTCCTCCTCTCCACACGCACTACATACTGTGTCTGTGCCTTCGTATTTTGCTCGGTACGTCTTGGTCCGCAATACTCCCGTTCTAGCCTCGAAGAGCAGAGAACTACCTCGAAAATTATCGTAGATGTTTTCCCTTGAAATTTCCAGCTTAAAAGTTTGGTAAGTCTATAGTGGTGATTTCGTAAGCATTCCCATCTTCCACATGTCCCTCTCTGCTTTCTTCACCTTCTTGTTAACTGATGTTTCCTTTTGGCTTGGTATTCTGCTGTTGTCCAAATACTTGCTTGACAATTTTCGAGTTCGTTGCCTCCATTTAGTATCGACATTCTTCATGTACAAGTAACTGAAAACTTTCCTAGCCCAACGGTTCTCTCCCATTTTTCTCAATTGCTCCTCAAATTCGATCTTGCTACTAGCTTCCCTGCACTCAAACGATGTCCATCCCATGTCTCCCTGTACCCCTTGATTTGGGATATTCCCGTGCGCTCCCAAAGCAAGTCTGCCCATGCGACGTTGTTTATTTCCTATCTCGCTTGAACTTCTGATTTCATCCAGAAGACTGCATTGCCGAACGTCAAACCCGTGACCATGACACCTTTCCAAATCTCTCTCACAGCAGGTGGTCAAAATTTCCGGAACCCTCCACTACGGCGTCTCTCATAATCATATGGTGGTTTTGGGACGTTAAACCCCACAAATCAATCAACCAATCAATCAATCAAATCTCTCTCACAGCGTCATTTCTATCGTAATTCCATAGTGCCCTAGTTTTCATTACAGCTGCATTCCTGGTGCTTTTAGTCATTACGTATCTTTCGTGCTCCCTTACATACTCAGCCCCATTATTCATCCATACGCCCAAATATTTGTATTTATCCACTATTTCTAGCTTGACTTTCTGTATCTTATGCTCATTGCCTTTGTTATCATTAAACATAATGATTGCCGGTTGCTCTCTGCTGAACTTCAAATTTAACCTATCTCTCTATTATCAGATGCCTATTAATTCCTGCAGATCTTCCTTGTTGTTGGCTATTAATACTATGTGGCGAAGCCTTCGAACAGTGAGTCGTCCTCTCCAGCGCCTTCTAGTGGGTCGCCCTTTGAGCAAAAAGAAGAGCAGCTCGTGCAGAGAGTCGGTACCCGCATTGACTGTCACTGTCAAGCATCATCGACAAGTGTCCGCCAATAAACGTCTCAACAATTTGGTGGAGAGTGATGTGCCCTTCTAACACCTTCGGTTAGAACTCGATGCCCTTGGAGCTTCGATCCCGTACCGTGCCTTCTACCATGCACTAAGACACCGCGCAGCAAACACCTCCTCCTGCGCCGACGCCATGTTCCGGTGTCCCCCGCATCCCCGGCCCTCCTGTCTTCACCAGCGCGGATGGCACCGACGTCGAGGACTGGCTCGCTATGTACGAACGCGTCCGCGTTCCCAATCATTGAGACGAGGCAGGTAAACTCGGCAACCTGGTTTTCTACCTCGCGGGTGTGGCCGGCATGTGGTACAACAACCACGCATCCGATTTCCCCACTCGGTCCGCTTTTAAAACCGCCGTCGTCGACGTGTTCGGCCGTTCTGCCGTTCGTAAGCTGCAAGCCGAACAACGGTTACGTGAACGAGCACAGCAGACCAGTGAGTTCTTCACAAGTTACATAGAGGACATCCTTGACTTGCGCAAGAAAGTGGACGCACTGTGGCAGAGTAGCCACAGTGCGAGGGTTCTGCCGCCGCAGCTTCTCGTACCTTTGGCATACACTATGCCAAAGTTACGAGGAGCTGCGGCGGCAGCGCTCCATGACCCGTCGACCACCCTCACGTGACGCTGATCTCTCGGCCTTGTCAACACTTTCTGACCACACCTCCTTGCTCGCTGAAATCAAGTCATTCGTGCGTGAGGAAGTTGCCTGCCAAGTCTCTTTACTGGCTTTTGCTTCCCCGCAATGTGCTCAACAGCCGTCAAGCACACTTCGGCCTCCCCTCCGCCGAGCCATTCAGCAGGAAATCGTGGAGGTCGTTCCTGAATACCACCAGCCGCCTCCAGTATCTACACCACTCAGTTACGCCAAAGTTATCGCCAGGCCACCCCCACCGATTCCTGTGACTGGCCCCCTTGGTTACACCGAAACTATCGCCAGGCCCCAGGCCTTCGGAGAAACTGTGCCACCTACATATAGCGACGTCATCCACGTGCCCCGTGTGCCGCCCACTATGCAGATATATCAGCAGCCGGCTCGCCCATCGCGTTCTTCGACATGGATGGGACCCGCGAACCGATGGCGCACTGCGGACAATCGCCCCATCTGCTTTGCTTGTGGTTGCGTCGGTCACGTAGCACGCTATTGCAATCATGTGCAGAAACCGCAGGTCACCTCCAATTTTGCCAGCCAATCGAGCCGCTTTTATGGCCAACCGCCGCCTACGTCACCGTCTGTAAAGGAAAAATCAGGAACGATTCGTTGCAGTCCTCGCCGCCCGAAAAACGACGCGGTCGAGTAGAAGGTCTCCCCGAGTCGTGCGATAAAGGAGACGTGTCCGCACGAGGGGTTTCGGCACCACGATGTAAAGGAAAACTACCGATCGGCCACCGAACCGAACGCCGTTTCTCGTTTCTGACTTCTTCTTTCTTGCAGTACTAGCCTGCACACGTTTATTCCTTTTCTTTTCCAACACCGTCGTCCCACCCCGCGCCGTCTACGCGCCGTTCACATTCTCCGCGACGTCGCTCACTGTCGCCGATGCGGCCACGTTCACTAGAGGGTGACCAGGAAAACTAGTCGTCACAGTTCACGAGGCAAGGGCTGCGACGCTGTCGAACTGCGGATGCCCTCAGGAAAGCCCACCGAACGTGGTTGACGTGCTTGTGGATTGTGTTCGTGCATCTGCCCTTGTAGATACTGGAGCAGCCGTATCCGTCATAGACGCAAAACTTAGCCGATTACTGCGCAAAGTGACCACGCCACTTTCCGGGCTCTCCCTCCGTACAGCCAGCGCTCAAAGCATTCACCCTACATCGATGTGTACAGCCCGCCTCATGCTTCAGGACGTGATGTATGCCGTCGAATTCATCATAATTCCTTCTTGCTCTCACGACGTCATCCTAGGATGGGATTTTCTCTCCCGCCATGACGCCGTCATTCATTGCGCACCAGCATAAACAGAGATGACACAATTCTCTTCTTTGACGCCGGCCGACAGTCCCTCTGCTGCAAGCAAGTTGCTCGTCAGGGACGACACGCAATTGCCTGCAAACTCGTTCGCGGCGGTGTCGGTCTACTGCGCAAGTCTTTCCGACACTGCTGCACTCCTCTCACCATCTCATCGTGTTTTCACCAGAAAAGGCTTGCTGGTTCCTTTTGCGACAATGCAAGTCACTCATGGCAGCACCACTATTTTGTTCTGAACTCATGCCCGTACAGTGTTACACTGGTGCGAGGGGAATGTCTCGGCAGCGTTGAATCCATCGAAGACGCACAAGTGATGGATCAACCTGATGACATGCACTGCCGAAGTTCCAATACGCTTAGTGTTGTTTCTACATCTGTTTCATCATACGCTGATGTATTCGGTCCTTCTATTGCCGACAACCTTACGCCGGTCCAGCGCTCCCAGCTTCTGGCCCCGTTGGAAGAATTCCACTCTTCTTTCGATGTCGCTCAACCTTCTCTCGGCCGCACATCCACTGTTACGCATCGCATCGACACAGGCACACAACCACCACTACGGCAACGTCCATATCGCGTATCTCCCACAGAACGCCGAGTAATCAACGAGCAAGTGGACGACATGCTTCGCCGCGATGTTATTCGACCCTCTAACAGCCCCTGGGCGTCTCCTGTCGTTCTCGTCACGAAGAAGGACGGTTCTGTGCGGTTCTGTGTGGACTACCGACGCCTCAACAAGATCACTCGTAAAGACGTGTACCCACTACCACGTGTAGATGACGCAATTGACAGCCTGCAAGGAGCCGAATTCTTTTCATCTCTCGATTTGCCTTTAGGGTACTGGCAAGTACCTATGGCTGAAGACGCTCGACCGAAGACCGCTTTAGTCACTCCCGACGGCTTGTACGAATTCTACGTCATGCCGTTTGGGCTGCGCAATGCGCCCGCCACCTTTGAGCGAATGATGGATACCGTTCTGCGTGACCTGAAATGGCACACGTGCCTGTGCTACCTCGATGACGTCGTCGTTTTCGCTCCGGACTTCTCCACGCATCTTCAACGCCTGCGGCATATTTTAACGCGTCTGAATGACGCCAGTCTGCAACTGAACCTAAAGAAGTGCCGATTTGCAGCTAGGCAGTTGACAATACTCGGCTACGTCGTGTCCAAGGACGGAATCCTGCCCGATCCAGCCAAGATTCGGGCCGTGACCGAGTTCCCCAAGCCGACATTCGTCAAGGAACTGCACAGTTTCGTAGGACTGTTCCTACTTTCGGCGCTTCATCCGAAACTTCGCGTATATCGTATCCCCGCTCACGAAGCTCCTTGGAAGTAATGGGCCTCTCCATTCGTGGTCATCACAGTGTGACGACGCATTCACAACGCTCCGTCGTTTGTTGACGTCGCCTCCCATACTCTGCTACTTAGAAGATAGTAACCCTGACTCCGTTCTTAGAAGATAGTAACCCTGACATTTTAGCAATAACAGATACTTGGCTTCATTCTGATATACCCGCTCATGAGCTTCTCCCCGATAACAGCGCCTACAACATATTTAGGCATGACCGCGATAAAAAAAGAGGCGGTGGCGTTCTACTAGCTATTAAAGAAACACTGTCATCCTTTTGCGTCAATATAGACTCCACTATTGAAATTGTATGGACTGCATGCATCACATCAGCAACAAAAATATTGATAGGTGTCTGCTATCGCCCTCCCGACTCGGATAACTCGTTTGTAGAAGAGCTGCGCAAAAGCGTTGATTCCGCAATTTGGCAATGCTCTCCTGATAATATATACTTACTCGGCGACTTTAATTTTCCCCAGATTGATTGGTCTCTCCTAAATTCTACCTGCCACGAAGCAATGGAATTTGTAAGTCTAACTCTAGATTATAACCTGTTTCAAGTTGTTAAGGAACCAACTCGTGGTACAAACATTTTAGACTTAATTTTAACTAACGCTCATGAGACTGTTAGTTCTATTCTGCACGTAGATGGTTTCAGTGACCATAAGCTACTTCAAATAACACTTAGCCTCCCAACCCACGTATTACATAGCACTGTTAAAAAATTCGGGACTATAACAGAGGTAATTACAAAGGTATAAATGATGAATTGGAAGCTTTTTACGCTCTGGGTTTTCTTCCATCTTTCCCGTACCGATCAGTCAACAAAAACTGGATTCTCTTCAAAAACAAAATCATTACTTTGGTTGATAAATATATTCCCCTAATTTCTATATTGTCGCGGGTTATAAATGACAGGGGGTTTATTTAAAAACACGGACAGTGGGACTTGTAGAGACGCTCTCAGAGAAGGCCGCTAAGATTGTCGTCTTCTTCACTCTGCTGCGCTGCGCCTCTCGAGCAAATCCGCGTTCTTCGTTGGCGTCGCTATTTCGCCGCTAAATGCAGCTATGCACGCGGCATTACCCTCCCGCCAGAGTGAGCGTCGTCCCGACGCTCAACAGGTAGAAATGCGGCCATCGAGTGTTTACACCACTGAGAGTGGTAAAGTTTCATGCGGACCACGTGCACTGTCTCAGGCAGATGCTGGCGACATTTTGAACAGGAGGAGGCGTCGGGCACGACTTCGTACGTCACGTCGCTAAGACGACGCAGAACCTTGTAGGGTCCGAAGTATCGGCGTAGAAGTTTCTCTGAGAGGCCTCGTCGTCGTACAGGAAACCAAACCCAGACTCTATCTCCTGGATGATGAATGACAAATTGATGGCGAAGGTTGTACCGTCGGGCGTCAAGTTGCTGCTGGTTCATTATTCTGACGCGGGCAAGCTGCCTTGCTTCTTCGGCGCGCTCAGTGAAGTCTGCGGCGTCTGTCTCTGAATCATTGCAATCGTAAGGCAGCATGGCGTCAAGCATTATCGTAACTTCTCTGCCATGAATTAGTGCAAACGGCGTCATTTTTGTTGTTTCCTGGCGCGCCGTATTATACGCGAATGTGATGTACGGCAATATTCTGTCCCAATTCTTGTGTTCTACGTCGACGTACATGCAAAGCATGTCAGCGATTGTCTTGTTAAGTCTTTCTGTAATCCCATTAGTTTATGGGTGGTAAGCTGTCGTCTTCCTATGCGCTGTGCCACTGAGCGTAAGCACATGTGCGCAAAAGCTCGGCTGTAAACGCGGTACCTTTGTCTGTTATGACGACAGCTGGAGCACTATGTCTCAGAACAATGTTCTCAATGAAGAACTGGGCCGCTTCAGCTGCAGTGCCACTCGCGATTGCCTTGGTCTCCGCGTATCGGGTGAGGTAGTCCGTCGCCACTATAACCCATTTGTTGCCGCTGTCCGATGTTGGGAATGGGCCCAGCAGATCCATTCCGATTTGAGAAAACGGGGTTTCTGGCACGGGCACAGGATGTAATAGCCCAGCGGGTTTGACGGGTGGTACCTTGCGCCGCTGACAGTCAATGCATGTTCGGACGTAATGTTTAACCTCTGCCGCGATTCTTGGCCAGCAATATTTTTCTTTGATGCGTGTCAGTGTTCTTGTGAAACCGAGGTGGCCCGCAGTGGCTTCGTCATGGCAGGCTTGTAAAATTTCGCTGCGGAGAGCTCCAGGAACTACCAGCAGATAGCTTCTACCTGTTGATGAAAAGTTCTTTTTGTACAGAATTCCGTCCCGTAAACAGAATGACGATGAGTTCTTCGAAAACACTCTTGGTGCATTGGCGGCTCGTCCGTTCAAGAATTCTATAAGCGAGTTGAGCTCCCGATCATCTTGTTGTTGCCGAGAAATGATAGCTGCATCAACAACTTCTAAAAAACCTGGGAAATCATCATCATCTATAGCCGGTGATTCAATCGGTGACCTTGACAAACAGTCGGCGTCTAAGTGTTGCCTTCCGGACTTGTAAACTACGGCCATGTCGTACTCTTGGAGCCGTAAGCTCCATCGTGCTAAACGTCCAGATGGGTCTTTCATGTTGGTCAACCAACAAAGAGAGTGATGGTCGCTTACGACTTGGAAAGCGCGGCCATATAAGTACGGGCGGAACTTCGCAACTGCCCAAACGACGGCCAGACACTCCTTCTCCGTTGTTGAGTAGTTGGACTCGGCGCGTGTCAACGTTCTGCTAGCGTAGGCAACCACTCTCTCCACACCATCTTGGCATTGGACAAGAACAGCACCTAGGCCCACATTGCTGGCGTCTGTATGGATGGCCGTTGGTGCATTCTCGTCGAAGTGAGCGAGGACAGGTGGAGTTTGTAGACGCTGTCGCAGCTCGTTGAATGAATCTTCTTGCTCTTCACCCCATACAAATGCGATGTCTTCTCTTGTAAGGGGGGTGAGTGGAGAGGCGATGTGTGCAAAGCCTGCGATAAATCGCCGGTAGTAGGCGCAGAGACCCAAAAAACGCCTGACCGCTTTCTTATCAACAGGCCTTGCGAACTTTGCGACGGCTGCTGTTTTATCTGGGTCAGGCTTCACACCTTCGCGACTGATCACGTTTCCCAGGAACTGGAGTTCCTGGGACACGTGATAAACGTCTTTTTTTGTAACGTGGTTCAGCTTACGATAATCGATGCAGAAACGCAAGCTGCCGTCTTTCTTTTTCACGAGTACCACTGGCGATGCCCAAGGACTTTTTGATGGTTGGATAACGTCATCCTCTAGCATCTTCTTGACTTGCTGCTGGATTACCTCACGTTCTTTCTGAGCGACGCGATATGGGTTCTGTCGGATCGGTCTTGCTGTGTCTTCCGTAATTATACGATGCTTAGTCAGAGGCATTCGACCCACTCGTGATGTCGATGAGAAGCAGTCCTTGAACTGGTCGAGCAGCTCCACAAGACGGCATCTTTCAGTGGATGTTAGACTTGGACCGATATCAACTGGTGGTGTATATGGAGGTGATTGAGCTGTGGCTTCTCCTTGCATTAGAAGACAGTCGTGAGAGTAGTCGAGCTTTTCGAGGTACGCCACAGCCGTGCCTTTACCGATGTGCCGGCGCTCATTCGTGAAGTTGGTCAGAAGCACGTCTGCACGCCCATCCACTATGCTGACGATACTGCGAGCGATGGCGATGCCTTGGTGAAAAAGAAGATCAGTGATGCGTTCGACTATGGCGTCTTCATTACAGTGCACGGCGCAACACACGGAAACAAGACTACATGACAGTGGTGGCACGCAGACGTCGTCGTCGACCACACGTAACACCCTGGGTTCTTGGTCTGAATCAATGGTCACAGACTTGTCAGCGGCGAATGTGATCACACCGTCGTGTATGTTGACCACAGCACCGTACTCTCTTAAGAAGTCCATTCCCAGAATCATAGGTTTGCAGCACTCCGGTAGGATCAGAAATGTGGCTACAAAAGCCACATTCTCAATAGTGAGTCTTGCTGTACATTTTCCCGTGGGAGTCATTATCTGGCCTCCAGCACTTCGGATATAAGGGCCCGTCCATTCCATTCCGACTTTCTTGAGTTCGTCTGCCAATCGTTCACTCATTATGGAGAAGTCTGTACCCGTATCGACTAAGGCCGTCACTTCAACGCCGTCGATCGTCACAGCGAGGTCGGCAGTCACAGTTTTTTCGGCGAAGTCTTCATCGTCGTCTCTCACGTGTTTCGGCAGCAGTGGGGTTTTTTCGGCAATTCTACGGCTTGCAACCTTCCCCCCAGAGGTCGCTGCTTTCAGTTTCCCCGCCGTGGGCTGGGAGACCGACCTCTGACGGCGTCAGCAAAACTACGGCGGCTTGGTGAACCAAAGCGAGCCGGTGATGGTGACCGCGTCCGGAAGGTAGAAGAGCCTTCCCGCCTGCCAGCCTGGTCGTCGTCCATGGGGGCACGGCTTTCGTCGAACTGTCGGCGCATAGCTGTAGGCGCACTACCGCGGTATTCAGCTCGGCGATGTGGGCAAAAACGGCAAATGTGCCCTGGCTCTCCACAGTTGTAGCAGAGTGGTCGACGATCCGCAGTGCGCCATATGTCGGTCTTCCGCATATAGGGTCGCCTGACAGAATCCTGCTGAGCCCAGGCTGCCACAGGATACGGTTCTAGGTATTGCGGCGCTGGCATGGGCGTGGGTCGACGAATAGCGTCTGCATAGCTGTATCCGTTCGGCTGGTACGACACTTCTAGAGCCAATGGACGACGCACAGCGTCTGCATAGGTACACGAGCTTGGACGGTGCGGTGGAGCGGAATATTGCTGAGGAGAGCCAAACGCTTGTCGAAGTTCATGGCGAACGATTTCAGTGACGGAGGCCACCGTGGACTCCTGCTGCGGGGGCGCCTGTGACTGCAATGTGTATTTTGCGTTCTCCTTCGCGATCTCCTCACGCACGATCTGTCTAATCAGGTGGCGTAGAGCAAACTCTTCATTTGCGGTAAGTGCGGCGGCGCCTACAGCTGCGCCGGTGGCCGGGCGATCAGACTGTCGGTACCGTTGCTGTAGCGCACGCTCTATTGCGGTGGCCTCCCGGGTGAACTCGTCCACTGTTGTCAGCGGATTGCGCACAAGACCAACAAATAGCTGCTCTTTGACGCCCCTCATGAGATGGGTTAGCTTTCGAGCCTCGGGCATGTTGGGGTCCGCGCGGTGGCACAAGCGTACCATATCCTCAGCAAACATGGCGACGCTTTCATGCAGCTGTTGGGTGCGTCCTTCAAGAAGGCGTGCGTTTTCGCGTCGGTCCGCGTTACCGAAGGTGTCAAGAAACCGACGACAAAACTCCTCCCATGTCGTCAATGTTGCCTCCCGGTTTATAAACCACGTCTTCGCGCCGTCTTCAAGGGCGAAGTGTACGTGGAAGAGCTTTCCATCGAGACTCCAGTAGTTCGATTTAGCTACCCGTTCGAACTGCTCAAGCCAATCTTGCGCATCTTCGTTCGGCCGGCCATGAAATGGTTCAGGAATGCGCATATTCTGGACCGTCACCTGTGCAGAACTCCTTGCCATTTCTTGAGTGAGGGTGGTTGTCGGAAGTGTTGCTCCCTTTAAAAGGCCAAATTCTGGTTCAAGACCTTGAAGGCGACGGCTTGAGCGGTGCACAGGCGTCTCCACGCGTGGCTGTCTCGTAGGGCTGGACTCGGGGCTTCTCACAGGGGTGCTGATCATAGGGTGGTAGTACCCAGCACCTCCACCAGTGTCGCGGGTTATAAATGACAGGGGGTTTATTTAAAAACACGGACAGTGGGACTTGTAGAAACGCTCTCAGAGAAGGCCGCTAAGATTGTCGTCTTCTTAACTCTGCTGCTGCTGCTGATGATGATGATCCTTGACACTCTGGCGCACACCCACAAAGGGGGATCGGCCAAGAACCGGGCGGCAGGATCTTAACTAAAAGGCTAATGGTTTTTCAAAGAAAACGTAATTTTGGGCTAAAAAAATATAGAAAGGAAAGCCGGAAATCGAAAAAGGAGTATATCTGAGCAGGGAGCGATGCAGGCCATCAGATGCGATTTGAGACAGAGGTAATGGTGGGTCTATATATATATATATATATATATATATATATATATATATATATATATATATATATATATATATATATATATATATATATATATTGTTGGGGGACCGTCCTATGTACGGCTGACGCAGAAGCCTATAGCTAATGTTTCAGCCGCACACAGTCGTTCCGTGCACGGTTAACGTCCCCCAACCGTAGCTTGCCTCATTGCAGCTACTACTACGGGTTCGGGCGAATAAGGCAACTGGCCAGATCAACAACAAACACTTTATTGCTAAGCGTTAGCAATCGCGCGTCACTGTCGCGGGGAGATACTACAGATAACAAAGGTGTTGACGCTTACACCTCGGTCGTGGACGTCCTCGGCTCGCAGGAGGGGTTGCGGGTTCGTCCTCCTGGGATGGTCGCTGGTGTCAGAGAGCGAGCGCCCGTTTGCCCGCTCGTTTTGTTCCCCGACCCGATTTCCCTCTCCCTGACGAGAATGGTACCTTTCCTCGCTGAGGGAGAGGGGAACCTGTTCCTGGCGCCGGGAAAGGGGGGGGAATCGCACGCGCCGGCCGTGGGGGAAAGGGGTCCCCGCAACCAGGCGCGTGCGCTGCCCTAAAAGGGAAAGGGAGGCTGGGCGCACCTGCTCCCCACATCTCCTCCCCCCTTAAGAAGGCCCCCGAACGACAGAGACTGCAAAGAGGGAATAATTCGTTTTATTCGTCCTCTAGATAGGCCAGAAGGGCCTGGTCTACGTCCATGCCCTCGGACCGTTCGGTGTCTGCCGCGGGCACCGCCGGAGCCCCCACCGCTCTCTCACCCGCCTCCAAGGTCATTGACGCCACCTCCGGTGTCAATGCAGCCGCCACCAATGTCTCTCCCGGCCCCGCCGCCCCCCGCTCTACGGTAGCCGTTATTGATAGCGGCGCAGGCGGACTCTCGCTGGACGCGTGGCCTGAGGCAACTCTCAGCAGCCACTGCGCGAAGTCCGCCTCCTGGGCCGCCCGCGCCAGCATGGCCCGAACCGCGGCGCCGGAGCGCTCCTGGGATGATTCGCGGCTGGATGGTTGGGTAGCCTGGGTGCGGTGCCGGTGTAATTTCCCCAATTCGTGGGAGTTATGGATCACCACGGCGCCGCACTCGCAGAACCGCGTCCCTGCGGGCACTGGAAGGCAAGCCCCGTTAGCCCTCCGGTCCGCGTCCTCTACCGTGCGCCCCTGAAAAGGGCGATACAGGTGCGCTGGGGCGACCCCAACTCGGGCCCTTTCCTGCCGGCGCCAGGGCCTCGAGGAGACGTAAGACACCGGAGGGTCGCCTCCATCCTGGCTGGTCCAGGTTGCCACGTCTCGGTGGTTGCGGCCGTGAGGCGATGCGGTCGGCTCGCCGCGTTGGGACCCTGGTCTCGTTCCCTGTGAACCGGCGGGTCGTGATGGTGACGGCGAAGCCGAGAGTTGGTGACCAGGCGGCAGCGCGCGCGGACCCCCTCGGTGGCGGCGGCTCGAGTGGCTCTGCCTCGGCGTTCGCGGCCGGGCCGCAGTGGGGTAGGGCTGCCATGTGGACGTTGGTGGGGGTGGGGGCTGGCCGTAAGGAGGTGGTCTCCTCTCCTTGCTGTTCCGGCGGTGCTGTTCCCAATGGCGCTCCATCTGTTCGGTGAGAGTGATACAGATAAAGAACGACAGGTTAACAATCGCACATGTGTTGCGCGCTAACCCTTGCACCCCGCGTCGAACATATCAAACGCGGCCTACCGTGCATAGTTGCCTCCGACTGTTACGCAGGAAGTAGCGCGGTTCTGGGCTCCTGACCCGGTGTCGAACCATCTCACCCGCCGCGCGCGGCTTGGAGGGGGACTGACCGTAGTCCTCATGCGCCTCCCGTGCTATGTAGCGTTTCAAGTCACATACATGCACCGGTCCGCCGCTCGGTTTGCCTTTCATGTTCGCGAGTCGATAAACGAGCGAAGAAACTTTCTCTCGCACTCGGTACGGCCCGGACCATTTCGGTGCCAGCGAGGCAGCAAACTGTTTGCTAGCATTACTGAGAACATGATGGCGCCGCATCACCAGATCGCCCACTTCGTAGTGTACGTTCCTACGCGTGCGGTCATACTGCGCCTTCTGCTGTGCCCTAGCAGTGCGGAGATTATGTCGAGCTTTATGTAAAGCTTCCGCTAGCTTCTCGCGCAGCTGCGTTGCGTATTCAGCGCGTGCTGATGTCGCCACTGGCACTCCACTGCGGTCCGCGAGTACGGTCTCCATCGGATTCGGCAGTTCTCTCCCCAAGTTCAGAGAAGAAGGCGCATACCCAGTCGATCGGTTTACGGTCGATCGTAATGCAAAACCGATCTCTGGAAGATAGGTATCCCAGTCCTTATGTCTTTCAGAGAACGCGACAAGCATGTGCTTGATGTTGCGATTGACTCGCTCCGTGGGGTTCGACTGAGCATGGTAGGTGGTTGTTTTCTTGTGCTTAATGCCCAACGCGGCGCACGTGTCAACAAACACCTTCGCAGTGAAATAAGACGCGTTGTCTGTAATCAACTGCTCGGGGAACCCGAACCTGGTAAAAACCTCCATCAACTTCTCTAAAATCACTCGAGCCGTCAGCTTCCTAAGGGGAAAAAGTTCTACCCATTTAGTGAAGTGATCCGTGATCACCAGCAAGAACTTATTTCTGCTAGGAGTTGAGGGGTACGGGCCCATTACGTCACACGCTGCGATTTGCCAGGGAGTCTGACTGTTAATCGGTTGCATGAGGCCGGGCGGACGTCCTCCTCGCGGCTTGACGCTTTGGCACACACGACATGAACGGGCGTAGCGAATCACATCCCGCTTCATACCTGGCCAGGTAGCGAGGCGACACAACTTAGCGTAAGTCTTAGGGCCGCTCGCATGCCCACCAATGCACGAGTCATGAAAGTAGCGAAGAAGCGCTCCTCTCAACGCGCGCGGTATCACGACTTTAAATGACTCACTTGTGTCATCGTCGGATGGAATGTACCTCAGCAGGACGCCGTCAGAATCTAGCAGATATGAATCCAGCGCGCTCACAGCACTACCAGCTGTTGCCGAGCGCTCCGCACCGACAGCAATACCAGCTGCCCCCTTGTGCGCGGTGGCCTCACTACCACCCGGCTCCCGGAGCCCGTCGAACACCTTTCGACAAAATGGATCTTTCTGCTGAGCTTCTAACAGCTCCCTTCTGCTGAAAACAATCCCTGCGCTAACGACAGCCTCTACGTGGTTCACGCTCTTAGCTCGAACTAACGTTTGCTCCGCTGTTTGCGTTAGCGCGAGTGTCTCGCTCTCAGTTCGTTCCGAATTAGTCGCGTGACTTGCCTCGTGTCGAACTGGAGCACGCGATAGTGCGTCGGCCGCGGCATTGTTCTTACCCTTGCGGTAGCGGACGGTGAAGTCATAACGCTGCAGCAACAATGCCCAACGCGCCAATCGGCCACTTGGTTCGTTCAAACGCCTCAACCACGTGAGCGCCATGTGGTCCGTTTCAATCACAAACGCAACTCCGTCTATGTAAAAGTCAAACTTACGGAGAGCAAAAACTATCGCCAGACACTCTTTCTCGGTTACTGAGTAGTTCCTCTCCGCCGGTGTCAACGTACGGCTCGCGAACGCAATCGGTCGGAGGGAACCTCCATGCTCCTGAAGCAAAATTGCTCCTAAGCCCAGGTCGCTTGCATCGGTGTGAATAACAAACTCCCTGTTCAAATCGGGTAGCTGCAGCTGAGCCGTGTTGGCCAGCAACTTCGTGAGGCGACGCAGTGCGGCCTCTTGCTCTTGGCTCCAAGCCCAACGCTCACCATTCCTCAAGAGCTTCGTTAAAGGCGCCTGCACTGCCGCGCAATCTGGAATGAATTGGCGATAAAAATTCACCATCCCCAAAAAGCGCCTCAGCTCACCGACATTGTTCGGCGATGGATAGCTCACTATCGCTTCAAGCTTACCCTTATCCGGCAAAATGCGACCCTCGTCAAGCGTAAATCCCAATAATGTTATTCGGGTCGCCGCTATCTGAGCTTTGTTTGGGTTCAAAGTGATGCCCGCAGACCTCAGCCGTTCTAGAACGTCTCTCAAGTGGCGCACGTGCTCTTCGAACGTTTTCGAGTAAACCACTATGTCGTCTAGATATGCGAGTGCGTGCTGCCACTTTGCATCTCCCAAAACACGGTCCATTAGCCTCTGATACGTAGCGGGAGCGCCCACCAAGCCAAACGACATTCTCCTGAATTGGAAAAGTCCTCTGTGGCACGTGAAAGCTGACTTCTCTTTATCCCGCTCGTCCATCTCAACCTGAAAATATCCGCGGCTAGCATCGAGCGTTGTGAAGTACTTCGCCCCGCCTAGATTGGATACTAACGATGAAATGGAGGGAAGAGGATACGCGTCCTTCTTCGTAATTTCATTCAGCCTGCGGTAGTCTACACAAAGGCGATACGTATCATCTTTCTTTGGAACTAGAACTACCGGGAAACCCCATGGGCTGTTTGACCTCTCAACTACGCCTGTTTCGATGAGTTCGTCCAAGGCGGCGTCTAGTGCTTTCCGCTTAGCTAAGCTGATTGGTCGGGGATTGCATTTCCAAGGGCGTGCATCACCCGTGTCAATTCTATGCTTAACCAGCGTAGTGCGGCCGGGACAGTCAGTAAACATCGCGTCATATTCGTACAACAGCGACGACAGCTGCGCTCGTTCCCCCTCTAGTAGGCTCTGTGCCTGTACCAAAAGCGGGTGCACTGCCCTTTCCTGCAGCGCAGCACATTGCTCCGGCGGGGCGTTTACCCGCTTTCTCGGCGCGCTTTCCTCCTCGCGTACTCGCGCCTCTCCCTGCGATTGGCATGCTTTTGTCAATGCGGAGGCCTTCGAGAAAAGCTTCAGCGCGTCTCCGTCGCGCTCTCGGTAACCACCGTTTGCAATGTCAATGACAATACCCGACTTAGCGAGGAAGTCTCGACCCAGGATTAGAGACATTGACAGCCCTGGAAGATGCACGAAACGTTGTCGCCTCACGCGTCTGTCCCAGCGGATCACTAGCCTAGCCGCGCCGCTCGATTGTGCTGTGCCCGTAGCTAGACGGAAGATGGTGTTGCTTTGCCTCAAGCGGATGTTGTTCTCGCGGAGATGGTGCAACACATCGTCACCGAATAAAGAAGCGCTTGCCCCAGTATCCAAAAGTGCTACGAACTTTTTCCGAGCTATCGTTAACTCGATTAGCGGCGCGGGCGAGTCTACGGCATCACCTGCGCGACAGACCGACGGTGCAAGTGATCCGAACGCATCGGTAGGATTACTAATCGCCGCGCGGGGTCCCATGTGAATCACCGGCGGCGCCGTCCGTTTCCCGAACCGCGCGTTTGCTCCTGACCCGGCGTGCGGTCGCATTCGCGAGCGATGTGCCCTGGCGCGCCGCACCGATAGCAAGGACCGCGGACACCACGCCGGTTCGCTCGTAACTCGCCTCGATCAGGTGGTCCTCGCTCTGGATTGCGCCGCTCGTTAGGCCTCGCGTCAACCACGTGCTCCTGCCTTGGAATGTCACGCGCAGGGGCGGCGTGTGCCGTACGGAGCGCGTAAGCGTAGGGGTCTAAAGCGCGGTTTGACAGCTCCCAACCGCGTGACACGTGCTCATCAGCGTACGATGCTGATGCGTTACCCCTAAACGCTTCTGAAGTCACTGCGCCGCCGTTCCATGCACAGCGAGGCTCGATTGACTGCGCGGCGGGCGGAGGGGGGCGATACGAACGCGCTGCGAGGATGTCCCCTTGTATGCGCTTCGCCTCGGCGGCGAGCTCTTCGAGGTCTGCGAACCTGCATCCCCTGAAGTGCGCCGCGAAAGTCGGGTGCGCCTGTCGGGTAACACGCTCGACCTTTTCCGCGTTGGTGGCGTGAGGGTTCGCGAGACGATACAATTCGTCCATCGCCCGTACGTATTCCAGCAAGGATTCGTCCGGATGCTGGGTGCGCAGCTCCAACTCCCTCCGCAAACGCCACTCATAATTAGCCGGTAGGAATTCGCCGCGAAAGCTTTCGCGGAACTCTTCTACCGTACGGGCGCGATGTCCGGTTAGTCGGAACCACCGAGCCGCTTGCTCCGTGAGCGACACCGGGACCACGCGCTCGAGAAGTTCGGCATCAGAAAGACCCGTCGCCTGCTGATAATGGAGCAACCGGTCGAGATACTCGTTGGCGCTCTTGCAGTCGTGGCAACCCGTGTAGGTCGGAATGTCTACCTTGACACGTGGTCGCACATTTTGCACGGGGGCCTGCGCTGTGTTCTGCAGGGCGCTCGCGAGGCTTTGCATAACTGACAGCGCATTCTGTAAGAGTACCTCGCTCGAGGGCAAACTGTTGCCCGAAGACTCGCCTATAGTTGAGGCGCGTGTCGTAACTTGTGGCGGCGCCTCTCTGTTCGCGTCGCGAGATGCCGGAGCGCCATGCGGGCCGCTCTCCGTCGTAGGCCTACTCTCTGCTAACGCGGTCTCTGCACCCTCCTGATCATCCCGCGTGAAACGACCAAGCTCTACGCTGTCGGAAAGTCCTAACAGTACCCCCGCGTTAGCCAAAGGATCGCCACTCTGCGACGCGACATCCGACAACATTGACAAATCTTGGAATTCCGACATGCCTATTATCCTACGTGTGGAAGAGCGCCCTGGCACTTGCTCGCGTCCACAGAACTAGCCGCGTTGCCAAATTCGTTACGTTGGGCGCCAGATGTTGGGGGACCGTCCTATGTACGGCTGACGCAGAAGCCTATAGCTAATGTTTCAGCCGCACACAGTCGTTCCGTGCACGGTTAACGTCCCCCAACCGTAGCTTGCCTCATTGCAGCTACTACTACGGGTTCGGGCGAATAAGGCAACTGGCCAGATCAACAACAAACACTTTATTGCTAAGCGTTAGCAATCGCGCGTCACTGTCGCGGGGAGATACTACAGATAACAAAGGTGTTGACGCTTACACCTCGGTCGTGGACGTCCTCGGCTCGCAGGAGGGGTTGCGGGTTCGTCCTCCTGGGATGGTCGCTGGTGTCAGAGAGCGAGCGCCCGTTTGCCCGCTCGTTTTGTTCCCCGACCCGATTTCCCTCTCCCTGACGAGAATGGTACCTTTCCTCGCTGAGGGAGAGGGGAACCTGTTCCTGGCGCCGGGAAAGGGGGGGGAATCGCACGCGCCGGCCGTGGGGGAAGGGGTCCCCGCAACCAGGCGCGTGCGCTGCCCTAAAAGGGAAAGGGAGGCTGGGCGCACCTGCTCCCCACAATATATATATATATACATATATATACATATATATACATATATATATATATATACATATATATACACATACACATACATATACATATACACACACACACACATATATATATATATATATACATATATAGGCAGATTAACATGGCAATCGCTTTGTTTCAATTATGTATTCAAATACCGCAGAGCAGACGTCCCTGTGGCTATAACCGAATTTAATGCTGCCAAACGACAAAATTACTGCCACATTTAATTCTAATCCCAATTTTTCAAGTGGAGCTACCAGGTATCTTTTCCGCTGATGAGAATACCGGCGACAGAACAAAAAGAAGTGATCTATCGTTTCCATTTTTTGGCAAGTCTGACATAATGGTGACGCCTTTAGACCAACTTTATGCAAATAATAATTCAGTTGAGGAATTCTGCAACGCAATCTTGTAAAAGTAACTTCCAAGTGCCGTGTTGCACACCACTGTCTATTCCAGCGGCATCTTAGATGTGCGAAATCTCGATATTTATCCAATGAGTAGCAGTCGTATTCACGCAAACAGAGGTTTCTAAACCTTATTGCTGTCGCGTAAGCCGTATCAGGCAAAATCGGGATAATGGGACCGCTAAGAGATACTGTGGCTAGTGCATCCGCCATCTCATTGAGATATATGCCACGATGACCTGGTACCCATAAGAGCTGCAGTTTTTTCAAGTTTGTCGGTATGAGTTGTCGAAACATGTGCATAAGTGTTAAGTTGGCTCCTGAAGACAGAGCAGCACATACTGAAAAAGAATCTGTAATTACGACTGCTTCCGATTCGCCCAAAGGAAGTTTCCGTAGTGCCAGTACAATAGCAAATAATTCTGCCATGAATATTGGTGTGTAATCTGGGAGTCTAACCGAAAAGGACCAGTCAAGGGAACGTGAGAAGATACCTGCCCCAGCCTTTTCATTTGATACGGATGCATCGGTCGCAATTATGTTGTTCAAGTTCAAATGCGCCAAGTAATCCTGCAGCCGATCATTTAAATATTGAAATGGCATTTGCTTTGCGTTAGAGGGATAAATATTCTCAAATTCTATCATAAGATCTAAGTTGACGTCTCTTGTTGCGAAAATATGTTTTATTTTGACGTTCAGTGGTTCTAGCAGCGCTTGAACGAACAAGATCTGTGGGCAGTGGAATCGTGACCACCAAGTTTCAAAAAATAAACTTGGTTCTTTAATAAAAGCATAAAAAGATGCTCTCTGGGGCACAGCGTATAGTTTTAAAAATGTTTGGATAGTAAGCATATTGAATCTATTTAACAATGACGGTAGACGCGCTTCCATGTATAGCACGTTGTTAGCAACAAACTTGGGCAGTCCAAGGCACAGTCGTAAGGCCTCCCTTTCTAATAGTATTAGCGGTCTCATTTTATATGTCGCACTGCCCGAAAATAAGACGCAGCCGAATTCCATGATAGGACGAATGTACATTTTATAGACCATTACCAATGTATTTCTTCGCAACCCCTTTTTTATGTTGCTGAGCTAGCGTAACCACCCCATGGCTCGTGTTGCTTTGGACGCAATGTGATCGATGTGGCTTTTCCAATTTAACGAGCTGTTATATATGATGCCTAAGTATTTAAGTGAATCCACCTGGGGAATCTGCTCTGTGCCATACATCAAGGAGATGTTAACAGGATCCCTGAACGAGAACGTTAGAAGCGCGCTTTTGTTTACATTTAGAGACATTCCAATTTTTTGAAGCCATTCCTCTATCATGTTTAGGTAATTCTGTAATGTCTGATAAAGTAATTGCAGATCACTGTTTGTCGCAAAGAAAGCAATGTCATCTGCGTAAAGATATAAATGAATATCGCTATGTGTTGGAACCGAACTGAGGAAGATGTTAAACAACACCGGTGAGAGCACTGCACCTTGTGGTACGCCACGGTATTGTCGATATCTGTTAGAAAAACAACCCCTTTGAAAGCAATAAAACTCTCTCTCCCTTAAAAACTCTGCTACCCATGATGTCATGTATTTTGGTAAATGTGACCTTTCCATCTGCTCTATTAGTATTTTATGCTCCACTTTGTCATACGCCTTGGCCAAATCCAGAGTAACTAATGCACAATACTCTCTTCTACGCCTAGCCAACTGTATACGACTCTCCAAATCCGCGTGCGCACACCATATGGAGCATCCCGATTTAAAACCAATTTGACTGGGGTTCAATATTGATTTCTTCTCAATGTATTTTATCACACGTGCATTCAAAACTCTTTCAGTTAGTTTAACCAAATTAGATGTAAGAGAAATTGGCCTCACATTGTCAAGTGTATACCCAAGCCCCTGTTTTTTAAGTATCGGAATTATTTTGGAAAGTTTCCAATCCGCCGGTATCCAAGAAGTTTTCAAAGAGTAATTAACCATATTACAGAGTTCATGTGGGAAAATGTCATATAGTACTTTTATCATTGCTGAAGTTACTCCATCTGGTCCAGGTGCTGTAGGAGGTAAGTGCCTCACTACACCCGCTAGTTCCGCTAATGTCACCTCGTTGAACTCCTCCCCTGCAATTGGCTTTACTATGTGTCTTGGCATTGTTGATCTGAATCTTTCTTCTAATCCTTTAGCAACATTTTCTAAGATTTCAGTGAGTTCGCTAGGCGATAGAATTGAAGAATCAGTATTGTCTGATGGTGGTATCATTTTTCTGGAACGCAAAAATCTAAAAAGCGCCTTTCTGTTGTATGGTTTTGAAAGATAGCTAAATTTGTTAGTGTCATAGTCATCTTTTGCTTTGCGTACTGTGCGTTTAAAATCTGCTGCCACGTATTTATAGTCACACCAGTTTTTTGGGCATTGGTTGTGGATAAGTTGCTTCCACGCCGCTTTTCGTTTTCTATACCCCCTTGTACAATCAGCGTTCCACCATGGGCTAAACGACCCGCCTGTGCCTGCAGTTATTGAAAAAGTTGACTTTTTTATTGCTCTTTTCAGTACCGCACACAGACTCATAGCCCGAATGTCTTCCTGCATGTCCTTGCGAAGAACCAAAGTGGGCTTCAAGTCTTTTTGTAAGCGCTCATAATTTACAAACGAGCCAATTTTACCAGTTAAAAATATTCCGGGAAAGTTAATATCAAAGCTAATAGGAAGGTGGTCACTGTTTGTTGCGCAATCTAATGTTTTCCACGACGAAATGTTTAGTGAGGAGCTGCAAAAGGTCAGATCTATCGCCGACTTTGATTGTCTCCTAATAAACGTAACAGTGGGGAAATTTGCACAAGATAAGTTATTATCAACAGTCCATTCCCACAAGCGTCTTCCATTTACATCAGTCTTGAAACCCCAAGACACGTGGTGTGAATTAAAGTCACCAGTTAATATTACATCCTTCCTGCAGGAAGCTGACATTGCATCTAAGCATCTTGTGTCCTGTACTCCTACCGGAAAGTATGCGTTAACAAAAGAAAAAGGGGAACAGCCTGGCAGAGTGATGTCTAATACCATAATTTCATAGTTAGAATCCATGCACAGGTAGTTAATCTTCGCTCTATGACTAAATTTAGTTGATATAAAAATGGCAAGTCCACCACCTCTGCTAGGTCTGTCTAAACGAAATAAGCGATAATTTTTTAGGTAAAATTTTTGTCCGTTTGTAAGCCAAGTTTCTTGTAAAGTAATAATATCTGGGGAAATTTGCGAAGAAATACACAATAAATCTGTGGTAGCCGACCCTATTGATCGACAATTCCACTGTAATACTTTTAAGGAGCCTATTTTGATTCTATAAACCCGCCGCAGAGACTGCTTGATCCAAAAGATCTTTCTTCAAAAAGTCTTTTTTGGAGAGGTTCTCCAAAACGTCTTTCTTTGACAGGAACTTTTTAGATTTTGATTTCTGTGAAGACTTTTTCGATAGGGGAGATCTGGCGCGCTTCAAGAAATTATGAGATTCTGCATCCATATCTGTGAATTCATCAGTGTCATCTGATACGGTTTCTAGATCTGTCCGCAGTATCTTATTGGAGGGTCCTGCTTTAGGAGATGAGCATCGTGTAGGAGCTATCGGACTTTCTGTCCCGGCACAATTTGAAACCTCCAAATCCTGTGAAGTCTGATTTTTCATAGACACTGAAGCAATGATTTGGGTCAACTGAGATGTTAACAATTCAGCCACGACTCCAATAATACTGCTGGCAAGACGCTCCATCGCCTTTTCCGTTGCCTTCTCTACAGCCTCTGCTATATATTTTGCTAACGATGCATCCATAGCAGTGGTGTGTCGTGCTGTTACGCTTGCGTAACCTTTCGAGCGTTCTTGTAATTCAGTCACAGCTTCCCTCCGGGAGCAACGCCTGCGTTCCACAATTTCCAACAGCTTAACTTCTCGTTCTTTCGCCTCACAATCTGAAGAGTCTGCAGGATGCGCCTCATGACATAAACAGCACTTCTCTTCCGTCGAGTTGCACTTACGGCTGTCGTGATTTTCTCCGCATAGTCGACATCTGGCAGTTGATCTGCACCCTTTCACGCTGTGGCCATATCTCCAACAATTCAAGCACTGCAGTGGCTTAGGGGATAGAGGCTCTACCTTATAGATAAGAGGCCAAGCTTTAATTTCAGATGGTCTTATCGTTCCCGCAAAGGTTACTATGACCGATTCGGTAGGTGATTTTTATTGTCAACCAGACGCGTGCACCTGTATACTGACACTGCACCTGCTACTGAAAATAACTCAAGAATTTCTGCAGGGGTCAGGCTCGTATCTACACCGCGGACTATGCCTTTCGAACATGCCAGATGCGCTGGAATAAACGGGCTCACCGGCTGTGCTGCAAATTCGGAACAGTTGAGAAGCTCTCGGACGCACTCCTGACCGGCAGAGCAGCACAAAATACCACCACGACCGAAATGCCGGACCTCAGTGATCTTTTGAAAGTGTGTTGTGGCTTTCCGAAGCTCCATTTGAATCATCTTCGGGTTCTTCATAGGTATCGTACCTCCATTGGTCGGTACCAAAGCCACGGGGACGTTAATAACCCCACTGCAAAGAAAAGAATCAATTGGCCAATCCTTGACCGGTATAGATGCTAGCCAAGGAGAAGGCCCTTGGCCAGGCGAAGAAACCGACATCTAGATAGCCTGAGTCGCTTGAACTCAGAAAATCATATGGCACAAACCACAAACAACTGCCGAAAAATCACTAAAACAACAAAGAAGCAAACGTTAAACTCAAGTGCAATCCCGCCGCCCGTCGTTCAAGCCGTTCCAACCCGTGAGCAGCAGCGCAGAACAGGATCCGGAACCGGGACTTAAGCCCAGAAACACCAGTCGTCGCTTCTTCTCTCTGCTGCGCTGCGCCTCTCGAGCAAATCCGCCTTCTTCATTGTCGTCGCTATTTCGCCGCTAAATGCAGCTATGCACGCGGCAATATCTAACGACAATAAAAATCTCTGGTTTAACAAAACGCTTAAGTCTCATTGATCAAGGAAGAAGCGGATCTACAAAATTGCAAAACGCACTTCGAGCCCTTCAGATTGGGAAAAGTACAAGGGTTCTTTGAAAGAGTACTGCTCTCTTGTAAGCAAAGCGAAATCTAAATATTTTACACACGATTTGCCTTCCATGTTAAATACTAATCCGAAAAAACTCTGGCAAGTAATTTCCCCTCACAATGATACCACATCTGTCAGTATACAAGATGCTAACCATATGCCTCTATCAGATGTAGACGGCGCTTCAGTGTTGAACTCATTTTTTTCATCTGCGTTCACGTGTGAAGATCATTCCAGAGTGCCAGAAGTTCCCGAGTTTGATTATACATTCATGGAACCTATTGCCGTCAGCACTGAAGGGATTGCGAATCTTATTGCAAAACCTAAATTATCAACTTCTTCAGGCATTGACAACATTAATTCTAAGGTGCTCAAAAACACGTCATTATGCTCAAGTAAAATCCTGTACCACATCTTCACGCAATCTTTATCAACAGGACAACTGCCGGCTGATTGGAAAATAGGTAAAGTAGTTCCCTTATTTAAAAGTGGCAATAGATACTCACCAGAAAATTATCGCCCCATACCACTAACATGCATTTGCTGCAAGATGCTTGAGCATATCATTTCTTCGCACATTTATTGTCATTTGGAAACCAATAGCTTCTTTTTTGAGAATCAGCATGGATTTAGGCGAGGTTTTTCTTGCGACACCCAATTACTGGAATTTACCACTCATCTTCACTTCAATATGGATAATAATTTACAAACTGACTGCATTTTCCTAGATTTTTCTAAAGCATTCGACCGCGTACCTCATTCCCGTCTGATTTCAAAATTAACATAACTTCGTTTAGATTCGCTAAACTTATTGTGGATCCGTAACTTTTTGTCTTTTCGAAAGCAGTTCACTCTGGTTAATACCTCTTCCTCTCCAATTTCAGATGTCACCTCCGGAGTGCCTCAGGGTAGCGTCTTGGGGCCACTACTTTTTCTAATCTACTTTAATGATCTTCCAACTAATATTTCTTCGTCAATACGGCTTTTTGCTGACGATTGCATTCTATACCGTTCTATAACTAGTACCGATGACCACCTTGCTGTCCAAAAAGACCTTAATCTCATTAACAACTGGTGTGGTGCATGGCAAATGACTTTAAATTTGTCAAAATGTAATGTAATATCCTCTAGTCGAAAAAATTAACTGTTGAATTTGATTACTCCATAAATAATTACAACGTGTCACGGTCGTCTTCGTATATGTACCTCGGCGTTCATTTCACTTCTAATCTTACTTGGGCGGCACATGTAACCTACATATCTGCAAAAGCATCAAGAACACTGGGATACTTACGTCGAAACCTACGAAACGCGCCAAATAACGTCCGCAAACAAGCTTACCTAACCTTTGTTCGCCCACAGCTGGAATTTGCATCACCCATATGGGCCCCCTTCCAAGCCTATCTCATTAACCAGCTAGAAGCTGTGCAAAACAGGGCAGCACGGCTCATTTCACGTATTTACAGTCGCCCCTCGAGCGTCACACAAATGAAACATGACCTTTCATTACAGCATCTAGACATACGGCGCACAGTTGCCCTCCTGTCTTTGCTTCATAAATATATTCACGCGTCCAGGCCACCACCCTTCCCACTAACGGCACCATTGCGCATGTCTAACGACTTCACGATCAGCGAAGCATCACATGCATCTTTGGAAAAACAAAATCATTCAATTCATTGGCTTTGCCTCGTGCCATAGCACTCTGGAATGACCTACCCGACGTCATTGTCAATTTAACTAATCATGAAAATTTTCGCGAGCGATTAATGATACATCTATCTCAATAGCATTGTATAACCTCCTTGAATTGTGTTTTTGTTCTTTGTGCTTTTTTGCGGCTGGGAAATTCTTGTTGTTGCTTGAAGCCCCTCTTTGTCATTTGTGCAACCACTGTTATTAGTTCCAATGTTATTACTTGCTTTGTATTTTTATTAGTTATTAGTTATTAGTTGCTCTGTAGTTGCTTTGCTTTGTAGTTGCTTTGTATTGTGACAGAAGTATCACCCACTAGCATTCTTTCCTATGTACCCCTCTTACTCTATGCTTCGTAATAGAGCCTGTAAGGTGTTTTTAAATAAATAAATAAATAAATAAATAAATAAAATACTACGACCCTACGGCCCCTACAGGGGTACACAAGGACGCCAGAGGAAGTGGAGCCGATAAGGCGACTGGATGCAGTGGGGGCCGCGCGACCACAGCTGCGTAGCTGAGAGGTGAAGGCGGCGCAGTTGGTGCGTAGCCAGCAGTTGAGAGATCAGATGGCACCGAAGTGCTTGGGTAAGAGACCGGAACTGTAGGGAGGGCGTTGCAAATTTCAGTGCGTATGGCCCGCTGCATATTCGAAGGGAGGCTTGTCGTGGGCGCGTCGCTATGCGGCAGCAGGGAGAGCTGTCGGGCGACTTCCTCCCTGATGAAGTCTTTAATCCGGTTCGACAGAGTTCCTTGGTGAACGTTGCCATTTGCGAGTGCGACGGCCGAGATCGAATCTGGTGATGGGACACTCTGTCAGGCGATGGAACGCTGACGACGCAATTCATCGAAGCTCTGGCACAGGCTTACGAGGACTACCACCGTGGTCGGGCTTTCGGCCAGCAACATCTGGAATGCGCCATCCTCAGTGCCCTTGAGAATATGTCGAATTTTCTCTTCTTCAGGCATGGATGAGTTAAAACGCCTGCAAAGGTCGAGCACATCCACAATATAGCTAGTAAAGGTCTCGCCAGGCTGCTGGGCTCGGTGGCGCAGACGCTGGTCAGCGCGGAGCTTGCGGACCTCTGGTCAGCCGAACGCTTCGGTCACGAGGGTCTTAAAGGTGGACCAGTTGGCGATGGCGGTTTCACGGTTGGTGAACCATAGCTTGGCGACGTCAGCCAAGTAAAAGATGACATAGGCAAGCTTAGAGTCGTTGTCCCATTTGTTGCTGGCACTCACGCGTTCGTACAAGGAGAGCCAGTCTTCGACGTCTTGCTCACCAGTGCCGCTGAAGATTGGTGGGTCCCGCTGACGGGTAGCACCGGGGCAGGTCGACGGGGCAGCCGATGGTGCTGACTGTGCTGGGATGGGCTGGTTGGTGACTGCGTCAGTCATGTTGTACGGTGGTCTTTCGGCCAATTTGCGAGAACGGAGCTCCAGGTATGCTTAGGGATCTCAGCAGCCTTCACCAAATGTGATGATGTTTATTCGAACAGAGGAGTCGCAACGAGGTCGCGACGGAAAAATGGGCGAACGGCAAGTCTAGCAAAGGCGGCACAGGTTCTCGCGCAATCAGAGCACGGGGTTCATCGTTCTCTTTTGAAGGCGCATACGCGTTAGTGCGTTGCTCCACTACAATAATATATATATATATATATATATATATATATATATATATATATATATATATATATATATATATATATATATATATATATATATATATAGGTATGGGATATGGCACAACGGGAGCGTTGTCAACAAGGATAAATATATTTATTTCCCAACAGTTTCGGGAGGGGACCTCCCTTCATCAGGGGATGAGTTATACTGACATGAACTTCCTTGCTGCCGCGTCCCTCTCGCCTTGAAAGACGTTTGCGAGAGTGAGAGGGAACTGGAAGAAGGAAAAAAAAGAGAGAAAAAAGACGAAAAAAGAAAGAAAAGAAAGAAAGAAAAAACAGGAAGAACCACTGTCAACACTGAGAACGAAGCCAACTGTCCGTCTACATCCACCTACGGTTCATATCACGTGCTGTTCAGTTCTTGGCGTGTGTCGGGCCACCCAAGATTGTCGCCGCGGTGCCGGGAGGGTCCGGGACGGCGTGCCTAAAGAAAGGGGTTTCCCCGTAATTGGTCGTTTGGTCGTTCGGCGGGCGGCGGGCGGTGTGTGTAAAGGAAAGGTTTCTCGTTAATGGGTCGGTCGGCTATTTACCTTTAATCTTCGTCCGTTTCCCTTCAACGGTCATGAAGTGGTAGGCGAACGTAAACACTTTGTATGTGCATGTGAAAAAAAAAGAAGAAGAAGAAGAGGACAGTGTACACGTACGAGTCAGTCAGAAAAAAGCATGGTCTCCAGCTATCAATCTTTGTCACCAATTTTCTCCTGGCTTACTTCTCGGAGGCAGTTGAGTTTTCCGGGGTCCTCATTGATACCGGCTACTAATGTACGAAATTTGAAAATAAAATATGCCTCACGCTGTTCGCGCTCGCGTCTGTTTGAAAAACCGGACTGCAAAAGAGTTACGCTAATATTTTTAAAACTGTGGTTTGGCAGGCGCAGATGTCTAGATAAAGGTAGCTTCGGCAGTGAAGTGGCGTGGTACCGGTGATTATTGAACCGCAGCCGAAATGGCGTGTCTGTTTGGCCGATATATTCTTGTCCGCAGATGTTGCAATGTAGCATGTATATTACGTTACTGGAGTCGCAATTAAGGCTTTCAGTTATGCAGAATTTGAAATCCGAGAAGTTCGCTTTGGATTCACGTGTTGTGGGCATCTGTGGGCATACCTTGCATCGAGATTTTCCGCAGGGATGGCACCCTGATTGAATTTTCGGGTGTTTGTTTTTGCCCTGACAAGAATGTCCTTCAGATTTTTATCCCGGCGGTACACCACGTGAGGTGGCTTCGCGAAAATAGAAGTTAGTCGTTCGCTTTGCCTGATTATGTTGAAATGGCGGGAAAGTATGTTGTTGATTCGTGGCGCTGATGAGGAGTAAGTTAGTACAAGGTTCGTTTGGGAAGTCGTTTTAGGTACTTTGTTTGGTCCCTTAATTATATCATTCCTGTTCACGTTGCGAGCACGTAGTATGGCATCGTCAATAATGTCTTCCGGATAATTTTGTTTCAATAAGGAATGCTTTAGGTGTTCCGCGTGTCTGTCAAATTCCCGCATATCGATGCATATTCTTCGGTACCGGTAGGCCTGAGAATATGGAATACCCGTTTTGCAATGCTTTGGGTGGCTGCTGTTGAAATGTAGGTACATTTGACGGTCTGTAGGCTTTTTGTAAAGGTTTGTTGACAAGCGGTCATTCTCGACCGTGACAGTAACGTCCAAAAAGTTAATGCTAGTTTTGGAAATTTTGTGCGTGAATTTTATTGACGGGTGGCATTTGTTAAAATCCTCTATGAAGCGGAAAAGACTTCCCTCATCATGGTTCCATATCATAAAAATATCGTCTAAGTATCTTCTGTAGTAGAAAGGTTTCAAGGTGCGTCCCTCAATGAATGGGATTTCAAGTGAAGCCATAAAGGTGCTCGCGAAGTTTGGGGCCATTTTCGTGCCCATTGCAGTGCCACTGACCTGAAGGAAATGCTTGCCGTTGAACTCAAAATGGTTATAATTTAGTACAAGTTCAAGAAGTGTAAACAGTACCTCGCCACTTACACTAGTTGATGAGTCAGATTTTACATATTCAGAAACCATAGCCGCTATTCCGTCATGGTGGGGTATGTTGGTGTACAGTGAGCAGAAAAACTGCCGCCTGGGATGTCGAGACTTGAAGTTTCGCAGATGAAGTGGTTTGTGTCCTTTAGGTAATAGGGAAAATTTGGGGGGATGTTTTTTATTAAGGAATTGATGAATTCTGATATATTTTCTGTTGATGTGCTGTTACTGGATACTATCGGACGTCCCGGATTACCTGCCTTGTGTATTTTGGGGAGTAAATAGAATCGACCGGGAACAGAGTGGGCCGGTAACATTGCTTTTAACATTTTGCCGGTAATTTTCTCGTCCCGGCGGAGATTGTTTAGGGTTACTTTTATCTCCCTTTCAAATTCGGGAGTCGGGTCCGTTGGAAGTTCTTTGTAGAATTTTGTGTCTGATAGCTGTCGTTCCCCTTCCTTTAAGTAGTCCGACGTATTTAGAATTACTATGCAGCCTCCTTTATCAGCCGGTTTGATAGTAATTCCAGTGTTTTTTCGTAGTTCATCGAGTGCCCTTCGTTCTGACTTTGATATGTTGTTTCGAAATGGCCGATTTTTTCCATACGCTCTGATGATATCTTTTTGAACTGCTGATATATACATATCGAGGTGTTTGTCCCTCTGCTCACCCGGACACCATGATCTGTCACCACCAATCACTCTATTCTCGTTCGTACAGTCCTTGCGATCATGAAAGTATTCACGGAGGCGGAGATTACGCGCAAAGTTATCGAGGTCTTGGTACAGTTCAAATTCATTGAATTTACCGGATGATGGACAAAAGGTCAAGCCTCTCGACAAAAGTTGAAGCTGAGCGGGTGTGAGTGTTGTGTTTGACAGATTGAGTACATTTTCCTCATAAGTTTTCGGCTGCTCTTGGCTATCACGTGGCACGGGAGTGTCAGCGTCATATTCGAGAGTAAGGATGTTTTGATTAGGATTGCACTGTGGTTCTGAGTTCCCATTTTTCTCCTCAAAGTTAGGTTGAGGTACGGGTGGTCCCTGGTGTTCTTGTACGGCCTCATTCCTATTTTCCTGTTGCAGAGCAGTGGAGCTACTGCAATCCCGCTTGAATTTTCTATCTTTTACTACTGAAATTTCGCCTCTCTTCTTTAGTTCATATCTTTCCAGTTCTCTTGCCTCATGCTCTCCGAGATTAGATACCGATTTCTGCGTGGCCTCCGTGACACTGTGTTCGGCGGCCTTACGCTCACAATGGTCCGCAATGACCCGAGTCAGTTGCAAGGACGCTTCTAGTAATATTTTTTCCACTTCCCCCTTTCTGCTTCACTTAGTGTAGACATTGAGGGGTTGCAGGCTAGGCGGAGACCCTTAGGTGCAATTTCGTGAGATAAATATTTGTTTAGTTGTTCTGCGTGTTTTTCGTATTGCACCCGCTTTTCAATGATTTTCCTAATCGATAGAAATGAGTGGGACCATGCGTGTTTAAGACTGCCCGTACCTTTTGTTTCCCCGTGTCATTTGGAAGCCGCCGCCTTGGTCTTCGCCGCATTCGTCCGCCTGGTGTTGTAAGGCCTCGCTGGTGGGAGTGGCGACGTCGTCACTGCTGGGACCCTGGATGGCTCTTTGTGTCCCTCGGCTCCCTGTTGTTGAGTGGGTTTGGCACTGGAGTTTGCCGTGCAAGCCGTTGCCGCCGATCTCTGACTCACTGGTGGGACCCGCTGGCTCACTGGCCTCGCTGGTGGTAGTGGAGACATCGTCACTGCTGGTGCCCTGGATGGCTCTGTGTGTCGCTCGGCTTCTTGTTGTTGAGGGGGCTTGGCACTGGAGTTGTCCGTGCAAGCGATTGCCGCCGATCTCCATGCCGCCGACGTCCATCGCAGCTGCACCCTCGTGTGCTGTGCCAGTAGCGCGACCCCCTCGAAGCTTGCATGTGAGCCGTCAGCAGCCAGGAAGCGGCGCAGCGGGAGTGTTGAGAAACCATGTTCGACGTAATAGACGCCTGCTCCCAACAACCCGTAGTGGCAGAGACGGCGGGCCTCTCTGCTGAATCGCTGTACCTCCATATTAAACCGATTCATTGATCGCCAGTTCGAGTCCCGCCGTCGGCGATTGGGTGCGCGAGGTAGTGGCAGACTAAGATGCAGTGTCTTGATGTTCGGGCGCATCTGCCTCATTCGCTTCAATGCCTCCCTCAACGAATCCAGTGATCTTGAAGAGCTCGTCTTCAGGATGTCCGTGGTGCCCACATGCAGAAACAACGTGTCCACCCGGTGAGGTAGGCTTCGTTCTCAGTGTTGACAGTGGTTCTTCCTGTTTTTTCTTTCTTTCTTTTCTTTCTTTTTTCGTCTTTTTTCTCTCTTTTTTCTCCTTCTTCCAGTTCCCTCTCACTCTCGCAAACGTCTTTCAAGGCGAGAGGGACGCGGCAGCAAGGAAGTTCATGTCAGTATAACTCATCCCCTGATGAAGGGAGGTCCCCTCCCGAAACTGTTGGGAAATAAATATATTTATCCTTGTTGACAACGCTCCCGTTGTGCCATATCCCATACCTTCACGAAGACTAACTGGCCCATCGAATTATTACTCCCACTATATATATATATATATATATATATATATATATATATATATATATATATATATATATATATATATATATTGTAAGAATATTATCGGACGCCACGCCGGGGTGAGGCAACCGTTTAATGGGCCTAGCAGCTAAGAGACAGCCGCCAGCAATTTCAGCGGCAGCTGCAGCAGCACGAGCCTCCGCCAGAACAAACGTCTTGTTTGTCGTTTCTATAGCAGAGCCCGTATTTGTCACTACACTGACTCTCCGGTGCGAAAGGAGCCATCCTGTCGACCTATGGCACAGACAGGACTGGTGGGTCGTGGTGAAGTTTTAGACGGTCGACGTGCACAGTCTCGCGCCCGCGGCGCCGTTGATCCGTAGGTGGCTGAATAGGTTCAAGGTGGGTCTTAAAATTAGTGTGCAGAAAACGAAATTAATGTACAACAACCTCGGAAAAGAGCAGCGCTTCGAGATAGGTAATAGTGCACTTCAAGTTTTGAAAGACTATGTATACTTAGGACAGGTAATAACCACAGAGCAAACCACGAGATTGAAGTGACTAGAAGAATAAGAATGGGGTGGAGCACATTTCGCAAGCACTCTAAAATTAGGACAGGTAGATTGCCATTATCCCTCAAGATTAAGGTATATAACAGCTGTATTTTGCCGGTACTTAGCTACGGAGCAGAAACCTGGAGACTTACAAAGAGGGTTCAGCCTAAGTTGAGGATGACGCAGCGAGCAATGGAAAGGAAAATGGCAGGTGTAACCTTAAGAGACAACAAGAGAGCAGAGTGTATTAGGGAACAAACGGGGGTTAAAGATATCATAGCTGAAATCAAGAAGAGGAAATGGACATGGGTCGGGCATGTAGGGCGTAGACAGGATAACCGCTGGTCATTAAGGGTAACTGACTGGATTCCCAGAGAAGGCAAGCGGGTTAGGGAGAGAAAGAAGGTTAGGCGGGCAGATGAGATTAAGAAGTTTACGAGTATAGATTGGCAGCAGAAAGCACAGGACCGGGTTAACTGGTGGAACATGGGAGAGGCCTTTGTCCTGCAGTGGACGTAGTCAGGCTGATGATGATGATGATGATGATGAATAGGTTCAACTATGTAGTTGATTGGTGATGTCTGGCGTAGGATCCGGTATGGACCATCATACTTGGGTATGAACTTTGAGCAAAGGCCTGGGGCAGACGATGACACGGGGAGCCACACGATTGTTCCAGGCGCGTATGACGAAGGGGATGAGCGTCAGTCATGGGAGTGCTTCTGGTGGCTCGCTAGTGAGCGAACTAGCGAGCCGCCGACATTCTTCGGCATATGTGGTGGCTTCGGCCAAAGTTGTCAATTCTGAAGAGTCTGAGTGGTACAGAAGGACAGAGTCCAAGAACGATGAAGGTTCCCGACCATAATGAAAGAAGAAGAGGGAGAATCCAGTTGTTGATTGAAGTGCGCTGTTGTAAGCGCAAGCAAAGAATGGCAGTATGCGGTCTCAGTTCGTATGGTTATCAGAACACATGGAGAGAATGTCACCCAGCGTGCGATTAAATCGCTTGGACATCCCGTTCGTTTGGGGGTGGTATGCGGTCGTTGTTCGGTGCACGATGTTGCATTTGCGTAGGAGGGCTTCTACAGCTTCCGACAAGAAGGAACGCCCACGGTCACTGAGAAGCTCGTGTGGTGCACCATGCCGAAGGACGAGGTTGTAAAGAATGGACACGCTTACTTCAAGCGCAGTGGCCTCGTGAAGCGCCGAAGTTTCAGCGTAGCGCGTAAGGTGGTCCACGGCTACGATGACCCAGCGGTTCCCATTTGGTGTGTATGGTAGGGGACCGTACAAGTCGATTCCGATGCGGCTGAAAGGCCGAGAAGGACAAGGCAGTGGCTGGAGAGGCCCTGTGGTTGTGCGAGGGGAGCTCTTCCGGCGTTAACACAAGGAACATGAACGGACGTACTGCCTAACCAACAACCAACAAGGCAAGACTACTCGCAAGAAGTTTTGGTACGAGCGAAAGGGGCCCGATATAAGAAATCACAGCTTATATATCCGCAGAGTGAATAATGGTGAGTGGGCGAAACTCCGTCTGGTGGTACATCGATAAAACCGTGAATCCTACATACACCATCAAATACGTGACGAACACTATATATATATAATAATATTGTGTTAAAACACAGAAAACGAGCCCTTAGGTATACATACACCTCTTTCCCTTATATATATATATATATATATATATATATATATATATATATATATATATATATATATATATATATATATAACTTGCCGTGGGCAGGATCCGAACCTGCGACCTTCGAATAACGCGTTGGATGCTCTACCACTGAGCTACCACGACAGCTATCTCCCCAGCCACTTTATTGGGTATCTATGTCACTTTAAACGTGGGAGTGTCAGCGCCACTAGTAGCCATGGCGGCGAGTGTGGCACACTCTTTATGAGCCTGTTTGGCGTCACGTAGCACGTGAACATATTACTAATTGGCAGCTGACCAATAGTTCTCCGTATACAACCTAAAGGCACCAAGTCTGCCAGTACGAGACCCTCGTTAATGAATAAGGGAAACAAGTGTTTACTAAAGGGCTCGTTTATCGTGTTTTACACAATAATAATGAGATCTAACAGACAATAATGACGAGGAAGGTATAAGGGAAGTTATTAGGTCAATCGTAATGTAAAAGAGAAGAAAGAAAAGTGGGCGAAAAGATAACTTGCCGTGGGCAGGATCCGAACTTGCGACCTTCGAATAACGCCCACAGTTCCTGCCCACGGATCCTGCCCACGGCAAGTTATCTTTTCACCCACTTTTATTTCTTCTCATTTACATTAAAATTGGCCCAATAACTTCGCCTATACCTTCCTTGGCATTATTGTCTGTTAGATCTCATTGTTGCTGTGTAAAACACGAAAAACTAGCCCTTAAGTAAACAGCACTTCTTTCTATATATATATATATATATATATATATATATATATATATATATATATATATATATATATATATATATATATATATATATATATATGACGCTATGAACAGGTGACGTGGCCTGGTTCATACGCCATGTTTATTCTAAAAGCACTTCCTCCTAAGCCTCCATCTTCAGTCACTACATACTTACGTTACACGATTCCCCCTCCCCCCGAAAAAATGCGCGTGTTGTATCATACAATGCATAATGAATGAGCAGTACTACAACGCAAAAAGAACATCGAAATGGGCCGTAGTTGCACATCACATTGAAGTTCCCTAAGATCGCACATAGTCTTCACAAGAGAGGGCAGCAATCTGGGGTTATCAAGTGCAGCTCCGGTGGGCGAGGCTGGCTGTTATGCTCTGGACAACATTAACATGCTTTGAGCGTGGAAACAGATGGAGATACAGCCGGTATTCTTGCAAAGAACGAACGAGGTTGGAACGCCTTGCAGGATTGAATGTATCGTAGGCGTCGCATTTTTTGTCGTGGGTCATACAAACGCCGTGCATGCAGTTTGGGCACCCGTTGGTCGTGGCTGATTAGGCGCTGCTTGTGTTCCTGCAGAGCACAAATGGTTCTTTTGTGGCTTTTGGGGAGTTTTCTATGGTGATAACGCAGATGTTCAGACCGGAGGCGCAATCTTGAAAGCTGCTGCAAAGAAGTTCCTTGGCTTTTCTTTCTAAGCTGGCTCAGATGCGGAATGAGTCTTTTCTTTTGTGATCGTTGTTCACGACATTCTTTAAGCGGCAAGTATGCTTGCGATGTAGCTTTAGTTCTTCTTTGTCCCTGTTGGTATGGCCGTTCTAGTTTTTGGGGTTCTCCTTGTTGTTTTTGTTGGCGTTGCTGATGTTGCTGTGGAACGCGTTGCGGTGGGAGCCATTCTTGAACATCAGGCCGGTTTTCTTGACAACTTGATCTGGTGTCTAGTCGGCAACTGGTAGTCTGTGGGCTGTTGTAATTCTGTTCGGGCAGTGAAGATAATGCTTCAGGGTTGATAGACAGCTCTTTAGAAGCTTCTTCTACGCTGTTCACTACGAAGAGCTCTTGCGCCTGGCAGCGTGCGGTGTTCAATACGTCTGAGCCTTGTGTTTTGCTTCGACTGTCTAAGGTGTGTGCACCGGACCGTAATGAATGAACCCGTCCTGAAAGAGCATGGCTTGACCGGGTATTTTCGTGAAGCGTCAGGTCATCTACCGTGATCGCGGCCTCCTTATGAGACAAATGGTGAGCGATAGGAGCGCTTGAAAAACCGCGTGATGAAAAACCGCCTGGTGGATCACGTATGTGAGACGAAGAATGAAGGCAATCAGGTGGGTGAGCAACGCCTCGTGTCATAAGCTGGAGCGAGGACTTTGCTAATTCCGACTTTCCTGCAGAGGGGAGGCGCGCTTGATGGTTAGGTTTTTCCCAGAATACGCATGGTATTCTGTAAGTAAACTCATGTGCGGCTTTGTCTTGTGGCAGTTGTCGATTCACGTTGGGCTTTCGAATGCTCGATGATTGCTTAGGGAATTGAAGATAGTGTCGGGGTTTCTTGAGATGGTTGGCAATAAGTAGGTCTTGGTCATAGTCGCTGTAACGAGTGATCATTTCTTCTTTTATCTTTTGCCAAGACTCGTCATTTTCAAAGATGTGGGTGAGGTAAAACTTAAATGCCTCACCGGAGATGTAGTAAGTCAAGTTGATGATCATCTCCCTTTCTGACCAGGATGCAGCGGCGGCGGGGACCTCGAATAGGTTGAACCAGTCCTGTACGGGTCCGTCGTCCGCTGATCCGGTGTACTTGGGGATTTCGAGGTCAGTCGATGGTTCTGTCATGGTGCTGGTCGTTGTCCTTCTAGGCGATGGTTCGGTAGTCAATGTATGGTCAGGGTGTCTTCTGGGGAACTGCGTCGATGATGAGTGACTGATGAAGGGGCAGGCAGGTCTCCATCCTGTCGACTCGTGTGACGCTACGATGAACAGGTGACGTGGCCTGGCTCATACGCCATGTTTATTCTAAAAGCACTTCTTCCTCCTCAGCCTCTACCTTCAGTCACTACCTACTTACGTTGCACACACACACACACACACACACACACACACACACACACACACACACACACACACACACACACACACACACACACACACACATATATATATATATATATATATATATATATATATATATATATATATATATATATATATATATATATATATATATATATATATATATATATATATATATATATATTGTTTGCAAGTGTCGCGAAGCAATCGCGTGCACGTGGTTAGGGCTCAAGAAAAGCTCCGTTTAAAGGCATACTTTCTGCTTCCGTGTTGAAGAGCGATAATTGAAAGGACCGGAATTTCCTCAGGAAGCAACACGTGATGCTGCTATTTCAAGCTGAAACTGAGTGAAAAGGCGAATGTGTGTTTAGAAAAACTTGGCAACGATAATGGTACTCTCTTATGAGAGAGCAGAAAGATGTCCCAGGGCAACGTCCCCAGCACCGACCTTATGGCATGGTCATACAGTAAACGGACCGCAGTACATGGAACTACTTCAGAGGTAAACTGCCTCGCTAAGCTTGCATGGTGATACTGTTTGTCAACTTGATTTACTTTCCATATTCAAAAAGCAGAAAGTGCAACCTTGGAAATAAGAAGACAGGCTCAGATATTTTAATTGTTTAACCACGCCCTTTATTCTAAGGTATGTAAGTGAACCACAGGCTGCGAAGAAAATGTGTATTAGAGCTCAATATAAAAAGAAAATTTCACTCAAAGTCTAGTTTAATCGCGTCCGGTCTAGAGTTATACGTTGTCTCAAACGTGTCGTGGACCACTTTTTCAAGCAATCAAAGAATGACCCAATACTCTAGATTTATTAGAGCAAGACCACGGCCCCTGTTTTTTTTTGTCCAGCGGCCGTGGCCCAACACTGGGTCCCCAAGATGCCTTGCGTAGGTTGCTTTTGCGTTCGGAGTATCACCAGAGTTTGAGAATTAGGTCAAAACGCTGACGACGCACACAGCACTACAAGTGGTGAAATGCAAATAATGCGGGACATGGGCCATACGGCTCCGTGACTCGCGCTGCGTCTGCTTTATCTCGATGACGAACCAAGATGCCTTGGAAGCCCTCTCAAGTTTTCGATTTTCGGGCCTTGGGTCAACACGAAAGCAAGAGCCCAAGATTGACTTGGGTTCGGCCCATGTACCCTGGCAGGTCGCAAACGTCTCGGGTCCCCAAGCTCCATGGGGCCCCATTTCTCAAACTCCCTGGGCGAAAGCCATGTAGGTGGCTCATCGAAAACTAAAATTGACCATAGTCGCGGTGTCGGTGCAAACAAGACGGCTGCAAAAGCAAAATGACTGGGTGACATGGAAGATAATCAGTTGTAGCGTCACCGCAACGTCACTATGATGTTAAATAGCATCACTAGTGGCGTCACATGATGGCATCATAGCATGACATCGCCACTTGCTGAAAGGTTAAGCTGGTCATGGAGGCAGCGCGAAACGAGATGAGGCGCGCAATGCTTGCGATGCCTGCAATTTTGGAAGGAACGTGAAACCCAGACGACGCTCGAGCTTCGCCTTCAAGAGCAGAATGCGACAGTCTAACTGGCATACGCTTACGTCGCCTTCTCAGTAGCTAGCCTGGCGTCGATTCTTGGTGGACACCCAAATCTAACTACATTGAGAGCAGCTTTGTCGCTACAATTCGAGGCTGGTATGTGACGACATCACCGGCAGGCTGACAGCCAAGAAGGCGTGAAACCTTCTCCGACACCTCCCCACCCGGCGTATACCACAGACATAGCTAGGCAAGAAATTTAGAGATCGCTCAGTCTCACTCATGAAACATACCCCTGCCCTATAGGGCTCACTCGTGCTCACACTGACCAATGTTTTCCTTAACCGGACTCGCTCGAACTCAGACACGCTAACACGTTTCTCGATAGCACTCACTCGGACTCCGAATCTTCAATATATTACTCACTTTCGCCCCTTCGGACTCACGACTCTATCTGAAGCCTGAGTGAGTCAACTCATGAGTCCGTTAGCATACTATCAGCTGCTCCGTTCTACGTGTCAATGTCATATTGTTGTCTCGGATGATTGTTGCTCTACTTGGTGCGTTTTTTTCTCATACCTTGAACTCATCAGTTGACAGGGAAGATTAATCCAAAGTGCTACCCCAAAAACTCCGCATTGCAGACATTTCTAAGCCAACTATATAAAAAATTGAGCGAGACAGAAAGAAGCCTTACGGCAGAATAAACACATGAGAAGGAGGGTCACGAAGAGCTCGAAACTGGTCTAAGCTCGCAAGGTCAGAAGTTCGAAGCCACGCTGTTTTTTAAAAAAAAATATAAAGTTTTAAACAGTTAAAGGGGTCCTGAAACACTCTTTCAAGTAAGCATGGAATGAATTCACTGGAAGAGTTTATTGCCTGCAAAATTCAACGCCGCAAAAATTTAATGAATCCGTCCAGTGCAATCGGAGTTATGAAGGTTTGCCACCTGCTGCAATTGCATTCTCTCTTCTCTAGTCCCGACGAAAGCGCTGGCAGCTAAGCAGGGGGGGATGGCAGGGCCACAGAAAAACGTCACGCGTGCTTCGCGACCTTGACCACTTTTTTCTTTTTTTTCTTTGAATGCGCGTCTTTATCAGTGTGGTCGCGTGCGCATGGATGGATGGATGGATGGATGGATATGGCTGTACCCTTTAGATCGGGCTGTGGCTAGCGCCACCAAGCCGTAATACTTAATGAACCAAAAACTAGATTTAATTTTTTTTTCTTTGAAAAGTGAGTTTGCGGATTCGTACTTTGCAGTGAACAGTTCAATTTTCACTCGTGCCTTGACTTTAGCCACCAATCAGATAACCTCCTTCGAGTTAAGTCTACCCGCTTAAAGTCTATTTTGCCCTCCCGGTCCCTAAACCCCAGTGCTTTGAAAAACTCTGCGCCATCATCCTGAACTATAGGGTGAAGCCCTTTACAGAACATTATCAGTGTTTCGCAGTTTCTTCTTCCTCTCCACACGCACTGCATACTGTGTCTACCCCTTCGTATTTGGCCCGATATGTCTTGGTTCGCAGTACTCCCGTCCTGGCCTCAAACAGTAGAGAACTACCCCGAGTATTATCATAGATCCTTTCCTTGGCAATTTACTGCTTAAAAGTTCGAGAGATCTCTAGTGCAGACTTCTTAATCATGCCCATTCTCCACATGTCAGTCTCCGTTTCCTTCACTTTCTTCCTAACCGATAGTTCTTTTTGGTTTGGCCACCTGCTGTTTTCTAAGTATTTACCAGTCAACTTCCTGGTTCGCTTCCTCCATTTTGTATCGACATTCTTCATGTACAAGTAGCTGAAAACCTTCCTAGCCCAACGCTCTTCCCCCATTTTTCTCAATCGCTTCTCAAATTTTATCTTGCTGCTAGCTTCCCTGCCCTCAAATGATGTCCATCCCATATCACGTTGTACTCCCTGATTTGGTGTATTCCCGTGAGCTCCTAAAGCAAGCCTACCTATTCCACGTTGCTTAATTTCTAATCTTGCTTGAACTTCTGATCTCATGCACAAGACCGCATTGCTGAACGTCAGCCCAGGAACCATGACCCCTTTCCATATTCCTCTCACAACATCATACCTATTGTAATTCCACAGTGCCCTATTTTTCATGACTGCTGCATTCCTGTTACCTTTAGTCGTCACGTATATTTCGTGTTCCCTCAGATACTCGGTCCCATTGCTTATCCATACGCCCAGATATTTGTATTTATCTGTTATCTCTAGCGTGACCTCCTGTATTCTAAGTTCTCTACCTTCGTTGTCATTGAAAATCATGACTGCTGATTTTTCCCTACTGAATCTAAAATCTAACCTATCTCCCTCATTACCGCAGATGTCCATCAATCTCTGCAAATCTTCCTTGTTGTTGGCCATTAGCACTATATCTGCTGCGTACATTAATGCTGGTAGTGCCTGATCAATAAGTTTTCCTTGTTTGACTAAAGAGAGGTTGAAGCCCAGTCCACTTCCCTCTAATTTTGCCTCTAATCCTTGTAGGTACATCATGAATAATAAGGGTGACAGAGGGCACCCCTGCCTAAGCCCCCGTTTTACCTCTGCCGGCTTGGATACCTGTTTTTCCCACTTTATAACTACCTTGTTACCTTTATAGACACCCTTTAAAAGATTAGTGACTACATGTTCCACGCCTAGTGTGTCCAGTATTCCCCACAATTCCTCTTGAACCACGCTATCGTACGCTCCCTTGATATCCAATAATGCTAGCCACAGGGGTCTGTGTTCTTTTTCTGCTATTTCGATGCACTGCGTCAGTGAGAAAAGATTGTCTTCCAACCTCCTGTGTTTCCGAAACCCATTCTGCAGTTCCCCCAGCACCCCCTCATCCTCTATCCACGCCTGCAGTCTTTCCTTTATAATCTGCATCGCCAGCCTGTAAACCACTGATGTCACTGTTATAGGACGGTAGTTGTTTATGTCAGCTTTGTCCCCCTTTCCTTTATAGATCATGCTCATCCTGCTAAGTTTCCATCCATCGGGAACTTTACCATCGATTATTATTGTACTCACTGCCTCTCTCAAAGCCTGCTTAGACTTCGGACCTAATGTTTTTATCAGCCTAATTGGAATGCCATCTGGGCCTGTTGATGTACTACTAGGAACCCTTTTATCAGCCCTTTCCCACTCTTGTTGTGAAAATGGAGCCATTGCACCACTTGATTCGTCTTTGTCTATTGTGGTGCATAAAGTACTTCTTTGTTGAAATTTTTCTGTCACCCTGGTTCTTATATATTCAATAGCTTCGTCCCCTTCTAGCCTAGCACCTTGGGCTGTAGTTATAAAGTTCTGCTCTAGGCTCGTCTCATTTCTTAGGGAGTTTAAATGGTTCCAAAATTTCGCAGCTGCCTTTCTATCTTTTTTATGTACTTCTGCCAGCCACTGAGCTCCCTTCCTTCTAATCTTTTCATTGATCAGAAGGGATGCATCCCTTCTACAGCTTAGAAAGGTTGCCCATTTTCTTTCCACATCATCTGTCGGTTCACCCCGCTGCTTAGCATGTCTGTGTTCCCTAGAGGCTTCCTGACGTTTTGCTATGGCTCTCTTAACTTCCTCATCCCACCAACTTTTGGGTTTGTGTCTTCTTTTACGGGGTGACTTGTCACGCGTCTTAGCAAGCTCTATCTCAAAGAGTCTAATTAGATTCGTGTATGTCCACACTGTCTTATTATCCTCCGTGATTAGTTTCTAAATTTGTTTAGTGGCTATTTCAATTTGCCTTTCTGGATAAAAATTTACCTGTAGTTGCTCATCTTGTCTCCTTCCCACTTTCACTGCTCTTCCAAAACTTAGCTTGATACGTTTGCGATCGCTACCCAGACTTCTGGAGCCACCTTCATCTATGTGCATTCCCCTGAGCTTATCATACATACTATATGACATCAGTGCGTAATCTATCGTCGACTGCAGCTTTCCTACCTCCCATGTTATTTACCCTTCACACTTCTCGATACTGTTGCAAATGATCACATCATGCCTTTCACACATATCCATGATCATTTTGCCTGTTGGGTCGGTATACCCATCTATATCTTCTATGTGCCCATTCATATCTCCTAGTATAATTAACTCGCACTCTCCTCCTAACTCCTCAATGTCCTTTCATATACACGCTACCATTGCCTGGTTTTCCTTTCTGGCCTTTGCTCCCGTCCACAAGTACACGAAACCAAGGAGTGTCATTTGACCTGCCACTTTCCCTTTTAGCCATAAATGTTCCTTGCACTCCTGCTTGACCCTTTGCCAGTCTGTACTTTTATGAATGAATGCCCTAATACCACCCCCCTTTCTGCTGCCTTCTGTTTTATTACAATACTGCCACGCGTAGTCCGGATTGTTCGGAGGTTGTTCCATGTCCCTGAGATGTGTTTCTACAAAACCGTATACCATCGGCCTCTCTTCCCTTAGCTGTTCTTCTATATCTTCCCACTTCAGCCTGTTCCTACCACCCTGCATGTTAATATACCCTATGTCTGAATTGGCTCGGCGCTCGTGGCTACGTCTATTTATGCCCCGGACTCTACGTATCTTAGATATTGGTGCCACTTTGGAATCGTATCTGTCCATACCACCTGTCGAAGAGTCTCCCTGGTTATTTTCCTCGTTACTAGCTATCCTGCACCCCGAAGGGCTCGCTTGCCCCCCCAAAAAAGCTACTACGCGTCCTGCAAGTCGCCAACCCACCTCATGACCTAGCCGCCCATCGAAGTGAATTCTGTCTCGTTGAAAACCCCCCCACCTATGCACCTCTCTGTTTATTTCCACCACCTCAAAGCCTTTCTCTCGACTCATCCGCCATATCTCTTGGTTTGCGTTGACCACTGCTCTTTGCAGGTTGCTATCACACACCGGTACATCCGGTATCGTGCATATGACTACCTGCACCTTAGGAGAATTGGCGCGCATGTCATCGACGCCTCTCGCTAGTGTGGCTGCTAGTCCTGCTGCATCTTCATTTAGGACATCGTTAACCGCCTGAAATTATCACGAGGTTGCGTCTATCAGCTGTCGTTTTGAGCTTTGCGCTCGCTTGCTTCATGACTGCTTCCAGCTTGCGTCCTGGGAACGCCCCTACTGCAACCCTCTTGTCACCTCTTACCCTCTCTTTGATGGCTTCTGTGCATCGATTTAAATTTGAGTCCCCGGCGATTATCACATGCTGTGACTTTTCCGCTGGAGCGTTCTGCACCGGGGGGCCACTTGCACCTGTGTCGCCGGCTCTTTTGTTCCCTTCCTGCCTCACCACTACCTCGCTGAAGCTGGGCCTTGCGACAGTAGAACCGGCTAAACCTGTTTTTTCCAAGCTTGCTTGCTTCTGCTTCTCCACGGTTCTCGTTGCCGGTTCCCTACTGTTCTCTCGGTAGGTCGCTTCTTTGTTCAGCTTCGCTAGCCCTTCCTCGGCGGACTTCAGTCTTTCTCCCATTGCCCTCGTTTTTTCTTGCTCTGTCGCCAACGCAGTCTCGAGTTTGGCGATTCTCATCAGCAGTTCACTCTGGGCAACCATCATTCTCTCCATTTTTTCCTCGACCTCACATTGCCTACACTTCGCGTCAGCCTCTTCTTCATCCGCTTCTACGCTTGGGTTCACTTTCAAACCCACTCTACATCCTGAACACTTTACAGTCTTTTTAACCATGCCTTTCTGACACCAATTGTCCCTATACTCGATAATTACTAAACTCGAGCCCTGCACTACGAAAAAAAAGGAAGTCCAAGCTCTACTACAAAAATTTGCGTGTTCAATGTACGCGCACCTCCCCAACGGGGTGGCAAAAGAAAAAAAAACAACAAAAAAAAATTCAAAGACACACACCCGCACTAACTAATAAATACCTGGTGACTGGTCCCGAAAAAGCCGCACCATAAAATAAGTGCTACGAAGATTTCAACCGCTGCCTTATAATTATAGAGACAAACTCAAAACATGCAACAACACTTATCTGCGCAATCGATCCGGAGCGCTCAAAAAACACGTCCATCCACCTTGACAGCCTGAACTGAACTACGCACGCGTGGACAAGTAGCGGCCTCCTGCGGTGATCTCTGTAATGAGCGAGCACTTCATGTTCAAACCAACCAATGGTTGATACATGGTTTGTTGACGTGTGATTTTTGGGCATATAACGTGATTTGTCGAGAGAAGAGAAAGCCATTTTCAGCTGACTTTGATAATTTATAGTGAATTCCAGGCTGCGTCATGTGCTATAATATTTTGCTCGCGTGTTGTCTGACGCCTTTACTACCGATCGGCAGCGTTTTCTGACCATGCTCAAAAAGTGTTGCAGGGCCTCTTCAAGAAAAAACATGGCGTGCTACGAGTAATCTGAAGTTGAGAGCTAATAGGTGGTCAGGTGGCGTTCTGCAGTGCTTAGAAAGTGCAACAAATTCACCTACTTAGACATAGTGCATCAGCCAAGCATGCAATGATGAAATTCGGTTCGAATGTCAATGCCGGACCATTCCCAATCCTATGTTCGCTTAAAAGGCGGCATGAAGGAATCGTAAAAGAAAAGATCTTGTGTGCGGCCTCACTGGTGACCACCTGCTGGTCACACGGGTTGTAATGCACTAACTCACCAGAGCAGGATTGGCCCCCCTGGTGCAGTACTGGGTCACTACCTCCTATACTGACACATGAATTAGCCCTCAGTCCTCAGTCCCCAACGGCGGCGAAGCAACTGTCCAAGGCGGCGGTCAGACCTGTGGTGCAGCAGATGGTGCTAGGAATCTCTGGGTCCACACAGGCCGCCATTGAAATCTGAATTTGCTATGTTTAACGCTAGATTGCTATTTAGTGAGGCTAATCAAGCTGTGCTATTTGAGGAATTAGAGTGTGTTAAATGGGATGTAATCGGCCTCAGCGAAGCTAGGAGGACACATGAGGCTTATACAGTGCTGAAGAACGGACACGTCCTATGCTACCACGGAACAGTTGACAGAAAAGAAGTAGGGGTGCGGTTTTTGTATACACAAGAATATAGCTGGCAACACAGAAGAATACTATAGCATCAGTGCGAGGGTGACAAGTATCGTAATGAAGTTTAACTAAAGGTACAAGATGAAGATGTGATTTACATCCCTACACGCCTGCATGGAGGCATGATGATCATTCTGTTGAACGCTTCTACGAAGAAGTAGAGTCAGTAATTAATAAAGTAATGACACAGTATACTATACTGATGGGCGACATCAATGCCAAATCAGGCAAGAAACATTTACTGATTGACATGTGGGGCTTAACGTCCCAAAACCACCATATGACTATGAAGTCGGAAGTTCGGTATATTTTTTGCCACACTAAATACAAAAACTTTAGATCTGGTTTTGAAGGTAAGAAAAAAGCTACTCATATGTAGCTTAACTGGCCCCACCTCAAATTAACCAGCAGCGAACACTTTAGAAGCAGATGCTGGAGGGCTCCAAAAAGTTCGACCACCTGCAAGGTTTCTTTAACGTACACCTAGATATAAGCGCACGGGCCTAAAAAATTTTCGCCTCGATTGGATATGCGGCCGCCGCGGTCAGTATTCGATCCCGTCGCATTTTCGATGGAGGCGAAAATGCAGCCTACTTCACGTTTGCCGCATTAGCCAAGGTTGAATTCACAAAGAGCCTTGTTAAGGAAAGGCAAGATAAGTCGAACATAATCAAACTAAACTGTACATGAGAGCTACTTATTAGGTCATGCATAATTAAGTCTAAATAAGCCAGAACTAATCGCGTGGAAATATTCTAAGCACAGTTTCGCATGAGCCCAGAGAAGCCAAGCTTTGGAAAATACTGATCACTCCAACCCACGAATAGCCGGATCAGACTTGAATAAATACTAATAGTGTCAATTAGGACTAATTCTACTTATGATTTATCAAGTAGTGTGACATGAAATCAAACGCACTCGATATACCCAAGCTTGAAGTGATGAAATCAGGCTGAACGTGACTAATTACGATAATTAGGTGAAGCCATGGTACTTATCGATAAACTTGACTAAGCATAGCTATGCATGGTACTGTTTAGCTAATCCACTCATAATTGAAAATAGTTAATCCGGAACTACGTAATACCAACTAATTCACACAATACTCGAATTCTCAATGAAGCTAGCGAGGGCAAGCTCCCGAGGACTTTAATTGCTATTAACATATTTAAGCCCTGTTGTGCTCAGTTAAGTCTAATAAGTGCTCATCAGGAGCACTCTCAATTACCTATAATCATAAATTTTATGACATTACACCAAACTGACCCCTAATACTTGGTTTCGTGTCGCGTGATTATGCTAATGATGCCTAACTTATTAGGCATTATTAGCATATGATTAGCTAGTAAAGCCCTTTTGCGATTGAGATAAGCTCTCACGTCACACAGCACCACCAGAAAAATATTTAATTGTGCTTGGCTTTATTGCGTTTATGATGCTAACTATTCTTAGTTATGCTAATTATTTCGTGTCAAATGCGATGCACGCCCGGTACTTAAGCTGACCCCGCCGCGATCGCTGCTGCCCAGATGCGAATGAGCAAGAAAAGTGACACCAGTGTACGTTGGATGTTTTGTCTACGAGCACCATAACCACTTCTGAAAAAGCAACATGACAGGCCATGGACCAGATATGACAGGACGCCCATGCGCAATACTGCTTCAGTGGTTCTCTTGATAGGAGGCGCCGCGTTGTTACATGGCGCCACGATGCATTCCAGCATACGATCTGTGGTCTTCTTACTTTCGATCACGCCTGTACTTCACCAGCTAAATTTTACTTCGCATATTGATGTACATACTCATTAGTCTATTGACCGCTGCAAACAAAATGTTGCAGGGGTTTACTTTGGCATAGCAGGAGGAGGAGGAAGGAAGGAAGAAGGACAGGGGGTTAGCCAGTTCTCAGACTAGCTGGCTGCCCTGTCTTGCATAGCAGATTTCTGAATAGAGAGTCGGCTCTGAGCAAGTGTGAAGCTCAGCACGTGCCGAGGTATTTGATTTTGGTATGGCACTGCATTTTCTTATGGCGCACTCAGCGACATCACCGCTATAGGGGCGCCACGACACAGTATCGATTCAGGCGACTGAACACACGGGTTGTGGTGCTACGTTTCAAAACGATGAAAGTGGCTGTTCGTGCATCGTCAACGGAGCCACGAAGGCAGCGGAAAGGTTCCGATATTTTGCGTTAGCACGTTACTAGAAGTTCATTATTTGCCGAGACTGGGGTGCAGTAGGAACCGAAGTTACCTTTCTAAAACATGCCTTAGTTCATTTGCCTGGATCATTCACCCATATAAGACTCTTGAAGTACTGGGCTTTCATTCTAAAAAAAAAAAGACGACAAAAATTGTGTCAGAAACCATTTAACTTCACTTATACACTTCTTACTAGAGCATTTTCCACGGCATCACTTCGTCTTCAATAAAGTCCAAGTATGACCCTATGTAACTGTGTCATAGCGGCACACGGTGATTTCTGGCGGTAAGTCGGTTTTTGGCATACGTGTCAACATTTCTGTTTGCGTTTGCAGAGTTCTTCAAGGCTTTTTATTTTTTTATTTTGTGCAGTGCGCCGGTGACGTTCATTGCGACATTACAGCTGATGCGTTGTCTGTTAAGACGTTTGTGTTTTTCAAGTGGCACTAGTCGAAGCAGTCAAAGTCATACGCAGTCAAAGTATTGCCGATCTCAACCGGTATCAAGTCCCTTAACGTCAGTCCGCGTAGCTGTCGACAGCAGAGTAATCGCGAATTCATATCAGAGTGTGTGATTAGCTCTCGGTGCTGTTGTTTTCAGTTGTTTGAACGTTCTGGTCACCAGATCGCACAGCCGAATGGCCCAAGCGGGTAGCGTAATGTTCCTCTTTGTTCAAGAAAAGAGCAGTGATCATAGCGTCCATGCGACGATCATGCAGCAGCGATCGCTCAGACTCGATCTTGGTACGACACAAGGGGCACATTTGGTTGCCCCTCTCCAAAGCCGTAGTGATGTACTTCTCGCAGAAGCGATGCCCGCACTCCCTGACGGTGTCCTTGAGCAGGCCGATGCACACAGCGCACGTGAACTCTTTACGTACGCTATCGGCATGCACAGCTGCCTCAGTGTGGTCCGTGATGGCCTCCTGAGGCGTCCGCTGTTCCTCGTAGCTACTCAGACGCCACTTCCCGCTGGCGGAACTTGCTGGGCCGTTCGATGTCATGTTTGGTAGTAAGCCAGGGAAACACGCAAACGTGAAGCACGCAACTTCCGCCGTCTCAGCACCGCCGTCTTCACGGATCAATGAGAAGTGCGTGCGCGGCTTCGTGCAAGTGCGACAGAGGTCGCGCATTTTGTAGAGCAGTTGGCCTGTGAACACTGCGCGGCAGGCCTTATTTCCGACAAAATACCTGTAATTCAATGCAAGCAACATCAGCGTGATAGTTACATAGTGGCATTGACAAGGTGTATGTGACGCGTATGTTTTTCTTGGAGCAAAAGCTGTTGTGATACCACAACAAGCGCTGAATAGTTGTCCTCATCCACTGCCGTCGGTGTTCGTGACCACTATCATGTGAAATAAGATAAAAAAAATGAAATGAGAAAACGAACATCTAGGATCGGACCGGATTTGAACCCGGCCAATATGCGTGCCAGTAAGGTATCTAATTACGTAATCATGCTTATTTGCTTGAAATTCTTGCGCGAGAAAACATTCTACCAGCGCAATGTCGAGCGAGAAATCACGATGATATGTTCAATATAACGTGGCAGAAGGTAATCATATTTGGTGTTTTACGTCCAAACACCAGGATGTGACTATGAGAGACGCCGTAGTGGACGGCTCCGAAAAGCTTGATCATCTCGTGTTCTGTAACGTGCACGGACATTGCACAGTACACGGGCCTCTGCCATTTCGCTTCCATTGAGATACGCCCGCCGTAGCCGGAGTCCAACCCACAACCCTTGTGTCAGCAGTCGCGAACCCTAGCCGCTGATCCAGTCAGGCGGACAGCGTGGCACAGTGTAAAAAAAAAAAGACAGCTGCAGAGCTGCAGGCGTCACAGAATGCTGATTGCGCAATGAGAGAGTGGTGCAAAGCTTGTCACCCCCTACAAAAGGCTCATCCATAATTCTTCAGCGTCATCAGCCGCATCAACACAGCACGTAATGCACGGGTACTTCGCTCATGCGCAGAAACACGAATAATGAATGGCGTAACGGGTGCTGACCTATTTCACAAAGGTTATGGTTTATGGCGTAGTGAATACCTTCCACTTGCACTCGCCTCACAAGTTGCCTCACAAGGATTTAGAACAGGCTCTAAAAAGGCCACCCTTTTACCTTTCGCGGTCACTGTGCTGCACAGACTGGAATATACTACCAACTCCGAGGCGGGTAATTCGACAGATTTAGTTGGGCAACCGCAGAAGCTCAGTGGACGCATGCAGCCTGCCAGCCATCTCTATAATGGCAGGATGTTGCGAACGCTCAACTAAATTATGTATATTGTTCGGTGAAGGCCGCCACGCCACCTGAGGACAGGTTTTTTTATGTACCCGACTCTTCTATTCAGATCACCTGGCTAGTATATTTAAGCACGTTTTGAAACTTATACAAGCAGCAGGTAAGGCTGACAATACCATGGAGATGATGTACTCTGACTCGTGTATCAAATGTTGACGCGTTCCACTGCAGGCGAGCGTACAGGGAGTGTGCACTCAAACAGAGCGCAGGAGTGCGCCGGGTGGGGTGCCATTTCTGAAGTTGTCACGCAAAAAGAAAATAAAAAAACGACCTATGCTTGTCATTGTGTTTGGTGAGTTTGTGCGGTGGGTGTCGTGTGGTGTACCCTGGCTTCCCGTGTATTCGCGTGTTGCATTTACAGTACTGCGGCGTTGGAAGATTCCTCCGCGTGCTGCGTCAACCTGCAAAAGTGGTTAGGCCTCAACTCTCCGTCGCTACGTCTTTTGATAATGCAACTGATGTTTTCGCTCTGCCGTGTTTGAAAGATGCAGGTCGGCCACTACGCGAAGTCACTGTCTCACCGCGAGCCCAACAGTCACGTCATTTATAAGTCCCAAAATGCGGTGGCGATGGCCCCTTGCATAGTGCTATGCGATGACTACTTCACGAAATATGCGTGCCGCGGTGGGGCCAAGGCACTCAGCTGCTGACCCTTAGATAGCGGGTTCGATCTCGGCAACGGTTCTAACACCCTAATCCCGGCCGCGGCGGTCGCATTTCGATGAAGGCGAAATGGTAGGGACCAGTATATTGTGCGATGTCGGTATACACGTCAGAGAACTTCATGCGGTCGAAATTCCTGGAGACATCGACTATGGCGTATCTCAATCATATCTTGCTTTTGGGATGTAAAACCACACAAATTATTATTACTCCACGAACGATGTCGGTTCTTATCGGCTAAGAGAGAGAGAGTGAGAATTTATTAGACGGCAGAGAGGTCGGCCTGAGCTAGTGCGCTTTAGCCTGCTACTATACACAGGGGATAATGGAAAGGGGAAGGAAAGAGGGATGAAGGGTGATGATGGAGACAAGAAGAGGTGGTGCATATGTACAGTAGCCACTTAGTATAGTACCCTACAGTCTAGTATCTAGTCCAGTGTTTTTTATAAAGTCTAGAACAGCCTTTGTAGCAGTTTTTGATACTATTTGGTCGTTCATTGCTGACAATATGTGGCTTTCACTTAATGGCGTTCGTCCGATTCTTGCCAACGTTGCAGTTAGCATTTTTCTTTGCGTCACGTATAATGCACAGTCACAAAATATGTGAGCTATCGTTTCGCGCACTTGACAGCGCTTACAATTCGGGCTGTCCGCACGGCGGATTAGGTGGGTGTAGTGGCGAGTGAAGGCGACGCCCAGGCGAATTCGGTGCAGTATATTAGCATGTCTTCGGCTGATTTCATCTGGAAGACGAAAAGTCATACCGGGGTCTGTTTCTCGCAGGCGCTTGTTCCGGTGATCTGGTAGCGACCAGTAGGTGGCAGCACATTCGCGCATGAGCGATCTCAACAATGTGTTGACGTCACTTAGCGAATATGGTACTTTAACGTACATAGAAGCGTTGTATACTGCCGCTCTTGCTTCGTTATCGGCTGTTTCGTTGCCAACCAGGCCGCAGTGTCCAGGCATCCATTGGAGTGTAATCAAGTGACCGCTCCTGTGTGTTAGGTCAAATGCTCGGACGATTCCTAACGCTAACTCGTAAAATTGACCTCTTTTTGAGCAAGAATGGATAGCTTGAAGCGCTGATTTTGCATCAGACAGAATCGTCCATTTACGCGGTGCTTGGTCGTGCACACATTATATGGCTTCTTGTATAGCAACAAGTTCTGCAGCTGTCGAAGATGACCGGTGGTCTAATTTGTACTGTCGGGAAATACCGAGTTGAGGGATCATGAAGGCTGCAGCTGAGGTGGATGAGGTTACGGATTAATCGGTGTAAATCTGCACAGAGTGGCTGTATTGGTCATCCAAATGTGCCAAGGTGAGTTGCTTGAGGGCAATATAAGAAACACGCGACTTATACGGAATTCCACGTATGTGAAGGCACACCAGCGGTTTAGTCAATGTCCATGGAGGCACTGCAGGGATTACGGCAGGTGCAAAGCCTGAAGGGATCGTGTGTCTATGCGTATCGAGGCATCGCGAATAGGCACACCTTGGTCGGTCCACTTGTAGCGAAGACAACGGGTGCTGTGCATGTCGGGTCAGCAGACGAAGGTGCACTCGAAGAGGCTCACAGGACGTGTAAACCTGTATAAGGTAGGTGCGGGACTCCTCTATAGTACCATAGGTTGACGTGCACCGTGGCAGGCCAAGGCATATTCTCAGTGCTCGTGCCTGAAGGCCCTCTAAAGTACGAAGGCACGTTGCCCGCATGCTGGAAAGTACAGTTGAGCTGTACCGCATATAGCCCACAAACAATGCCTTGTATAAATGCAGAAGACTTTTCTCTAAAGGGTCCCATCTCAGTCATGCTATAACACGAAGAACATACACAAAATTGATTAGTTTGTTTTGCAGCACAGTCACATGCTTTGACCAGGACAAGTTGCGATAAGATCAACTGATATCTGGCTCAAGAGAAAAACTTCTTGACACGGGAGTTGGAAGAATAACAAATCCTTCTGGGCTCATAATTACGTCAGCGGCGATCTCGTGGAGTAACTATTAGGTTTTTGGTCGTTGTTGATCCATGTAGGCTCATAATTACGTCAGCAGCGATACCGTGAAGTAACTAGGGGCTAAGTTCTTTGTCATTGTTGCAGTATGTTATGCATAATCAGCCGCGGAACACGTGGCGGCTGCGTCTAGTTATTCGTAAATGTAGTAATAAGGAAAGCATAATCAATCGCCATTCTTGCACCCTGCACCACACTTTCGTGTCGCCATTTAGTAGAACTGCAACTTACCGATGACTTCATCGTGCCTTTCGCGCGCGTGGTTTGCTCGTAAAGGTTAATCGCGTATAAGTTAAACAATGATTTATTTATCTTGCCGTCAATGTGCAGGTCCATCACTCATACACATTCATGAAAAGGCCGCTGCGGCCCTGGTGACTGAGTAAGGCCGACGAAGCTGTGTGCGCCCATCCCAAGTGCGTGGCTGACCTCAGAAGGCGTGCTCACACGTTCGAGCAGGGCACCCCGCAAATGTGGTAACGGGAGGCCAATTAGTCTACGTCTTCGCAGGCCAACCTAGTTCGACTTTCGGCACGAAATGCAAATATACACAAAATTCTCGTTCGGTGAACTTTTTTTTCGTGCTGCTGTAGCAACCGTAAGCCTCTCAGTAGACCAAATTTGATTTTATTCAACTCGACGTACAACAACGCGTAGGGCGCTTTTACAAGTCCACGCGGCACGCAGAAGTTAGAGGTAACTTTCGCAGTATTATGAACGTAGCACACCAGAATAAGGATGTCCAGGGAACACCACACAGCGCCTATTACGAACACACAGCACACACAGTGTACTGGGTCGTCTACTGGGCGTCAATCTCAAGTGGCCCGACCACAGCAGTGGCAGAATCTCAGCAAATACTCTACTCCATTATTGACGAACAACCATCCTATAATGCAAAGTTCATTGAGATAACAGGCGTAGGAGCGTCGTGCATTGACGTGTGTGGGGCGGAGACCTGTACTGAGAACAGGGCCTCTCGATCTGCCACTGGAACGCGACACCGCTTTCGAAGAGCAGGGGAGAGGATGACGAGCGGGGAGAAATACGCCATGGATGGATGAATGGATGGATGAAAAACTTTTATTGGAGTCCCGAAGGATTCCACACCCCGTTTTATAGGGGTAGGATCGCGGGCCGCTCCCGCGTTGGGACGGGGAGGCTTAACCTCTCCGCCACATTGTGGGCCTTCTGGACAGGTTTGAGTTGTTGTATGAGAACCGGACTCGTGTGCATTAAATGAAAGGAGTTTTCAGAAAATTCTTCAATTTTTTTTGTAAAGAGGGGCACCTCCAGAGCATGTGGTTAAAATCACTGCGATTCTGGCAGTCCGGACAAAGTTCTGAAATATCGGAGTAAGGGCTATAGGTTACGAGGCTAGGGTATGTTCCCGTCTGAAGCATGCGAAGAGAGATTGCCTGTGGCCTAGACAACTTTTCGTGTGGCAATGGAAAAGACCTACGGACTAATTGATAATGCTTCGTGATCTTGTTGAAGGTAGTCAAAATGTCCCTACAATGAAGGCTGGGGGCTGGCTCTTCTGTATGAGAAGCACACGTCCCGGTGCGGTGAGGCCTCGCGCCTTGGAGTGGGCTAGCTTGTTGACATTGGGAAGGCCACTAACCCTCAAGCCAAGGTGAGCAGGGAACCAAATAATAGTGGGGTGGGTGAGTTCCTTTTGAGCGAGAGTTCTCAAAACTTCCTTGCACACGGAACCAGAAGCGAAAGCCCTAGCAGCGGATTTAGAGTCCATATAAATATCAGTCTTTTGTGGATCAAGGAGTGCTAGCGCAATGGCCATCTGTTCTGCTTTGTAAGAAGAAGTGGTTCGAACCGACACCGAGGATAAAATCTGACCCTTAGTATCTACGGATACTACTGCAAAGCGAGCGGAAACGCCGAACTGGGCGGCATCAACAAAGCATCAAACAGACGAGTGTCTGTGAGCTTGAGCTAAAAGAGAGGAGGCTCCTTGATATATGCATATATCAAGCTAAATTTGCAAATATGCAAGCTAAATTTGCTAAATATGCATATTTCGTGGAAGGGGGAACACTTTGATTCGAGAGCGTGTATAATCATCGAGCGGCGTATTTTGCACTTCGAGCGTCAGGGGGTTGACTCCAGTGTCAACCAGAATCTTTCTCCCCATGGGACCAAATAATTCGAAGCTTCGATATTTTCTGCAGGGCAGCAGCAAAATATGTATGAAATTTGTCAGTCGCGTTTGTTTGCCTTTTTTGCCATTCGCGGTTGCGCAGTGCGTTTGAGCAGTGGCGCATACACTTCGCACACTGCGTAGTCGTGATCTTCACTATCTTCCAACCCCAAATCGTTGCTGGGTGGCTCAACGGCTGAAAAAAAGTTCAAATACGTAGAATGTTACGTCTGAAAGTTATAACGTCACTCGTAGTACGTCGCCTTTTCCGCTTTTCAGATGAGACCACTACGAACTGCTCCTGCCTGCTCAAGAAGCGGCAAAAGCCCTCTCGCTCTACCACTGGGTGGCCGTGCTCCTACACCTGTTCTACCCGTAAATATATATATATATATATATATATATATATATATATATATATATATATATATATATATATATATATATATATATATATATATATATATATATATATATATATATATATATATATATATATATATCTATGTTATACTATAGGGGACGTGTTTTTGGGAGCCTCGATCATTGACATATATAAGTACGTGATTTATATGCTCTGTATTCCCAGACGAGGGCTAATCCCACAACCGAAACATTCGTTGTGTGTGATTTACGCTTATTTCTAGACTATCAGAGCCAGCGTGATACTTCATACACACACACACACACACACACACACACACACACACACACACACACACACACACACACACACACACACACACACACACACACACACATATATATATATATATATATATATATATATATATATATACATATATATATATATATATATATATATATATATATATATATATATATATATATATATATACATATATATATATATATATATATATATATACATACCTTTAATCATATCCTTTTAATTCCTCCTCACCCTCACCTCCATCCCCTGTGAGCTACTGTTGTGGTGTCGCACGTTGATGCAGACAGTTACGGGGCTCACTTTTCTCTTCTTTTCCCTCTTATAACCACATTCTCCGAGGCGAGATCTTTCAGCGCACTTTTGAATCTTCCTGCTCTCTCAGTGAAATTCGCCATGATTGGAAACGGCGAAGGAACGGAGCGAGAAGAAGTGACAAACTATACACGAGCCCCTCACCTCGTGATAGTACTGCCAGTGTAACTTGCCGGTGCTTTGGGGATCAATACGAGCTCGAACACGCGAGCACGTGGCAAATAGCCTCGAACACTACGCATGATTTATCGGCCTATTCGAAGCGGTCACTGTCGGACACTTATAATAGAGAAAAGGGCGCCGAGCTAACGCCTGCTGTCGACACTTCCGCCTAGATATCGTTGCTGCAAAACGGTAGCTTGTAGCGCATCAGTAGCCGATAGTGGTGATGTGAATTCACAGCGACGCGCACATTACACCCATTCACTTATACGGCTATGTAGCTGCTGAGGCAGTGGCTGTGCCGCAGCCTGTCATTACGCATAGGTCTTCCTTGAATTATATACCGGGTGTTCAAAATTAAGCTTTATGATTTTTTTAAAATTAGGCGCTCGAAGGCACGTGAGAACCACTTGTGCAAATAAGTTAAGCGGCCAGGGGGACAGAAAGTTAGATGATAATTATCGCTGTCAGCAGCCCAATTAACTAAAATTTAATAATTAACTTTTTACTGGCTGCGGTAAGTTGGCATGTTTATATTGAAAAAATGTAGGCAGTGGTGTTTGTACACAGTTTCAGTTGGAAGATTTTTTCTAGCACGCCTGTGTTCCGAGATATCCGGCTCCAAAGTTTAATTGTCTTTCGCACGATTACGCATGCAAGAGGGTGAGGGTCCGCGCAAAGCTCCTCCCTAAAGTGACGCATCTGTTGCGTGTGGTGTTTAGTGTGTGAAGAGGGTGGAAGCGTAGGCATAGGTGATAGCAATTACCCTTGCCCTCTTCGGCCGGCGAAATCAAAAATCGAAGAACGCTTGCAACCAGTGTCGTAACACGCAACTGCAGAGCCTCTAACGATAGTGGCAGATACCATGCCGAGATAATGGTGCGAGCGGAGAATCTGGATGCCAGTGCGCGTGCGTAATAATCACTAGAGAAGCATGCGTGGTCGTTGCCTGGGCTACGCGAATAGCGTGACTGCTGATGTCCGAGTACTGTAACTTTTATTGAAACAAGAGCAACAACTCCACCAATAATAACTGAAACAGTTTTATCCTTGCTAACGCATATTTCCTGCTGCTACATAAGCATATTTCGGTCATGCACAAATCTCATCGAAACTCTTCACCTCTCAAGACGTCAATGCCCCAAAAAGTGTTCAAAATGCCTGCCTTCGGCAGCAACGCAAAGCATGAACCGCTGTCGCGTCGACTCGATGACTCGGCGCAGTACTTCTGCAGGAATACTCGCACAGGCAGATGTTATCCTGTCCTTCATGTCATTAACATCGCTGGGCTCTGTTACGTAAACTCGATCTTTAACGTAGCCCCAAAGGAAAAAGTCGAGCGGAGAAAGGTCAGGTGATCTTGGTGGCCAAAACATCGCTCCTGCGCGCCCAATCCACTGTTGTGGAAAACGTCTGTCCAACCAGTTCTTCGCCCTGGTAGAAAAATGTGGTGGTGCTCCATCGTGCTGAAACCATACTTGGCGCAGGTCATTCAGGGAAAGACTGCAGACAAGATCATCAATGACAACACCTAATATTTCTTCTGTGTACATCTTTCCGTTCAAGTTGTCCTCAAAAAAGTGAGGTCCGATGATCCTGTCCCCGAGTATGCCGCACCACACATTCACACTCCAGCGAACTTGATGCTTGTGCTGCCTCAGCCAGTGTGGGTTTTCTTGTGCCCAATAATGGGCGTTGTGAAGATTAACACTTCCATTTCGGCAAAACCGAGCTTCATCAGTCCAAATTATTCTGTGCAAAAAGTCATTTTCTTGATCAGTTTTGATGAGGCCCCAATTGCAGAAGTCAACTCGCCTTTCAAAGTCCGCCTCATTTAGGTCCTGATGAAGGTAAACGTGATATGGATGGAACTTGTGCTTTCTTAAAACATTTGTGACTGTTCCGATGCTGCGACCGCACTGATCGGCAATCTGTCGGATGCTGAGCTCTGGCATCGAGGTTACGCACGCGACAACGTCGATTTCAAAGTCTTCATCGACGATTGCCTTCCTGGTCCGTCTCGGAAGGTGGACAGAGCCTGTTGTGCAGAAGCGTCGAAACAGGTTTGTGAAAGTGGGCCTTGTTGGAAGGGGACGGTGTGGGTGGCGAGACGCGTAAAGCTCCATTGCTAACGAAGCGTTGCCATTCATTTCAGCCATTGCAAGCACCACGTCTACTTTTACTTTGGTAGAATACCTCACGCCAGAAGCAGCCATATTAGCTCGAAAGGACTCCACGTGGATTTCCTTGGTAGACCTTCAATGCAGAGACGCTGTGCTCTAACCGGAGGCACCCTAGTGCAGGACGGTCCTGCTAACGCGTTCACAAGAAGATGTCTCAGTGTGATCTAAAGTCACGAAAAAACGTCGCGAAAAATGGTCTCCTGTTATCGCGTTCATCAGGATCATGCGTAAGGCTCATGGCGCACCGCGCTGTCACATTTTGATTTCGCCGGCCGAAGAGGGCAAGGGTAATTGCTATCACCTATGCCTACGCTTCCACCCTCTTCACACACTAAACACCACACGCAACAGATGCGTCACTTTAGGGAGGAGCTTTGCGCGGACCCTCACCCTCTTGCATGCGTAATCGTGCGAAAGACAATTAAACTTTGGAGCCGGATATCTCGGAACACAGGCGTGCTAGAAAAAATCTTCCAACTGAAACTGTGTACAAACACCACTGCCTACATTTTTTCAATATAAACATGCCAACTTACCGCAGCCAGTAAAAAGTTAATTATTAAATTTTAGTTAATTGGGCTGCTGACAGCGATAATTATCATCTAACTTTCTGTCCCCCTGGCCGCTTAACTTATTTGCACAAGTGGTTCTCACGTGCCTTCGAGCGCCTAATTTTAAAAAAATCATAAAGCTTAATTTTGAACACCCGGTATATTACTTATTTTTTATTTAAATGCGATAGCAAATATATGAACACTCTCGTCGCCGTCACTCACCGCGTATGTATGTACACACACACACACACACACACACACACACACACCCACACATATATATATATATATATATATATATATATATATATATATATATATATATATATATATATATATATATATATATTAACACAGGAAAAGACTTCGGCGCGCCGAATAGAACGTCCGACCTTCCGTTCGTGAGCGCACGGCGTTAGCCACAGAGCCACGAAGGAGCACCTCCTTCACCATTGAATGAAACAACAGGCTATTTATATGTATCACGGGACAAATTAGCGTATTTTCAGCATTACCACTGAGATGGCGCGGTGCTCAGCACAAAGGTCGGCGCCCAGCTCTTCGCGATGTGCCGATGCGCCTTCATCTCCCACGCGTGCCTTGCTCTGGGGAGGGAAGGGGCCTTATCCGCGCACTTATTCTGTGGTGAGGCAGAATCGCGTGCCTTCGGCTTTGATGGGAACGATTTCATTTAGTTGTCAGGCGCATAAATATCACTTCGCTCACTGGACAGGCCCTGTTCGCGAAAAGAGCACGCTTTCCAAACACAGCGAAGTGACAACTGCACACTTACTGGTTCGCACTAATATCTGTACCTGTGATTACGGTTCGCGCATTGCTTTGTTTAAACAGCGCGTTGAATGTCAAGCTGTAAACGTTGTTAGTAGGCTTTCGTCCTATGCGTGTTCTTTTTTGCGCGTCATTTGTGCGTTAGCAGCGCGCTGCACGTTTCGATCTGCTTGTTGGCGAAGAAAAGCACTTTTGAAGTGAGAGTTGGGGCCATCTAAAACGAACAAGCTTTAGGTTCACTGGAAAGGGCCCGCTAAAGTAATATCGAAGCTTTCCGGTACCAACTATGAAGAGAAATTAGAAAGGCACTAGAATAAAATTTCCCACAACAAGTTGATGAAACCATACGTTGAACGTCCAGTGGTCCTCATTTTGCTTTCAAATGCTTCAGAGAAAGAAGGGGACGAAATTTTTACTTTTAGGGATGTAACATAAAGAGGATCAGAGGTAACACTGGAGCAGTTGAACCTGGAGCCAAGGTTATATTAAGTCCAGAAAATTAGATAAGGAGGATTGTTTCCGAGTTTAAAGACGTGTTACTCGGCCGACTTGGAAAAACGACTGTAATCAAACACGACATCGAGCTAACCCTTGAGGAACCAATCAGTAGCAAGTCGTATCAATGTTCCCCTGGAGATTGATAGAATGATTAGGTTAGCAGTCATAGTACCGGGCGACAGTGTCTATACATCTCCTCTAATATTGGTTGAAGTGCAGAGAAAGGATCCTAGGCCATGCATCGATTATCGGATTATGCATCCTTAATGCCATAACTCGAGACCAGACTTACCCAATACCAAATCCAGAGGAGATGGTTCATGCTGTGTCACAAACTAATTACATTTCCACGTTAGAGCACGTGTGAGGGTATTGGCGAGTCCACCCTTACAGAACGTGCTGACCGATATGCCACGTTTGTTTCTCCCTTCAGAACGTATCGCCCACTTATGACAATTTGGGGCTTAAAATGCAACTTACTGTTTTTCAGGCTTATTAAACCGGATTCTTAATGGCCTGTCCCGAGTTCGCCCTACCTTATCTCGACGATGTCGCCATCTTCTCAAACAACTGGGAAGAACATGTGGAGTATTTGCGAGTCACGCTGAAAAGGTTGAAAGAAGTGGGTCTTACCGCGCAACCTGGAAATAGTCACCTAGGGTGCAGCGAGGTGTCTTACTTCAAACACGTTGTGGGGCGTAGCAGGTGTAGACATTCAGAAATTAAAATAGCGGCCATCGGGAACTACACACGACGAAGCACAAGATCGGAGATAAGGACTTTTCTCGAATTGGCTTGATACTATCCGCATTACGTGCAAAACTGCTGTACCATTGCCTGCCCTCTAACTGGCGCACATCGAAATTCTGAGGCGGTTAAAGTGGCGGAGAACTGAAAACAAAAACAAATGCGTTTTGGAAGCGGAAACAAGCCTTAAGTGAAAAGCCCGTTCCTATAGCACCAGACATTATAAGGGCTTTGTCATTCAGTTCGGTGCGAGTTATCGCTGCATGGGAGCTATATTGTGCCAGGAGGACAGCGATGGTAGGGAAAGGACACGAGTGGGTCGTTCAAAAGCTGGCTTGTTATGTCTCCGGTTCGAAGTTTGTGGTCGAAACGAACCACTGTCCTCTAACCTAGTTGAATAACATGTCGTCTAAAAGTGGCTGGTTAGCGAGGTGAAGTGTGATACTCCAACAGCACAACGCTAACGCAGACGCATTGAGCCACGTGTTTCAGTCAGTCCTTTCGGTCTTTCGCTGGTGAATCGGGGCGAAATTTTGTCAGCTGAGTGCTCCTTTGCTGAATGATCTCCGAGTGAGCTTATTGTGTACTCTATTTAATTTCGTTTTTTGCACGTGTAAAACCTTGAGTTTTGATTTTAAGAGAATTGTGTCCCACATGTGCCTCTCGATGTAGAGGGAACGAAATTTGGATAGACACGTGGCTAGGAATATATCATGCTATACTGTATCTGGTGTTCTGTCGGATGACCGGGGGCACTTGCTTCTGTTGTTGGTTGTCAAACCGTTCTTGAGAAGTTGGAGAACAATTAGAAAGTGCTAGGACCAAAGATTGTCAGAAGAGACTAGGGGAGACTACACCAATATTGGCAACAAGCCAATAGAGCTGAGATCCTTTTTCAAAAAAAGGGATCTGTTTACGGCCAGATCTTCTCCATGGCACTGGAGGCGAACTTAGAGGAACCTGACAGACGAGCGGGCCCGGCATCTAAGCCAGGTAGAAGCAGCTGGTCTTTACGGCTAATTGTTTGGCGTCGGGGGTGCTGTTATGCCTGGAAGTGCAACCCCAACTGCATTGCTTCGGAAAAGTATTCAAGTTGGTATCGCCTGATGCAAGTGGCGTGGACGTCGATAAACTTGCTGATGCAACGGGTGTCAATACCAGCGAGCTGTCTGATGCAACGACGTGAACCAAGGCGGAAGTCTCATGCAATTCACGGCAACTATTGTGGTGCACCTGTCGTGACCGACGGCTGATCCTCAAGGAACGTGCGGCAAGCCCCCACACAGACGGGCCCGGTTACAGCCAGCGACTGTTCCTGATAAGAGGTCTTGAACAACTGGCTGATGCAAGGGATTCCCAAGGGTTACAGAAGAACCAAGCGCGCGAAGACTAGAGAGCGACCAAAGAAATTCCCCATCCTCGTTGCACCTCGGTGCGAGCCCAACAAGGTGTCGGCCCTAGTGCCGAATATGTAACGCCTCTGTATATACTGTGCATAAGTGTTGCCTTAACTCACCTTCGCCTTGTCCGCTCTGTCTGTCAGCTCTGCGCACATGCAGCCGTGAGATGAGACACCCGATACCCAACAAGGGCTAATTGGTGCTTTCATATGGAAGGTAGTCGTCGAGTTCCGCACCGGGGTGGCCAATCTTTCCCTAGTGAGGGGAGTGCACCCGAGGCCGTGGTCTTGGGCATGATGTCGCACTTTAAGTATGCTTACGAAATTCGTTCAACCCACATATTTCCCTTTTAAATCCAATAGGAAGCTTCGCGGCACTGTGGTTCGAACCTCGGACTTCGTGCATGTGAGGCTGCTTTATCCTTGCCTTTATTCGCATTATTAGTTAAGTGCATCCATTGCTGTAGGCCGTCTAGTGTTGTACGGAATGATTCTCCAATGAACGTTGCTCTATGACAGTTCATTTCGGGAGGAACAAAGGAACGCCGGCGTTCGATTCGGAATTGGTCAAGGAGTGCACTGTAACAGCAACTCGTTAGGCTGACAAAATAAAGGTGGAGAGAACGGTGTTCCCTCGTTAAGCAGGTTCACAGCTTTGAACAGATGCAGCACATTATGCAGAATGGGGTGAATAGCCGATCTCATGAAGCACAAAAATGTACCGCTTGCCTGTCCCATGGCTATGATGCATCCCGGCTTTCACTTCGAGGCGCCAGCCCTGGGCGCAGACAAGAGAAGGACGTCGAGACGGACCGCATCCGGAAAAAAAAGACAAATTTTTAAAGCAAAGGTATTACGCTCATGGTTTGCCATGTGTCGTTGAAAGAAAATTATCATCACATTGAACCCCACACGCTCTCTTCATCCTCGTCCTCTTCTCTTTCATTCCAAGAACGCGTGCCCTGATTTGTCCGGCATGGGATACAATAACTCATGGGCGGGATAAAGATTGCAGGGAGAGAAAAATGAATACATATGAAGAAAGAGTGAGATAGAAAGGCTTCACAAAAAAAACGGTGATGTGAGATCCAAAGCTACGATCTTAAGGCCAGCATTACTACCACTCGGCTATCCTGCTTTTGGCGGGAAGCTTCTTGAGGAGTAGGTCTGTACATCCTCTGAGGTATGTAGTTGTAGTAGTAGGTAGCCACCTCTGGTTTTGTTCTGGCAGTGTTCACTAGATGGCGGTAATTGATTCGAGAAGTTTAGAAGGACCCAGAGCTTTGAGGCCAACAGTGTAGCCAAAGACGGTTCTAAAGGGGCACACATATTCGATCCACGTGGAGTTTGTGGTTCAAGGAATCGACGTAAGCACAAGGGCCGAGCTAAGTCAGACGTAGGCTATATTAACATGCAGGGTGGCAGGAATAGGTTAAAGTGGGAAGAGATAGAAGAGCAGGTGAGGCAGGAGGAACTGATGGTATATGGGGTTGTGGAGACACATCTTCGGGACATGAAGCAACCACCTTGCAACCAGGACTACGTATGGGAATATTGTATTAGAACAGAAGGCAGCAGAAAAAGGGGGTGGTATTGGGGCATTCATTTATAAAAGTACAGACTGGCAAAGGGTCAAGCAGGAGTGCAAGGAACATTTGTGGCTAAAAGGGAAATCGGCAGGGCAAACAACACTCCTTGATTTGGTGTACTTGCGGACGGGAGCAAAGGCCAGAGAGGAAAACCAGGCAATGGTAGAGTGTATATCAAAAGACATTGAGGAGTTAGGAGGAGAGTGCGAGATAATTATACTAGAAGATATGACTGCGCACATAGAAGATATAGATGGGTATACCGACCTAACACGCAAAATGATCATGGATATGTGTGAAAGGCATGATTTGAGAATTTGCAACAGTACTGAGAATTGTGAAGGGCAAATAACATGGGAGGTAAGAAGGCTGTATTCGACAAGCTGTATTCGATCAGTGCGATTACGCACTGATGTTACATAGGATGCATGATAAACTCAGGAGAATGCACATAGATGAAGGGGGCTCCAGAAGTCTGGGTAGTGATCCCAAACGTATCAAGCTAAGTTTTGAAAAAGCAGTGAAAGTGGGAAGGAGACAAGATGAGCAACTACAGGAAAATTTTCATCCAGAAAGGCAAATTGAAATAGCCACTAAACAAATTGAGAAAGTAATCACTGAGGATAATAAAACTGTGTGGACATACACAAATCTAATTAGACTGTTTGGGCTAGAGCTTGCTAAGGCACGTGACAAGTCACCCCGGAAAAGAAGACACAAGCCCAAGAGTTGGTGGGATGAGGAAGTTAAGAGAGTCATAGCAAAACTTCAGGAAGTCTTTAGGGAACACAGACATGCTAAGCAGCGGGGTGAACGGACAGACGATGTAGAAAGAAAATGGGACATCTTTTTAAGCTCTAGAAGGAAAGTATCTCTTGTGATCAATGAAAAGATTAGAAGAAAGCAAGCTCAGCGGCTGTCAGAAGTGCATAAAAAAGATGGAAAGGCAGCTGCGAAATTTCGGAACCATCTAAACTCCCTAAGAAATGAGACGAGCCTTGAGCAGAGATTTATAACTACAGCTCAATGTGCTAGGCTAGAAGGGGACGAAGCTATAGAATATATAAGAACAAGCGTGACAGAAAAATTTCAACAAAGAAGTGCCTTATGCACCAGAATAGACAAGGATGGATCAAGTGACACAATGGCTCCATTTTCACAACGAGAGTGGGAAAGGGCTGAAAAGAGGGTTCCAAGTAGTACATCAACAGGCTCTGATGGCATTCCTATTACGCTGATAAAGACATTGGGTCCGAAGTCTAAACAGACTTTGAGAGAGGCAGTAAGCAGAACAATAATCGATGGTTAAGTCCCCGATGAATGGAAGCTTAGCAGGATGAGCATGATCTATAAAGGAAAGGGGGACAAAGCTGACATAAGCAACTACCGTCCTATAACAGTGACATCATTGGTCTTTAGGTTGGCGATGCAGATTATAAAGGAAAGACTGCAGGCATCAATAGAGGATGAGGGGGTGCTGGGGGAACTGCAGAATGGGTTTCGGAAACACAGGAGGTTCTGTTTTCACTGACGCAGTGCATAGAAATAGCAGAAAAGGAACACAGGCTTCTGTGGCTAGCATTTTTTGGATATCAAGGGAGCGTACGACAGCGTGGTTCAAGAGGACTTGTGGGGAATACTGGACACACTAGGTGTGAAAGATGGAGTCACTAATCTTTTAAAGGAAATCTATAAATGTAACAAGGTATTTATAAAGTGGGAAAAACAGGTATCCAAGCCCACAGAGGTGAAACAGGGGCTTAGGATGGGGTGTCCTTTGTTACCCTTGTTATTCATGACGTACCTACAAGAATTAGAGGCCAAATTAGAGGGAAGTGGACTTGGCTTCAACCTCTCTTTCGTCAATCAAGAAAGACTCATTGATCAGGCACTAGTAGCATTATTGTACGCAGATGATATAGTGCTAATGGCCGACAACAAAGAAGATTTCCAGAGAATGATGGACATCTGCGGTAATGAGAGATACAGGTTAGGTTTCAGATTCAGTAAAGAAAAATCAGCAGTCATGATTTTTAATGATAATGAAGGTTGTGAGCTTAGGATACAGGAAGTCACGCTAGAGCTAACAGATAAATACAAATATCTGGGCGTATGGATAAGCAATGGGACCGAGTACCTAAGGGAACACGAAATATACGTGAACACTAAAGGTAACAGAAATGCAGCAGTGATAAAAAATAGGACACTGTGGAATTACAATAGATATGATGTTGTGAGAGGAATATGGAAAGTGGTCATGGTTCCTGGTCTAACGTTCGGCAATGTGGTCTTGTGCATGAGATCAGAAGTTCAAGCAAGATTAGAAATTGAGCAACGTGGAATAAGTAGGCTTGCTTTAGGAGCTCACGGAAATACACCAAATCAGGGAGTACAAGGTGATATGGGATGAACATCATTTGAGGGCAGGGAAGCTAGCAGCAAGATAAAATTTGAGAAGCGATTCAGAGAAATCGGGGAGGAGCGTTGGGCTAGGAAGGTTTTCAGTTACTTGTACATGAAGAATGTCGATACAAAATGGAGGAAGCGAACCAGAAAATTGACTGGTAAATACTTAGAAAACAGCAGGTGGCCAAACCAAAAAGAACTATCAGTTAAGAAGAAGCTGAAGGAAGCTGAGACCGACATGTGGAGAATCGGCGTGATTAAGAAGTCCGCACTAGAAATCTATCGAACTTTTAAGCAGGAAATTGCCAAGGAAAGAATCTATAGTAATACTCGGGGTAGTTCTCTACTGTTCGGGGCCAGGACGGCAGTATTGCGAACCAAGACATATCGGGCCAAATACGAAGGGGTAGACACAGTATGCAGTGCGTGTGGAGAGGAAGAAAAAACTGCCGAACTTTTGATAATGTTTTGTAAAGGGCTTCACCCTATAGTTTAGGATGATGGCGCAGAGTTTTTCAAAGCACTGGGGTTTAGGGACAGGGAGGGCAGAACAGACTTTAAGCGGGTCGAATGAACAAGAAGGAGGTTATCTGATTGGTGGCTGAAGTCAAGGCACGAAAGAAAATTAAACTCTTCACTGCAAAGTAGCAGTCCTCAACTTCACTACTTAAAGGAAAAAAAAAGAAATAAATCTAGCGGTTAGTTCACTTAGTATACGGCTAGGTGACGTTAGCCACCGCCTGATCTAAAGGGTACAGCCACATCCATCCATCCATCCATCCATCCATCCATCCATCCATCCATCCATCCATCCATCCATCCATCCATGTTATAAAACTAGATGGCGGTACCTGTAGTTGATAATGAAAGATGCGAGATGTTATAACAGGAATGATGTCACATATGGCGCGTGTCATTGGTGGAAAGCAATCGTTCGATTTTGTGTGGCGACGTACGCTAGGTGGAGCGTTGTAATAAAATTCTTTTACTGTTGGCTCACTATGAAGCTGCGCGACACCGCTACCAAGATCCTGCAGTACGAGAGCAGGAGGCCCAAGCGGCATGGCATACACATCTGCACACACTGTTTCTCACGTCTTCAAATGATGACCGACTCGGTGAATTACACGGAAGATTCGCGGTTTACCGATGATTCCCTCCGGAGCTTCACCCACTCATCATCATTCAAACGGCGTATATGCTGTGATTTCTTTCAGCGCAGAGCTTTTCTTAGTCGCACGATGTCACTCGTCGGCGTCGCCGCTGGCGCCGCTCACACCGCCACTGCGTATACTCGTTCCTCGTGCCGGCCCAGGAATTGGATTAGATTGGATGAACATCGCCACTGCGTATACTCGTTCCTCGTGCCGGCCCAGGAATTGGATTGGATTGGATGAACTTGCATTTGGTCCTCCAAAATGCAGATCACTGTGTTGCGGGCAGCTCCCACGTGAGGACACTGAGATGCCGAGCTCCTCAGCCGCCTCGCGGGCTTGGTGAACAACCCAAAGCTGATTTGCCAAAGACGAGCTGCGGATTGCCACCTCCCATTTGGCAGAGGGGATGTTCGATAAATGAGCGAATTTGGTACACTGCCAAAGCATATGTTCTAATGAAGCTATTTCCCCACAATGTGGGCTAAGATTACAGGAAGACACCCACAAAACTGTTGCTCCTCTTTCCCTTCCCTATCTGACCTCACAAACCGACGCATGCTGCGCCTGCTATTAAAAAAAAAAGTGACTGCTTTGTCTGCACAGCTGTTCACTGGCCGCCCCTGTATAAGCAGGCACTGAATCGCGCATTGGAAATTCAGTCAAGGGCGCCCTTACTTGCCGTTTTTCATGTTATTTAATTTAACATAGGCATGACACTCTCATGCAATAAATACAGACGGAGAACTAGCATGTTCATTTTTCTCGTACCAAGACCCCACGACGAACGCATAGTACTAAACAGTTCACATTGATCTCTTGAACGAATACATCAAGTAACATTCATGTGAAATTCTACACTTTAACAACATTAAAAGTAAATACATCACCAATGCAAATACCATTGCGGCCGAGCTTCTGTTTGCTATAGACACTACACACCCAAAGACAAGAAAAAAAGAGAGATGTAGGAAGACAGAAAAATATAGAGAAAGAAAGGAGGAAAACAGACCCGAAGATAGCAAGAGAACAAAAAAAAAAGGCAGATCCCGCGTACAGTGGGAATCGATGATATGCGAAGCAAGAATGAGGAAGGTTGATATGCCATTTCAAAATCAGCGAAACGTTTCGAGGGGGAGGTTAATTATGTCGTACATGACTTCCATGTCACGATTATCATGTTTGGACGTGTCAATTACTTTCGTCATTTATTCACGTCACCTGATACCAAATTCGGTGTAAGGAGAAGCAAGCCAAAGGGCCGCGGGCGTGCTATGAGCGTCGCATGTAGTCAAGTTTTACATGACACGCGTGTCATGATTATCATGTTTGCACCAGTCACATACCTTCGTCTTTCATTCACGTCCCACAATACCAAATTCAGTATATGTGGAGCTAGTGGAATGGTGGCGAGCGCATCATGAAGGGCCCAATATACTTCGACGTAACGTTGACGCACGCGCATGCTGATCGCAGCGACGCTACCCAAGCAAACCGCGAGTACCGGCGCGACAGGCGTCCGTCGGTGCAATCCGGCGGCAACCAGTGCGAAATGCGACATGCTGCATTTCGCGGCGACTACATTACCCAGTCAGCACCGCGTCTGCCTCTCTTCTTTACAGAGGGACGCCGGACGTGCTCAAACGCGCATGCGTCAAAGCAACACAGCGTGGCGCACGCCTGCGAGTATATGACAGGCACATCGGCACCTGGAGTGGCATCTCTGACGTGACACGACAAAACGAAAGCCTACGCGCGCCGCGTCACGTAGAAGTGTAATTGGTGCTTTGAGTGGGGCATGTAGTCATGTTCTTACAGGACACGCATCTCACGATTATCATGTTTGCACCAGCCACACACCTTCATTATGCATCCACGTGACTTAATACCAAATTTGGCATATGTGAAGCTAGCGAAACAGCGGCGACCGCATTATCAGTGTGACAAGTAGTCATGTTGTTAGATGACACGCATGCCATGATTATCATGTTTGGACGTGTCATTTAGCTATATCGTCTGTTTGCGCCACATAATACCAAATTCGGTACATCTGAAGGCAGTGAAACGGCCGCGAGCGCATAATGAGCGTAGCATGTAGTCATGTTGTTTCATGACACGAATCTCATGATTATCGTGTTTGCACCAATCACATATGTTCGTCATGTATACACGTCCCGTAATACAAAATATGGTATATGTGAAGCTAGCGAAACTGCCGCGAGCGCATCATGAGTGTGGCAAGTAGTCATGTCATTACATGACACGCATGATATGATTTTCATATTAGGGTCAGTCGTTTGCGTTTGCCATGCAGTTATGTTACACCCCATCAGCTTTGCAACATGTCATGTAAACGAAACCACTGCAAGAGCACCAAACCATGGAATGTAAATCATGACATTCATGACATACATGTTATGACAAGTCACTTGTGCTCGTCATGCGGTCATGTCATGTCATACAATGTTTGGTATTTTACACCATCACCGCACGGCCAGGAGAGCTAGACGTCGTAAGCGGCTAGATAGGTAGATAAATAGATAGATAGATAGTCAGATAGATAGATAGATAGATAGATGGATGGATAGATAGATAGATATGCTTAAAGTCGCTGATGTTCACTAAGAAATGCTTTGCATTTAATATACAGAAATTCATTCTCTTACTGCAAATGGGGAACCGCACAAAGCTGAAAATTACCTAACGTGGTTGCTTGGGCGAGTTGGTACGACATTTTTCAAAGTGAAAATTACCCCCGTGTTCAGAAACACTGCTTGACTTGAACTTGACTTGCCACCGACTTCAATGCTACACAAACGCGTTTCAAACTCAATGTCTTTAGGTGGTGCCAAGGCAGCACAAACGCACAGACGCGGTTCAAACGCGCTGCATTGAAGGCAGTGAAGGCCACCTACTCGCGGCATGTTAGAGTTATTTAACGTCACTACCAGATAAGAGGTAAACGCAACGTGTGTTGTGTCTTCCGCACAATAATCAGAGGGAGCTGCATGGCTCACCCTGTCCCTATCAAAGACTTTGACGATCGCCGCTAGGGGCACGCAGGAAACGGACGAGTGCTCGCATCCCCCATGTATCGCGACCACAATCCGCCAACATTTGCAGGGCGCGAGACGCAAGCGTCGCGTTCCAGTTTCATCAATGCCGTCTCAAGGTTGCTTTCTTTATCCGTCAGGCTATTTATTTTGGCGCTCCAGTCAGACTGGAAAACTCAACTGAACGGTGCCAATTATGAACGCGAATAAGCGCTTCAGTTGTTACTTCACTGTGTCTGGAAAGCGCGCCATTTTCGCAAACAGAGACTGTGCGATGATTGCAGCAACTTTAGTGCGCCCGGCAACTACAACAGAATTGTTCCAGTGAAAGCCCAACGCCAGCCAAGACGTACGATCCTCCTCACCACGATACACTCCGTACGTCTGCGTGGGTGAAAGTAAACGTGGGAGATGAGAGCGCGTGCTCATGGCGCCATTTTGCTGACAATGCTGAAAACATAATATTTCCCCCCTGAGATTCCCGGCAACAGGAGTGGGTGGTAGACCGACGCCTCCTAAAAATTGGCAGATCCCACGTAGAGTGGGAATCAATGAAAGGCGAAGCACGAATGATGAAGGTTGATATGTCACTTTAAGATCCCTCCAACGATACGAGGTGGAGGTAAATTACGCCGTACACGACTTCCATCTCATTATTATGATATTTGGATGTGTAGTTTACCTTCGTCATCTATGCACGTCACGTGATGCCAAATTTAGTATATGTGAACCTAGCGAAACGGCCGCATGCACTCTATGAACGTGGTATGTTGTCATGTTCTTACATGAAACACCTGTCATGATTATCATGTTTGCACTAGTCCTATACCTTCGTCATCCATTGACGTCACGCAAGACCAAATTTGGTATATGTTAAGCTAGCGAAACGGCAATGAGTGCATCATGAAGGGCCGAATATATGCCAACGTAGCGTTGACGCGCGGGCGCGCTGGGCACAGTGACGCTATACGTTAGCTAAACGTGAAAAATCTATAGTCTGACGCCAGGTGCCACCACCGCGACCAGCGTCTGTCTGCGTGGACCGACGCCAGCCGGCGCGAAATGCGATAGGCTGCATTTCACACCCACTACGTTAACCCAACAGCACTGCGTTTGCCCCTTTTCAAGACGGAGGAACGCCAGACGCACTGAAACGCGCATGCGTCAAAGCAACGCAGCACGACGCGCGCCTGCGAGTATATGGCAGGACCGGCGACTGTCGCAGCAACGCCGGCGTGATGCAACGAAACGAACGCCGAGCACGCGCACCGTGTCACGGCGAAGTGTATTGGCGCCTTCACTGAGGCATGTAGTCATGTTGTCACGTGACACGCATCTCATGATTATCATGTTTGCACCTGTCACATGCCTTCGTCATCCATTGACGTCACCACGTAAAACCAAATTTGGCATATGTGAAGCTAGCAAAACGGCGTGTAGTCATGTTCTTACATGACTTGGATGTCGTGACTATCATGTTTGGGTGTGTAATTTACCCATGTCGTCCATTCACGTAACGTAATACCAAATTTCGTATATGTCATGCTAACGAAATGCCCGCGAGCGCATAATGAGCGTGGCATGTAGTCATATTGTTACATGACACGCATGCCATGTTAATCATGTTTGCACCACTCTTATACTTTCGTCATCCATTCACGTCTTGGATTACCAAATTTGGTATAAGTGAAGCTAGCAAAACGGCCGCCAGCACATCATTAGCGTGACATGTAGTCATGTTGTTACATGATACGCATCTCGTGATTATCATGTTTACACCAGTCACATACCTTAGTCATTCATTCACGTACCGTAATACCAAATTTAGTATATGTGACGCCAGCGAAACAGCCGCGAGCGCATCGTGAGCTTCGCATGTAGTCATGTGAATACATGACACGAATGACATAATTTTCATGTTAGGGTCTGTCGCTTGTGTTCACCAAGCAATCATGCTATACCATACAAGTTTTGCAACATGTCTTGTGAGAGAAACCACCGCAAGAGCTGCAGGACCACAAAATGTAAATCACGACATTCATGACACACATGTCATGATTTTCATGCTATGACTGGTTAAATATGTTCTTTTAACAGTAATGTTATGCCATACCAAGTTTGCTATCGATACCATTATCGAAACGGCCAGGAGAGCTAAAAGTCGTGGGTGGCTAGATAGATAGATACATTAGATAGATAGATAGATAGATAGATAGATAGATAGATAGATAGATAGATAGATAGATACGCTCAAACTCGTCGAAGTTCGTTGAGAAATGCTTCGTATTAAAACATTGTCTTTCTTCCATGGATGAAAACGAATGTGGACGCTCTGTCGCCCACTTTCATCCCTGAACTGCTATACGTGACATGCGCACACTTCAAGAGCCTAAACTGAACCTTTGGCAGCAAAAACTTCATCGTAGTCCTCTTCAATGACTGCTGCTGAGAAAATGTCAGTTATCTGACATCTAGTGCACCTATTAAGGCGTCATGCTATTAAACAAATACCTGGCGCACCATTCGATAAACAAACTGTTGTTTAGGTTCAATTCATCTCCATGCTGAACTTTTACTCGTACACTCTGCCTACAAGAGGCATAGTTTAATCAATATTGATAAAATATTATTTGCCCTGATGGACTTAAAATCTAGAACCTCCCAGTATGCTATGCGTAACAATGAATTCTTGCAAGTACCTTTTTCAAGAAACAAATACGGTGAGCAAAGCACTCGATATACCCTGCCTGTTTTGTTAATTATGTTCTTTCAACATAAAATTGTGATACCACACCACAAAAAAGTATCGAAACAATTGGTTTGCGATACGATAATGACAATAAATGATTTATTACCAACTGGTTTAACACAAACAGAACATTTTATATGATATGATGCACAATTTCCCGAATGGTTTTGTTGTGTTTTAAAGCTACATTTCTATTTACTTTATTTCTTGATTTATGTATCAATGTATCTGCTAGATGCATATAATTTGTATTTCCTGTGATATTGAATACGCGATATGTACATGAGTGAATTATATGTCTGTTTGCTGTATGCCCTGTACAGGGGGCCCGAATCTTCGTCAAGTTTGTGTTGCCACTTCTTGTTCAGGCCTTTCTCTATTATTACGAAATATTAATGGAAATTGATATTGCCGCATGAGATTGTTCCAAGAAGGTCCTTGTCAAAATATGGTATATAAGTATTTCTTGGATATACAACAAATGTGTATCACAAATCGACGGAGATAAGGTCCAATTGTTTTGTTGGACTACGAATACCAGCTTCTACGGCCATGTTGTAGAAGGCAGATGATGTGTCGGAGAGCAGCTTAGACACTGAGTCGAATTCCCTGACCTTTCCTTGTTCCAGCACAAGTATCCTGTGGAAAGTAAAAAAAAATATGTGTTATGCAGTTTTTTAAGGATGAATTGGAATGAAAGAATAATCCATGTAGCATAGCAAGCTTCGATTTCGCCTTCAATATTATTACATGGTACCCCACCTGGGACGCATTAACATCAACATCTCGATGGCTAGCCTGACTCGCCTCCTTACTGGGCATCGAAACCATTCCGCAAGAAAACGGGCGTTTGTGCGCATAACGGTGGTCCCGTCTCGAACTATCCTAGAAGGCCCAGTGCGAGTAAAGTTGCGAAGTGGTCAGTAGGTGGTAATTCTCGCTTTTAGGGGTGAAGATCCTTATGCCGTGGGTCGCGCGTACGCGATGTAGGGAGTAGTAGTACAAGTAGGGGCAGTCGTCGTAGTAGTAGTAGCAGGTAGCAACCTCCACGGCCGGACTATAGAGGAGCGGCACGCGCAAACTCATTTGAATTGAGGAGGAAACGCGTGCACGTTCATCATAATTCAAAAGATAGTTGTTTCTGATAAAACAACCTACAGCAACGAGTATCGCTAACTTAATCTCCAATAAAATTTGCCTTGAATTCGATGCTTAATAAAAAAAAAGTAGTCACAGAAGGACGAACTTTGAGCACTATTATGACCGAAAAAAGTTGCTGTGCACAAAACCAGAAGCCATCGTTGTCTTAAATCACGATCAACGGGACGGCTTTAAGCTCTCCCATAGTGGAGTACCTGTAGAACTCTAAATCCTTACCTAGTTTTTTAAAACACACAACGACTAGTTCTTTCCTAAACAGCTGATCTCCCATAGTAGAGTACTAGTTCTCAAAATCATTAACCACTTTGTCTAAACACAGCTACATGTTCTTTCCACGTCATTTCATATTCATTTTAAGTGAATGAAGTCTGTTTTGACATCATAGTTGATATATGTCTAAGAAAAAAATGGTTTGTTGAAATGTTATTGACGCCTATGACACTAATTTTTTTCTAATCACAGGTTTAGCGATGGTTGGGCCGTAGTGCCGAGAACTAGCGGCGGTGAAGCGTGGGAGCTAGGCACGAAGCACAGGCCGCAAGAATGTGCGAGTTCTACTCCTCTAGTTTGGCCGTGCTCTCGTTTAGTCCTTGGAATGTCCGCTAGATGGCGGTAATTCTTTATGATGAATACTTGATGAAAAAATTCGAAATGGTGGTACTTGGAGTGTTCACTAGATGGACGGACGAATGAACAGACGCACGGAAGGCCCCACCGCGGTGGTCTAGTGGCTGCTAACCCGCAGGTTGCGGGATCAAATCCCGGCTGCGGCGGCTGCATTTCCGATGGAGGCGGAAATGTTGTAGGCCCGTGTGCCCAGATTTGGGTGCATGTTAATTAACCCCAGGTGGCCAAAATTTCCGGATCCCTCCACTACAGTGTCTCTCATAATCATATGGTGGTTTAAAAGACCTTAAACCTCACATATCAATCAATATCATCGACGCACGGAAGGACAGACAGACAGTAGCACGGCCAAACGGATGGACGGACGCACAGGCGGACGCATGAATTGACGGGTGCACGGATGGACGGACGCTTGGACGAACGCAGGGACGAACGCACGGATGAACGGACAGACGCACGAATGGATGCACGGACGGACGATTGCACAGACGGACGAACGGAAGCAAGAACGAATGAATGGACAGAAGCACGAACGGACTGAGTGATGTTTCACCCCACTCATCATCATTCATTTCTTGGACATGCTGTGATTTTTTTAGGCTTCGCGAGGTACCCGCTACTATTCTATAGGACAACACGTTCCACTACACAGCTGCACACTTTGTCGATGCCGCTGCTGTCGATGACGATTACTTATGCTTGAGCGCTTTGTAATGAGTGGACGTTTAAACCAACCACTGGTTGCACAATTCACATGTTCTGACTACTGCCGCGAGTCTTGCTTCTGCCAGGTAATATTACAGGCATTATGAATACTCCTCGCGTATAGATATGTTTTTTTAAGCAGTTTTGAGCACTGGCGTGTTTCTGTGGTGCAACCGTTTGCTACGCAAAAAGCCTAGATCTGATTGCTACAGGAACTGAAGATTTTTATTTGCTACGCGTCGCTCAGCGACAACGTCCTTTTGTCGCCAAAAACCAACGGCACTGCAATTTCAGCGAAATGAGATCTTTCATGCAGTCATGTTATAAAGCGCAGTAGATCTATTGTAGCTGCTTCGAATATAAATGAAGGCCTGCTTGTTCCCATCTGTGTATTTTACTCAAGATGCTCACGCCATGGCACGATTTTTGAACCTTTATCTATTGATATTTTTTAACGGTGACAAGACCACAGCCAGAAATGTTTTACCGGGGAATGGGAATCTGTTAATGGTCCTCAAAACACCTTTTTCGTATTATTTGTCATTGGTAAAACACTTCACCATTTCAATTTCGAGAGAGAGGTGCAGCGGCCCCTCAGCCCCCCTCTCCGCTCCTCAACTTGTTTATGGGCCTGAATGGTGGCGTATAACGTCCCCGATACCAATAATTTCTGATTTTGCAACCGGAGCTGAATCGTAATAAGGGTTGAAATCGCAGTTGAATAGAGAGAGTCGAAGTACAATATGCCCTGGTACAATATATCGAAAATAAGAATCAAAACTCATTTAGCAAGGTCAACAACGCTCAGCCAACCCGCCACGGTGGTTTAGTGGCTAAGGCATTCGGCTGCTGGCCCGGAAGTCCGGCGCTTGATGGAAGTGAAAATGCTTGAGGCTCATGTACTTAGATTTAGGGGCACAATAAAGCACCCCAGGTGGTCTAAATTTGCGGAGTCCTCCACTATGGTGCCTCTCATAATCATATCGTCGTTTTGGGATGTTGTTAACCCCGCACAATGAATATTATTAACAACACTCACATGGGCTTAAAATGAAAGTTTCACTTCAAGGTCTAGTTCACTGCGGCATCAACCTTAGCGTACGGTGAAACAAGCCATCCCCTTGAAGTACGACCTTCGCGCCAACGAGCCACCGTTTCTGTATTAGTCGGCACACTTCACATTTGTGGAGGGAGGAGTGGCGAAGATTTGCTTGCTCAGCGCCCAACGCCAGTTATGTCCTGGGCGCATGAGCGAAAGTTACCACAAACTAATTGTTGACCGTCTTCGGGCCACAGGTTACCCTATGCATGCGCTTGTCAGCGTTTCTGAGGGCGCTGTGAATGCGAACTCGCCAAATATCACTCCCGCCAGTTCACTATAGCTGACATGAGGAAGGTCGAGGTGAGTCTGTATATCAATGTGTTACCAATAAAAAATATAGGAGAACGCGCGAACGTTAAAGTATTGTTTTCGACTAGCAGGAAATTGCAAAGCTGATGAATACTAACCAGACCTGCCCCATCAGAGAAGCACGTGTACAAAAGGAGGCATAAAAACAGGTTTATGAAATTTAATCATGCATGCAGCAGTGTAAAACCTTAAGTTCACACGTGAGAAGAATTCTGTAAGTCAAAGTTGTCGCTGCGTCAACGAGCATTTAAAGGAACGCCAATACAACGTGAACGAAAAACAAAAGTAGTGGGTTCCTCGATGCTCACGGAAGGCAGAGCGGCGATTCAGGTGGAAGTGATGACGTTCGTAGCACGTGGATGCCTATTTTTCAAGAATGTTTAATTATCGGTACCAACAGAAGTCACCTATCCCGCAAAGTTATCGAAACTGAATTGATTGACAGGCTGGTAGATAAGTATATCTCAAAGCCGTCGATTGAACTTTCCTCTAAGAAGTTAGCCTGTCTACGCAAAGATACCTGAATTCGCAGAGTGCTTGTAATAACAATAGTGAAAAGATATGTTGCCTAAATATGTGGTTCCCTTTTTTCGAAAGAAACACTGTGGCAAGTTAGCACTTGTGTGTCACGTATTTCTCAGTACATGTTTTTGTACGCTATAAGCCTTCAGCAATGCTTGGATCCGTTATCTGCTGGTTTTCATTAAACTTCATGGTAATGTTTTTCGCCTCCCTTCCCTCTTTCAGTGCGCTTTTTCCAATCGTCACTTTGAATCAGCATGATATATTTCTGCGCAATGGGGTTCCTCAGGTCACCAGGCGATCACACACCAGTAAAAAAAACCTCCCAAGGCGTAACAGGGGCTCCGAGTTGAAATTGTTTGGTACGTGTTCATAAAGAAAAGTTTTTTTTTTTACGATTATGGGTACATGCCGAAGCAGAGGTTTTGGTACTTTAAAATACATATATTGCAAGATACGAATAAGACTAATATTTTGTGCTATGTCAGCAATGTTCTATCATCTTGCTGTGAAAATGTCGCCGACACATAGCGCCAACGAAAGAGCAAGATATTGCGAAAAGGACACTTACGTTTTGTTATATTTGTTTTGCTACGTTTTTCTTTCTACATATATCTCAAGAATACCTGGAGAAACAATTTGAAGGGGTGATGCCATAAATTTTCGAGCCTATAAGAAGCCTGTTCTTCTGCATGCAAGGATCCTCCTTACGAATGGTCAAACACAGTAAACGTTTACAATATATTTTCATTCACTCCCTAAGCGTACCTACATGCTCATTCTCTCGATCAAGACCCATAGCTAGCGCGTCCAACATGGCCGTAGCTCTACATTAAGGGAGGCGAATGTTGTAGGGACGTCACACCAGATCTGCTGTGACGTGAGTAACTTGAAGACCTCCGCCACCTACGCACCGGCGAAGCATCGCGGCTGAAGCAGCTAGCCATGACAACTGTTAGCGCGCTTCTTTTGCAGGTGCTTGCGTGGCACGTGTGTGCGAGAGCAGGTGATACTCATTACGATGTGCGTCACAGGTTTGTGTGGTCACGTAACCACCTACACTACTACATTACTCCCAACTCGCCGCCCAGAAACCGAAACCCAAAATTGTATACGCATAGGAGGCTTATTAAGCGAGAACAAATGAATTTTAGTGTGTGTGACATGCTTCCTGGACCTATCAGACACCCTTTCAGCAAAGAACGCGCAAGCCACAAATATGGTGGCACCACCCCTTAACGTTTTTACGCTTATCATTCACAGCAACAACAGCAACAAACACATGAAAACGCGGTTGTGTTGGATGCACAAGCAAGAGGCATAGAGTTTTTTTTTTATAGAACAGCCATGTATTTCCGCATATCGAACGTAATCACGCCGGTGGTTACCACCGCCTCAACTTACCTGTCGTAGTCCAAGACAGTGTGAATGCGATGCGCAATGGTGAAGAGTGTGCAGTTGGCGAAGGCGTCTCTCAGTGTGGCCTGGATCAGGCGGTCAGTGTCACCGTCCATTTGTGACGTTGCCTCGTCCAGCAGGAGGATCTTGGATTTCCGCAGCAGAGCTCGTGCCAAGCAAACCAGCTGCCGTTGCCCAACACTGTGCAACATGACATTTGTGCCACCCGTATCAGTTCCTGTCTGTGATCGCGCAGCCGCAGGATTTAAATGTGTCACCTAACGTGCAGAAGGCGGTGTTCCTTCTTATCTCATCAGTACGAGCATGACGAGGCGAGCCAAACGAAATTGAATGTTGTGCATAGTGCATGTGGAGAGTTCGGGCTATTTACGCAGCCTACTCTCCAGAGCTGTTACTAAGGCCAAAGCCCCAGACTTCTCTGTGACCCTAGCCCCATAAAGGTTTATGGCTGGAGGTCTAGGGCCATAGACGCCAATGAACACGTAAATGGGCTCTAGTCGTGAACATCGAAGCTTTAAAACTTTTTTGGTCTTAGATTTTTGGTTCGTGTCTTCTGTATCACTCTCCTCAATCAGTAAATACGTTCTTCATTGTTCCCTTTTTCTTGTACGCGGGTATATTGCATTGCATATCACTTTGTTTGGGACGTTGAATTTCACAAAGTGGAATAACCAGTCAAGAAGGACAGCGCACTTTTTATTATATTATGGCACTAGTAAGCATACACAATCGTTACTGATAAAATACATTTGTAACAACCAGAATGAGTATTGTTGCTGTATTGGCAAGAAAAAGAGTGTTAGTGCTTCCACTGATTATTCGAAACTAATACTAGAATATTTCATCCCCCAACTGAATGCTACGAGATTGTTCACAAAATATATTACTCGTTATTCACAAGTAATACCGGAAATCTATCTCAAGTTTTCCTACCGGAGTCAGCCAATCGTGCACCTGATTTTTTCAAATCAAAGCCTCTTTCCCAAGTGCTTTGCTCACCTGAGATTTGTGCCGCCATCGGTAGTCTCCAGAAGGAGCCCCTTTGCGTCTGACGACACGACCTTGGACAGGTGTGAACGTTCCAATGCTTGCCAGATCTCCTCGTCATTGTGGCTGTCTGTAGGATCTAGGTTTCTTCGCAGAGTCCCCCTCACAAGGCTTGGGTCCTGCGGTGTCAGTATAAACAATTTGTAAACCACACGGAAGACTAACTTAAAGCGGCATCCTCAACTTTATCAATAGAGTTGAATGATTTCTTGACACAAGTCAATCACGTGTAAGCACTGAGTCATCATTAAAGTTTGTGTGACTGTGGCATCGCAATTACGCTACTCGTATATGTTTTGAATGGGGGAAGTTCGCAGCTATATCGCTTTACTTCGAAATCAGTTATATATGTATTACTATGGATGAGAGACGTACCGTGGCTTATATTTCCCGCACACTTCTTTCTTCTCGACTTCTCCTGCCATGGATTAATACGTGACACAGTATGGAGGAACCCAAGAAGTTTGCCGTTGGTGCGGTGATCCATATAAAGTGGAAGTGCGATAACATCTCATACCAGCATGCACGTGGAACGTTGCTGTATGAACGAAAACAAACACACACACACACAACACACACACACACAACACACACACACACACACACACACACACACACACACACACACACACACACACACACACACACACACACACACACACACACACACATTTGGGACTCTCTCGGGTCCCTGGACCCTCCCCCCCCTCGCGTGGTCCCACGCTACGTCTAAACGGCCATGCCTCTCACCGCGATGACATCGGCAGCCCGAGTCACCACCAGTAAGATGCAACGCCGAGTTCCCAGGCTAGAGCAAGATCTCCCAAGTTTCCCAGCTTGAAATGGCAGGCTGTCCCTGCGGAGAAGGATCAGCACGGCTGCCGGAAAGAATGTGGGAAATGGTGGCATGAAGTTCGCCACATAAAGAGCATTCAGGGGAAGTGTCACAGTTGTGGGACAACACCTGAAGGGAAGAGATAGTACGAATCTGCGAACGTTTCCCTAAGATTTATTGGGAGTGGGTAAGAGAGAAATCTGGAGGAGAGTAAGTTCGACTCTTCAAACGGGCTATTTCTGTGAGCTCTGCAAAAGTGTGAGCCCGATCCTTCCAGAAGCCTGAATCGATGCTGCCCTGAGGCCAAGAAATCAACACTCGTGTTGATTTATGAGCCCCTGATTTCCGAGGTTCCTTGAATGAGCGCTTTACCATGCTCGGTAAAATATGCGTAGGGGTGTTCAACTGCCAGACAGGGGAGCGATTCCTGCCCCTGGTACACAGCAGCTTTTGAATGAGTGAGGACGTATTGCGCGTCGAATCGAGCAAGGGTTAGGGCGGCGGTGTTCTGCCTCCTCAGAGAGCCTGATGGGAGACGGCGAATCAGGGCATGGGGCAAAGTAGGTTGGCAGGAAATTACAGCTTCTTGTGATACACAAAAAGTGCCTAGCCAAATGGCATTCGAAGCTCGTCCGTAACAATCGTGAAGGGCATATGCGTCAGCTACGTGGCGAGTGATTTGATGACGAGGATGCACATGGGGAGGTAGGTGTTTGATGGCTAGAGAGGCATGAATGTATCGAGGCCGGGCCGTAATGCTTTGCTGATAAGTGGTTATGTTTATGCGAAAGGAGGCGGTAATATGGTTAGTAAAAAGGTAGCAACTGCAAGCGAATAGGTAGTAACTGCAGCAGTTACTACCTTTCTTTGACCATTACTACCCTTTTGCTACCTGTTTACTACCTACGTTAGTAAACAGTTACTAGCTGATACCGTTACTAACATTTTGCGACCTCTTTACTACCTACGTTAGTATGCAGTTAGAAACTGAAATGAAAGAGGTAGTAACTGCAGCCGTTACTACCTTTCTTGCCCCGTTACTACCTCTTTGCTACCCGAATTTTCACTATCTAATCCAAAATAGTGTGTGAATGCGATTCTGATCATTGATGAGAGGAATCGTCTCAACGTATTATCAATAAACGGAAAAATGACGCAGAAGGTATACACAGATCAAGAAAATACATTTCGTTCTAAATTACTCAACCGTCATATGTAAACTTCATTCTTATACTGTCTAAACGAATAAGTACAAGTTAACGAACCATAATCAAGTGCTACACGTGCCGTAATAGACAATTACGACAAACTTAGTAAATTACAGCAAACATTAACAAGACCGGCAAATCAAAATGACCAGATGGTCACAATGAGCCTTGAGGACAGAACAGTTACTCCACTGCGGTGTGTCTCCAAATATCATCATTGTTTTGGTGCGTCAAACCCCCAAAACGATTATTACCTTTTAAACGCTGATATATTAGTCGTGTGAAGCATTCAAATGCACTGACAATGAGTTCGGTACCTTGTTCCGGCCACTGTACACAATGCCTTTTTGTGGCCATATTATAACAGAAAAATATATCATATAATGTTGTATAAGTAAGGCTGAATAAAGGTCTTGTGCTACGTCACCAAACACATGTAACCAAGTAGTACAGTGCTATAGGTTTGTGTTACTTATAATTCCTCCTGAAATGCAAGTGCTCCTCTGTGCCAGACATGCCCCTGCGAAGTAGGGGCTATATATACCCCACGCTTACTTCTTACTGCATGTGTACGTGAAAAATAGTTTTTTCTTGCTTTATTGCCTGTTTATAGGTGCGTACATCAAACCACAAGCACAACAAAAACGCAGTAACAGTTCGATAGAAATTGAAATTTCCTAAAAAAATACATGAAAAATAGTGAACCTGTTTGGTCTATATTCATGGCACACCACGCTTTATACCCGACTTTGTCTAGTAATAAGGCATTGATTAGCGAACATTAGCAGCGGAGCAATATGCCCAAAGTAATGAATTAAGAAGAATCGGTTACTACTTTTTTTGAAACCTCTAAAAGTTACTACCCATGGGTAGTAACAGCTAGTGTAGTAACAGTTACTAACTGCTGGTAGTAACAGCAGAGGTAGTAACTGTTACCACCCTTGCCGTTACTAACTGCGCTTACTACCAGGGTTGTAACATATGTGACAAACCATTACTACCCCAAAGTTAGCAAGTACTACCACTTTTTTTCTAAGAGTATAGTGGCACTTGCGGAGAGATAAATACTGCGTTTGAAGGTGTGCGTCCACTACTCAGTAAGGGTGTTGCACATGCCCAGTTGAAAAACTTTTGCTGTGCTTAGGCTACAAGGAAGGTTCAGGGCTGCCTTAGTTTCGAGGCAGGTCATGACGTTCACGCGTTCAGTTTATGTGTATACTTCAGCTTGATATATGAGCTGGCACATAGCATAGGTGGGAAAGCATTTACACCTTTCACGTCCGCTTCGTGTGAACTCTTGTACACGGTGAGTACCCGACGCAAAACTGCAGCACACATTGCGTCAAGCCTTGAGTGTCTTGAGGACGTGGTCATTTCGTCCGGAATCTTTCAACTAGAAGACAAGAATGCTTCTTGAAAAAGCGACATGCCGACAATTCGCGAAAGTAGGATCAACACGAGACAGGGACCTCTGGTCTAAGGCCGATAAAGCAGTCTTCATGAAATGACGCGGAAAATGAATAGACATTTAGTTATGTTACAGCACGGTGCAGAACATGCATGTTAGCGCACTGACAAACCAATGACGTGGTTAGAACGAGTGACCGCCTGGATTTGCACTGTAGGCAGTGCGGGCGTACGCCGAACCCAAGGGATAGACTAATCGAAGTATAAAGAAGAAATGGAAAGCGAGGTAGTGGAGGCCTACTTCATTGATTGAAGTGACAAATGCGTAAGATGACTGCGCTGACTTTACTGCCTAAGCAGCTGCAACTTTAGATGGTTTTGTGTGATCAAACCTAGTGGTTTTGTTGAACAGTTCATTTTTTACAGTTTGCAGCGTGTGCACACGCCTTTGACGATCATTGTTAGATTTCATATTACTATCAACTGTTTATTTGGCGTTTTGACTGTAGGTTTTAATGCGTACGGTATCTTTTTTGTACATTTTTGTTTTAATATATGAGCACGTAGCAAGCTGATGTCTATTCATGTTGAGCTGCTTTGGCTTTCCACTTTGCCGGTGAAGCTTGAGCTCGTACTGTGTATCCTCCTTCGCACGTGTTTTTTCGCGCAACCCAAGCATATATTCTACGACCGAGGAGCAAGCTCCAGTGATGGAGCAAGAGAGCGAGGCCAGTGGCTTGTGAAATGGTGAAATGAACAGACTCCGCATTCGCTCTCTTTCGTCTTCGTTTGCTCTACCAGTTGTGCCAACGACGATGACGCCACTGGACACAGAAACTGGCGCCAATGAGCTGTGCCGCGATGAATTGGACGTGACTCCATATTCCTTGACTTTTCTGGTAGTAGCCCTCATACGTGGGCGTTCATTTGTCGTCGTGTATAATTTGCTTTAACTTGGTGTTTCATCACGCTGCCGAAACTTTTCTCAGAGCTATCCATCTATTTATTGTTGCGCTGATGTTGTTCAAAGCGGATAGGAAAACAGAGAATATGCGACGTTTTTTTGCTTGTGTTTGGTGGCACCGAGAGTGCTAGACATCCAACATTACGTTCCTAGTTGGAGGATTACAAGTTAGAAGTAACAGGCTGCTTTTGTGAATATTACGTCAAGAATACGAAGCCAGTGTCTTTTTCTTTCCCCAGCATAATAATGAAGCGAGGAAGTGTCATTGATTTTTCATGCATAATTTTGAGAGATTTTAGTTCATGGGATGGTTCTTCTTGTAGACGCCCACGAACGAGAAGCTGCTGGAACCTATAGTCATATGCAACTGTTTTGTTAAACATGCAATGAATTAAGTGTACCGTACTATACAAGCGCAGTAAGGATATCAGGCGATGGTGTCAGCCTGTCGCGTCCCGTTACGTGCCATCGTACTGACGTCATGTTGGCGTCATGATGAGCTGATATGATTACGTCATCTCTTCAACATTTTCTTGCAACACTAGTGTACGCACCACTAACAGGGGATACCGCACGATTTCCGCATCTGATGCTACCATCTAAGGCTTTAGCGATAAGTGATGATGATGAGTTCCAGAGCGGTATATAAAAACTACTGGTCAGGTGCAGTAAAAAAATTGGAGCATATCGACGGAGTGAATTATGATTAGTGGGGCGAAGCGTCCGTCCGTCCGTCCATCCATCCATCCGTCCATCCGTCCATCCAGCCATCCGTCCGTCCGTCCGTCTGTCTGTCTGTCTGTCTGTCTGTCTGTCTGTCTGTCTGTCTGTCTGTCTGTCTGTCTGTCTGTCTGTCTGTCTGTCTGTCTGTCTGTCTGTCTGTCTGTCTGTCTGTCTGTCTGGATTGAATGGATGGATTGCTATGGCTATACCCTTTAGATCAGGCGGTGGCTAACGCCACGAAGCGTAGTACTTAGCGAACCAAAAACTAGATTTATTTTTTTCCCTTTAAATAGTGAGGTTGAGGGCTCGTACTTTGCAGTGAAGGGTTTAATTTTCACTCGTGCCTTGACTTTAGCAACCAATCAGATAACCTCCTTCTGGTTAATTCTACCCGCTTAAAGTCTGTCTGTCTGTCTCTATTGGACAGCGCCATCTATTGTACTATATGGGAGACGGTACTGGGTGCACCAGATGGATGAGGAATTGCCCTAAACCATATAGAGAGCTTCGCCCCTAAACCTACTGGCCTTTACTACTGGCAATCCCTGCACATGCGATCTCCTTTTATCCTGCCCTAAAGCTGGTCATAGCTACGCGATGCGGTAATGGGACTTTTTTAGTTCCGAACAGCGCTTCCAGTGAAGATTGCTGAAATCGGAACGGGGGTCAGTGGCCTTCAAAGTTGTCAGTAGAAAGAATCGAGGGCCGTGTATTTTTGGTGATCATTTGAAATTTTGCCGCCCAGCGATCCCCAAAAGTTGTGGCGTACGTGACGTCACCGCCGCTGCGCATGCGCAGGCTAGTCTCCTGAATAGAGCCTATTCCGGTCCTGCCGGTATTTTTGTCGGCGTGTGGTGTACATTCATCGATTGCAAAAAAGAAGTGACTATGCATGTCGAGGTGAAGTGAAACATTTCAAGGTTCGGATACAGTTCAACACTGAGATGATGAAACTTGCGACGAGAAAGAGACAACGTCGATGGAGGGTAGAGAGCTTAAAAAGGCCGTCCACCACTTTTGAAGCACCAGTTTATTAGGTGCTTTGCGTAAAGTCATGGCTGGGAAGTGTTTTAGCTTAGATCTAAGCACTTATACCAAATGATTTATACTTTAATCAAGCAGTGAGGTCACTATATACATCCCTGCCGACAGCATCAGCACGTAGCTGCGCTCGTCAGAACTATTGTGGGCGAAAATGACTGAGGATAGGGGCAAGCCTATGATCGATCGGATAAATGTAGCGTTAAAAGAGATTGTGGCGTGCCATCGGAACTACGATTACTAACGGGTTGCATTTTTATTTCTCGTGCTTTTTCATTAACTCCAGATAAACGCGGCCTTAAGAAAAAAAGATCACCACGACTACGAAGCACATAGAGGCGCTGGCTAACCTTTGGAATGTTTGGTTGCTATGCTTTTGTGCCCCCACAAAAGGCCTCTCTCACGCTTCCAATTTTTCGCTTATGTGCGGTTGTGAGCTGCCTCTTTCGCACGTCTGACAGATTTATGATTGTTTTTGAAGGTGTGCTATCAAGGTGCGCAAGCATCGTAGAACAAGTACGTCGCTGCACCCTCGTAGTTCGTCGGGCGACTCACTGAACAACTCGTAAAGAGTCGACAATACGTCACCACCCTGGTAGTTTCACAAATTCTTCTCCCAAGAATAAAAGGGAGGCGTGACATGGAACGTTGTAAACAGCAGAAAATACCTCGATTATAAACAGTAACACCTGCTCGTGTTCTGAAGAATCAGGTGTCAGGCACGACGTTTTTTTTATTATGCCAACGAGGTCTACAATATATTGAAAAGGGCCAGCAACAATGGTGTACGAGGTTACCCGACGTAAGCGTTTCCAGCTTGTTTCATTGGTGTGAGCTCGCCAACATTACCGGGTCGGTCAGGGAGGGTTAAAATCAAGTTGCGCGAAAATCAAGTTGAGGGCAGGCATTTTCTCCTTGTATTTTAAATTTTCTACATCAAATAACTTCGCACTGCGTCCCGTTATCACCGCCATTATTGCTGGAGTAATGTATTAGTACTTTATATGCGCAAACCCCGAGTAGGGGCTAAATAGCGTTAGATGGCCCCTTTAACAAGGTTGTACCAGGTATGCTAACCTACGCGGGGAGAGAAGGGAATAGAAAGGTTGGAGCTACGTTGTCGACACTCATTATGCCGAAAGAGCTTTTGCGTGAAACATTTTCATCTGATGTTTGTGAAGCACTGGAAAGCATGAACCAACCGGGCGATGAGATGCGAAGTTCTAATTCTCTCTAGCTAAAAATGGCAGCAATAGGGAGCATCACTTTGTACTTAGTTGAGGGTATGTACGAAATCAATCATAATTTCCGAAAAAAAATGTAAGCGCCTAGCCTCGCTTTCACGAAAAATGAGTTGTTCTTAGATGCGCTGAAGTTTTAAGGGCGCATCAGTTCGGTGGCCCGTGCTGTCATGTGCTGTCATCGCTTGGCCTAACGCGCGCCAGACCATGTATAGCGTAGTGATCTGTAGCATATTGGTTGGTTTGTTGTTCATTAATGTCCTGGCCCAACCAACCACGGTGGATCAGCCACGAAACGCACGCTGCCTTATCTTTTAAATAAAATTGTTTATACAGAAGAATACGTTTGATTGACATGTGGGGTTCGGCGTCCCGAAACCGCCGCATAATTGTGATAGACGCCCTTGTGGAGGGCTCCGGAAATTCGGACCAGCCAAATACGTTTAGATTGAAAATATAAATGAATTGAAATGGATTGAAAATAGAATAAATAAAGGAAAAGAAGAGAAAACCCTACAAGCAAAATGGGTTGCAAACAAAGGGAATTTACGCCTTGGCTTGATGATTGTGTTCGTTTTCTTTTCACTTGAAAAATCGCCCACGGCTTCGCAAACAAACCTGTAGCTGATTATCTTTCCAGTTACTCCAAAGGAAAGGACCACTGGAAGGGATATATTTAAAGCCAACATACTGAATGGTTTTTCAGTCTTTTCCCTTGATTTGCAAGTACGCCCTGCATGTTAAGAAGAAGTAATGCAGAGATTCACTCTCGTTGCAGTGGATGCATATAAGGATGACTGTACGAAACCAAACCTGTGTAGGCAAAAATTCAATGGGGTCTCGGCATTGTAGTCTCGTAATTGATATTTCCGCCCTCCTAGAGGAGCACTATCAATTTTGCCAAAGGTACTGAAGATAAAACGCTTCAGATGTTGAGTGCGTGCACGGCCCGAAGAGAAATCTTCTCCCTCATGTTCTTAGAGCGCCTTAGTGGTGATACGAAGTGTGCAGCATTTCATGGGCCAGAGCCATCGTGTGCTGTCGTATGCTGTTGTCGCTTGGCCTAACGCAGAGGAACTCTACAGAAAAATGCGATATGACACGTACGACAGATGTTCGATAATCTCGTACGATAATACGACAGCACACCCGATTCATACGTGTTCATTAGACACTATTGAATACGAGGCATATGTGTCATATGAGAACCTTCAAAAAGGGAAAGCCAGGGAGAAATAAAAAAAGGAAAGCAAGGTAAAAAATTGAAAACAAAATAAAACAATAAAAGTAAGAAAAAAAACAAAAACTAGAGAATGAACAAGAAAAGAAAAATGAAAAAAAAAGCCAGGCGCGCACGTAACGCGCAGTATAGTCACAGCGAAAGCTGGAAGAGTGGCCTTTCCGAACATTTTTAAGACATTCTTTAGGTAACTGCTACAGGCATGCTTGCACACCTACTGCACCATAAATCATAAAAAAATGTTCTGTAGTTGGCAGAAATCCACTATGCCAGTATTCAGAGAAGCGTGGTACCCGCCACACACCCCAAGAAGTTACGTGCATTTTGTAGACGCTGTGGGTGACGACGATGAGTAATTATGCCTGAGGATTTTGTCCGTGGCTGGAAAATTCCACCACCCCCTCGATACACAATTACATCGTGTGACGCTCGCAGTTCTAAAACGCTGTATTACACATAATAAAGCGATTCCTTAGCCTACACGAAGCCTGTTATACAGGGTCACTTTGCAATAGTGTTTCAAGCATCAGTGTGATAGAATTCTGGTTTGGTGCGCAGAGAACCCCGGGTTCGAATCCCAATCTATCCTCAATGCTTTTTTATTTATTTATTTAGGTACTTTTTGTGCGATAGCACTTACGGACACCGGCGACGGCAACAAAAGCGACCCTTGTATCTCATAACCGCTTTTGTATGTACAAATTTCATGTGGTTACCTGCGGGATAACTGTGATGCTTCTGCGCAGCTTCCGAAGTGGCACTTTGGCAATGTCGACGCCATCGATGAGGATCCGTCCTTCGGATGACCTGAGCATGCGCAGCAGGGCGAGAACCAGCGAAGATTTGCCAGCACCGGTGCGTCCCACCACTCCTACCTGGAACGTTAGTTGTAGAAACTTCGGCTAGCTGTTCGTGTGTGAATGAGGTGCTGTGCATTGCACCTTCCTTTTAACGTGCCGTTGGTGAAAAGGGAAGTAAGGATGGTTGAAGCTACCGTTTATTGAATTGCGGACGCGTCGTTGATAATGCGCCTTCGCTTTTATTCGTAATAAATGATACCTCTATGCAATCGTGTTGTTCACCCAGCCGTAACAATCAGCTCTGCTTTCTTCAGGTCAATTTAGTATCGAAATTCAAGGCCGAATTAAACAAAACGCTATGAGGTGTTTAAAGGAAATGTCTACCACTCGGAAAACTTTTTATGGTTGTGGCGCAAAAGAAAAGATCGTTCATCACATTAGTGGCAAGGAGCATGTTATCGGGCCAGAAACAAGGAATTATAATTTTTACTTGATGTTAAAGTCGATAAATAGTGAATGCTAGCGTCACCCAACAGCGAATGTGGTCAACCTTAACGATCTATTGGTAGGAGAAGGAATTCTTGCAGGTCAAGTTAGTTCGCTTAAAAAGAAACAAATTTACCTTGATATTGTATTTTATGCACTTGAGGCAGCGTTAGATTGCAGCAGAGATCAATTTTTTTTTCACGTGCTCAAATAGGCGCTCGGTGGCGCTGCCAGCAGTCGCGCCAAATACGAAGGGGTGGACACGGTATGCAGTGGGTGTGGAGAGGAGGAGAAAACTGCCGAACACTTGATGAAGGGCTTCACCCTGTAATTCAGGATGATGGCACGAAGTTTTTCAAAGCACTGGGGTTTAGGGACAGGCAGGGCAAAATAGACTTTAAGCGCGTAGTATTAACTGGAAGGAGGTTATCTGATTGGTGGCTAAAATGAATGCATGAGTGAAAATTCAGCCCTTCACTGCAAAGTACCAGTCCTCAACCTCACTATATAAAGGAAAAAAAATAATCTAGTTTTTGGTTCACTAAGTATCATGGCTTGGGGGCGGGAGCCACCACCCGATCTAAAGGGTACAGCCATATCAATCCATCAATCGATCCATCCAATCTTCTGCTTTACATTCGGATGTAAACAAGATTGGAGAAGTTGCCCAGTCAATATGGCCAACTTCCGCCTTCACCAAGACTTCACAACGAGTGACGTCAGGGCCTCTCCTAAGTTTTTTCCTTCCTCCAAGACTTTAAGATGACCTTATGATAGTAAAGCGCGAGAACAGAACGATGAAAAAGAGACAAGAATGACATTTTCGTGCTATAACTATCGTCATGTCATACCAACTAGCCCAAACTGCCACACTTCTAAGTAATACGACCACGGTAGCGTGTACTAGTCCCGGCGTCCGCCACTGCTCATGAGAACAACAAAAAAAGTGTGTGTGACTAAAACGACCACTAAGATATTAGTTTTAATAATAACCAAACTTGATGAAGCCAGCAGAAACCACACCTGGTTTCAGTTTTTGACTCTCACCGGCACCGACCAGTGTTATGGGCATTCATCCCACCTCTGGAAGGAGACATAACGCGGACAGAAAAATTTTCGCGCGCTTTCCAGAGAAACCGCTTTAAGGTTAGACACTTCACATGGTACGCTTTTTATTGTGACTGAAACAGGAGATCAATAATGGACGGTAGACAGTCCTTTGAAAAGTACCAATAACCCACCACCCACTAGAAGGGCTAAAATAGGGGCTAGTTGCTTGTACATTGTTTACACTTGCGACGTGCTGTTTGAACACGAAGAAGAACACGGAAATGACAGGCAGGAAACCAGTGAGTTCTATCCTTGCTCGTGTGTGTCCTTCCTGTCATTTTCGTGTTCTTCGTGTTCAAACAGCTCATCGCATTTTATAGCGTCAATAACCCCACCATGCACGTCAATGTTAAGTAGTCATGCATGTGAGACATTTATTGAAGATTATGTTTTTTTGCACTGTTTTTAACCCATCACCTTATATTAGTTTCTCGTCGCCCAATCTGCTTTCTTCATATATACTGCGCATGATTCAGGCCGTGTTTCTGTGTAAGCTTTATGCACATTGTTTTGACGCCCTTTAGCCCCGCCGCGGTGGTCTAGTGGCTAAGGTACTCGGCTGCTGACCCGAAGGTCGCGGGCTCGATTCCCGGCTGCGGCGGCTGCATTTCCGATGGAGGCGGAAATGTTGTAAGCCCGTGTACTCAGATTTGGGTGCACGTTAAAGAACCCCAGGTGGTCAAAATTTCCGGAGCCCTCCACTACGGCGTCTCTCATAATCAAATGGTGGTTTTGGGACGTTAAACCCCACAAATCAATCAATTTGACGTCCTTTAGGCTAACATTCGCCACGTAGGCGCCCAAAATAAGGTCGCAGTGCTAAAGATTTGCCGAGCAATGTTGTCGCTAGCCTAGGCGAATTCAACGTCAAGCGCGCGTCTCGCCCCGACAATGAAATTATACTCACAGGCCGAATAGTCGTGCAGAATGGCAAAAAAAAATGGCCCCGTATCTGCATGTAATCTGCAAGTGTCGTCGACAGACGATAGTCTTCCGTGTAGAGAGAGTGAACAAGACATTTATTTGATGTTCTGCGCAAGAAAATCGGTGAATGGTATTCTGGAGGCGCTGCGTTAGAGTGCCTCGAGCGTGCAGCGGAAGCGAACGAACGCATCAAGTCACGTCACACGTGAGACATAAGCGCCATCTGGCAGTTTTTTAGAAAACAAAGCGCGTGGCTCTGAGACGGGTGTGCGCGCCCATCTCAGAGGTGATAAGGTGCAGAACGCAAGGCGACGGGTAGGTGCCACCACTGTCTTGTTTTAGCAAAGCGTTGGAAAGACTCGTCTTTCCGTGCAAGCGTTACATGGTCAGCGCACAATGATAAGCGCTACGATCCTTAAAATTACTTATGGTTGCCTTTTCTAGTAAAAGGCTCACACACAGAATATATACGTGTTGTTAGGGTGCCCCAGACACGCGCAATAATTGCTTTTTAATTGACAATTGCACAAGCATGAACGCTCAAGCTTGAGGAACATAGGTTGGTGCTGTGGGTGGGGTCGGCCGTTTCAAGTAACCGATGCCGTTAAGAGCGGACAAACAGACAATTGTACAGACAGACAGACAGACAGACAGACAGACAGACAGACAGACAGACAGACAGACAGACAGACAGACAGACAGACAGACAGACCAAAAGTTTTGCGTCGAAGGTCCCCAAGAAAGACTATCGTCTTTAAAAAGAGTCGAACAGAAGGGAGGGAGTTAATCAAGGTTGATAGAACAGCGGGAACAGCAAATATTTTGGCCGTAAATGATGTTTTGATAGAGTCAGTGTTGTTGCAAGTAAATTTAGGTTGTGACCTAATTACATTTCTTCACAGAACTCTTTGTGCAAAGCTTTTGTACAAAACGTGAGTCTTATCGCAAACGACATGCGTTGAAGCAAACGACGAGCTTACGCGGGGACACTCAAAGGGAGCGTGTCTACGAGGTATACGCACCTTTTCCATCGGTTTGACGACGAGTGCGACGTCCTTGAGTACGTCGGGAAGCACACCTGGACGATAAGAAGCCGAGTAATTTTGGAACTCGATCATTCCCGAGCTGGGCCAACCAGGTGGTAATTCGAGTGTTGGTACACCACTACCGTTGTCGTTTTCTGGGACGTCCACCTGAGATAGAGAATATGCAAGTAGCACCAGCTCTTACTAAGTTTTGGTGAGTTCTGATTTCGGAACGCTCGAAATGATGTGATAATATTTTAAATTTCCGAAGCTTTGCATGATATTACCAGTTTACTTCAATGTACGGCAGTGCAGTATTTCTCAAGATGTTAAACACGCAAAATAACGAGAACTAAGGAGAATACAATACGTTACTTGTGACGGACCAGACAGCTCGCACATGGCAGACAATTTTAAACCTGTATATAATTGATAGAATACAAATAATAACCATACGTTTTGTTTATGTTCAAGATTAGGCCGGAATGACTTTAGAACTCTATATCTTTGTAATAATTGTATAATGACTCTGTTAGCACGCACGGTGCATAAGTGTCTTCGATTCACCGTACGCAGCAGCTGTGCAACCATGCTCTAAAGTCGTTAATAATGCCGCTAGTAGAGCGTACGATTTGAAAAATGTACTATTGAAGGAAACTTCTGTAGTAATAAACTACTGTTGGATTATGAGCTAAAAGATGTATAAACTTCTTGTCGTTTTCGGGAAGTACTGTTGAACAAAGTTCAATATGTAGCAGACGTGACCCCTGGTCATTGCCGAAATTTTCGCACTGTCCAACAGTTTACTTGAGCTTTGTATGTCAATTCCCTTAGCAAATAATTTAGTCTTTTTCGGAGTTATTGAAGTGGGACACTATATAAACCAAATGTGAAAACTAATACAATTGTTTTGTGGTGTAATGATTGAAATGATGCTCGAGTGTTCTCTAAATCTTGTTTCTTTCTCCCAAGTTCGCAGGTTATTTACTGCGTGGCTGATTATACTTAGGATGTCGTGTAAAATTAGCAAAGTTATTATATAAAACTTGGAGGGTGCTTACGTGAGATGCGATAGAGACAAGATAATTTTCTTTCTAAGCGATATAATGCTCGGTAAACCTGTGTTGCACTGAGCTTTAAATGTTTATTGAAGAAGAACAGACTTTATTCGCCATTAACAAGTGGTAACGCATGCTTTGTTGATTTGCTAATGAAGCAACGAGAGTGCTGAAAACTCCACACTCATACACACATGAACGGAACCAGTAACAAATATTTTCAAGAGCGCCTCACGCTCCGATTTACTTACCTCAGGAGGAAGTTCAGTGTACTCCACACAGCGTTCGAACGCAACAATCATTTGAAGAACGTTGAACAGCATGACGCACAGCGACATCAGTGACAGAGGAATCTGTTAAGGATTGAAAGTGAGGGATATCGGTCACCACAATGGCGGAGTGAAATGCTAATGCCTTTCTCGTCATTTCAGTAACAGCAAGCCTGGTGTTTTAATGGGCTGTCTCTAGTGCTACATAGAGACGGAACGCCTTCGCATAGTTAACGATGGCTTTTTATTACAAGATTCAGTTACGTATAAATCGTTATATGGCAACAGCCTTACACGACAGGAAAAGTCTGTAAAGTCGTAACCTACAGATATTGAGGATACAACCTTTGTATCTTGGGGATTCAAAGATTCACGTCATATATTTTGCCCAATGGCGGAATCGTCTTATTTCATCGCATGTTCATGTCCTGATTCCAACATGAGCGTGCCGCAGTCAGTCGCCCGCAACCTGTATTCAGAACACGAGTCGTACATTCTGAATTCATGGCCGCTGCCATGGGCTCCTGCAGCGCTGCTGATCACGGAGGCCACGGTGCAGCCCTCGAGTGAACGAGTGGCATATTGAGGGACATTGTAAATATTGGTAAATATGTTGTTAATCCAGCCTCGCATTAAACGCTACGCCACCTTTGGCGCGTATTGCAGGCATGGACATGGCTTCGCATCCACTGTCCATTCCCCATGAGCCACTTCGTGTGATAAATGGGTGCGTACCGCAGATGCCACGAATTCGAAGCAGCAATATAAGGTGATTTCTGTGTGCATAATTATCTACAAAGATTTCGCCTCAAATATCCCGTTTAATAAACGTACTGGAAACTCAAATTTATCATCTTCTAGCCATAGTGGCAAACACAAGCAATTGTAATTTGGTGTTGACCACACACACAGCGAGCACACGTGGCTCAGTCATGTAAATACAACTGGTTATGCTACATAAACACGCCTTTTGAGAAAGGCAAGTAAATGACAAATATATTTTGGCCAAATAGAAGTGATAGTAGGTCAACTATCCACAAACAGAAATTATGTCCAAGCTCACAGACATGTACCTCTACGATACGCGTTACTTTTTTACTCTTTGAAAGAGAGCATTGAAAATTCATGTTCCAGTTCTGCGTTAGACTAGGTTTCTTCTTGATGTCGAACGTACTTTTAGATTGAACATACGTACCCACCAACATGGTTATTGTCATCGCTAAACAGAGCTGCGGGTTTCGCTATGTTACAACTAATGACGAGTGAACGGTGATGCCAAACGAGATATAAGAACAGGCTCCGGCGGCCCAGAGGCTCCAGAGCCCCCAGAAAAAGATGTGTACCCCCTACAAGCGATGCAAATTAAGGTCTGTGCGATGCTTCGGAAGTTACATGGTCAGAATTGGAATATTTAGGAGATGATCTTGATACTTTATTCATTCAACCCTCCGACGCAGATGGAAATTCATGAATTTTCGGTCGCTTCCTTCTCACATTTATGCGCATGAGTGTTTTTAAGAAGTGGCAGTTTTTACCTCAAACTTTTTTTTTTTTGCGATTGTACTCCACGTGTTCATCTGCAGAACGCGTTGTGCTGCTTTATCATATTTTCACACCTCCTCTGCTTGTTAAGTTATGCCAGCCTTAATCAATAAAAAGTGTTACATTCCATTATCGAACAAACTTGACGCGTCATTCACTTTCGCAGGGGTTACAACAGATGCAGTAATAGAACGCTGACGCACCGAGGTAGCCGCACTAAGCGCGAGGCCCAAGCTGGCCGGGTCAGGCCCGCCGGGCCCGGCGAAGACGACGGTCGTCAGAAGAGTGCACACGACCACAACAAACCCGGCCGCCGACGTCAGCATGCGCACGAAGCCGTAGGTGGCGCCGAAGCAAATATAGCCTCGCATCACCGCGTCCGTCAGCCGGAAGAAGTGGCGGGCAAAGCGGTCCACCACGCCGTACGTCCGCACGCTGCTCAGCGCATCCACGGTCTCGGTGACGTGCTGCAGCAGCCGGGACAGGGCCAGGCTCTCGAAGTAGCGACAGCGGTGCGATGCTTTCACCGCAGCAAACTGTGCACGTGTTGGAAACAAGGAATGTAAGGGAGAAATTCATTCAACGCTGGAATACTGTGTCACCCATGGATTGAATGATATTTAGGTTTGACCTCCCAAAAGCACCACATGATTGTTAGAGACGCCATAGTTAGGGGCTCCGGAAATTTCGACCACCTGGGGTTCTTTAACGTGCACCCAAATCTGAGCCCACGAGCCTACATCGTTTCCGCCTCCATTGAAAATGCAGCTGCCGCAGCCGGGATTCGATCCCGCGTTCGGCGGGTCGGCAGCCGAGAACCTTAGCCACTTGACCAACGCGGCGGTACTACTGTGTCACCCACTACAAAGTGCTCGTAAGCATCGGCGTTAGGTTTGCTTCTTGATAGCAAAAAAAAAAAAAGGGCAGATCCCACGTACAGTAGGAATCGATGATATGCCAAGCACGAATGAGGAAGGTTTATATGTCAGTTTAAAATCAGCACAACGTTACGATGTAGAAGTAAATTATGCCATACATGACTTCTATTTCATACTTATCATGTCTTGGTGTGTCATTTACCTTCATCAACTATTCGCGCCACCTGATACCAAATTTGGTATAGGTTAAACTAGCGAAATTGCCGCGAGCGCGCTATGAGCATAGCATGTAGTCCAGTTTTAAGTGACACACATTTCATGATTATCATGTTTGGACGTGTCTTTTAGATTCATCATTCATTCACATCACGTAATACCAAATTCGGTATATGAGGAACTAGTGAAACGGCCACGAGCAGGCTATGAGCGTAGCACGTAGTCATGTTTTATGACACACATATCATGATTATCATGTTCACACGTGTCACTTAACTTCGTCGTCTATTGACGTCATGCAGTACTGCATTTGGTATACGTGAAGATAGAGAAACGACCACGAGCGCATCATGAGCGTGGAATGTGGTCGTGTTGTTACATAACACGCATCTCATGATTATCATGTTTGCGCTAGTCATATACCTTCGTTGTCCATTCACGTCCCGTAATACCAAACTTTGTATATGTGAAGCTAGCGAAACGGCAGGGAGAGCATCATGAAGCACCCAATGTACTCCCACGTAACCTTGACGCGTGTGCACGCTGGGCAGAGCGACGCTATGTTAGCAAAACGCCAGCACTACATAGTCTGACGCCAGGCGTGACCAGGGTCCCTCGGCGCGGCCCGGCGGCAACCGGCGTGAAATGCGACATGGTACATTTCACGCCGACGACGTTACCCATAATGCACCGCGTCTGCCTACCTTCGTGACGGACGGACGCCGGGCGGACTCAAACGCGCATGCGTCAAAGCAACGCAATGCGGCGCGTGCCTGCGAGTATATGCCAGGCAGATCGGCGCCTGGCGTGGCATCGCTGGCATGACGCGACGAAACGAACCCTGTAGCACACGCGCGCCGGGTCACGTCTAATTGAATTGGCGCCTCGAGTGTGGCATGTAGTCATGCTCTTACATGACACGCATCTCATAATTATATTTATACCAGTGACGTGATCCATTCACGTGACGTAATACCAAATTTGGCATATGTGAATTTACCGAAACGGCCCAGAGCGCATCATGAGTGCAACATGTAGTGATGTTTTTACATGACACGCATGCCATGATTATCATGTTTGGACATCCCATTTACATATGTCGTTCGTTTCCTTCACGTAATACTGAATTTGGTACATATGAAGCTAGCGAAACGGCCGCGAGGGCATCATGAGTGTGGCATGTAGTCATGTTGTTACATGACATGCATGTCATGATTATCATGTTTGCACCAGTCACATACCTTCATAATCCATTCGCATCACGTAATGCTGAATTTGGTATATGTGAAGCTAGCGAGAACGTCTGCGAGCACATTAAGAGCGTGGCGTGTAGTCATGACTCATGATTTACATGGCATGCATGTCATGATTACCACGTCTGTCACTAGTGTTCGCCATGCATTTATGTCATACCATACGCGTTTCGCCAGATATCATGTGAACGAAACCACCGCAAGAGCAACAAGATAATGAAATGTAAATCATGATATTCATGACACACATGCCCTGATATTCATGTTATGGCTAGTCGGTTATGCTCGTCATACATTCATTTTTTTCCATACCAAATTTGGTATTGATAGTATTAACGAAACGGCCGGGAAAGCTAAAGGCCGTAGGCGACTAGATAGATGGATAGATAGAGAGATAGATAGAAAGATAGATAGATAGATAGATATATAGATAGATAGATAGATAGATAGATAGATAGATAGATAGATAGATAGATAGATAGATAGATAGATAGATAGATAGATACGCTCAAAGTCACCAAAGTTCACTAAGAAACGTTTCGCATTTAAAACGAGGAGACACGTGTGTTAGTTCAGAGAAGCAAGTGCTTAGTAGACACGCTCTGTGTGTCTCTCCCTGAACAATGCTGCAGATGAGTCAATCCACACAAAACAAGAATGTTCAAAATACGTCATCTTGACGTCTCGAGCGAATGTATTGTATTGTAGGAGTAGTTTGCCCATGTAGCGGTACATAGTGAACAGAGCCGACCACCGGTACATCTCATGTGAATATGAAGCTGGGGCTATAAGTATAAGCTGTGCCTTGTCAGGGAGATGAGGGATACGAAGCCGTCTCTTCATGGCTTTTATTTCATCCTAGTTTATTGCACATTCGAAAATTAAAATTCACTCATTCGTTAGTTCGTTCGTGGCCGGTTCATTACGTGAGTCCTGTATAGTGTGGATTATTCGGAGAGATTGCAAACGCACCCACGCTCAGCAAGTTTTGCGAGTCCTTAGCAAAGAGTATTTATTCCTGCCACACGCCTGCAGCTTCTCGAAAAAAGAATATTCTTAATTTGTACCACAAACAATAAATCACAAAGTAACCACGTGCTTGGACGTATACATTCGATGCTAAAATAAGCAATGAGAAAAGAAGAAAATATTCCATTGATGCTGTTACATTTACACTATGACTACAGTCTCGTACTCATCTCGGCCGGCGGGCCGTCGTGACGCAATTAATCGCCAGAAGGGCCCAAAATGCGGCGGACGGGGAAAGAAATGACACATAACTTTGCTATTAAATGAGAAGCATTTCTTCGCGCAGTTCGGTGACATTGAGCGTATCTATCTATCTATCTATCTATCTATCTATCTATCTATCTATCTATCTATCTATCTATCTATCTATCTATCTATCTATCTATCTATCTATCTATCTATCTATCTATCTATCTATCTATCTATCTATCTATCTATCTATCTATCTATCTATCTATCTATCTATCTATCTATCTATCTATCTATCTATCTATCTATCTATCTATCTATCTATCTGTCTGTCTGTCTGTCTGTCTGTCTGTCTGTCTGTCTGTCTGTCTGTCTGTCTGTCTGTCTGTCTGTCTGTCTGTCTGTCTGTCTGTCTGTCTGTCTGTCTGTCTGTCTGTCTGTCTATCTATCTATCTATCTATCTATCTATCTATCTATCTATCTATCTATCTATCTATCTATCTATCTATCTATCTATCTATCTATCTATCTATCTATCTATCTATCTATCTATCTATCTATCTATCTATCTATCTGGCCACCTACGACGTTTAGCTCTCCTGGCCATTCCACTAATTGTATTAATACCAAAAGTGGTATGGTAAGACTCGACGGTATGTCGAGCATAAGTGACTAATCTTAACATGAAAATCATGACATGTATTTTCTAATTTACATTTCATGGTCTTGCTCTGATTCTGCTGGTTTAGTTCACACGACATGCTGCAAAACTGCTATGGTATGACATGACTACATGTCGAGCGCAAGCGAGAGAGCCTAACATGAAAATCATGACATACGTGTCATCTAACAACATGACTACATGCCACACTCATGATGCGCTCGCGGCCGTTTCGCTAGCTTCGCATATACCAAATTTGGTATTACGGGACGTGAATAGATAACGAAGGTATGTGACTGGTGCAAACACGGAGAGGAAGAAGACGACGAAGCTGTTGCTGCTTGGCTAAGTAGCTCTGCCTGCATTTATTGTTTATTTTTGTTTATATTACGGCTCAGCACTGCTCAAGACGTCGGACGACTCGAAAAGGTACCTGCCGTATCAGCGACCGACGGGTGCTGCGCAGCCCGCCGCGTCGAAAGGTGCTAGAAGAAACGAAACAAGCATCAGGCAGAGCGCCGCCATGACCTCCCAAGGTGTGACACCAGGTCAGAAGTACCAGCTGGTTTGCGCAAGCATACCTGACTGCAAGCGACAACACAGCGCCGAATCAGAGGACGAATCAACTGTTGTCGGGGACCACAACGGGGCGAACCTCACAGATCTAGACATGAACGAGGGTGGTTTCCGCCTTGTGCGACATCGCAAAGACAGGACGGTGGGCATTCCTATGTTAATTGCTCCAACATCTGAAGGAGCTAACTTGAGGCAAGTGAATCCTATTGACCTATACTCGGAGATTGAAACGATTCTCGGTGGAGCCCCAGTAAAGAGCCGTTTCACAGCACAGGGAGCCCTGCTCTTGGATATAGAGACAGAACACCAAGCTAATATGCTTCTAGAGACCAACACTATCTGCGGCCTTGCCATATCTGCCCGTGTACCACACAGCTACATAAAAAATACATGCATTATAAAAGGGGTCCCAAGATGGTACTCGGACGAAGAGCTGTTAACCTATCTGAGACCTCAGGGAGTATACCACGCAAGAAGAATAATACGACGGGCCCAAACCTCATCCTCCGAGTGGGAATCAAGGCGCACTGACTCTGTGGTTCTCACATTCGCTCCCAATTCGGAACGCCCAGAGAAGATCAACCTTAGCTTCACCAGACACGAGCTGGCAGACTACGTGGAGACGCCGCCACGCTGTTTTAAATGTCAGCATTTTGGACATGTTGCTAAGCACTGTCTTGGGGAACAAAGGTGTAAGCGCTGTGGGGGTCCTCATGACTTTAAGATATGTACAAGTAAAGAAAAACTTGTGTGTGCACACTGTGGCGGCGACCACCCAGCTAGCTACGGCTGATGTCCAGCACGAACAGCTGCGCAGCGAAGAAATAAGACGTTTGTCCTCGGCCCGAAGACTGTGAACGAACCATCGCTCGCAAACAGGACGTCCGGCGCACCACAACATGGCGGTTTGGATAACGAATACGCAGGAAATTTTCCGCGCCTAAATCCGACAAGAGCTGGTATTGAGTCAACGCAAGTGCTCAACGCTGGTGAGAAATGTATCACGAAAGAGTCCGCCAAGCGCACCTACGCTGATGCACTGAGCCCATCTCAAGTACCATCTGGAAGCAAACAGCAAGAAAACCTCGAGCACTTTATTCGCGCTCTGTTCACCGCACTACGTTCACACGTCGCTAAGATGCCTGCGAGCTCAACGAAGGATATGTTGGAAGCAGTCCTGGCTCTAGAGTCAGTATTACTTTGCTCTGTTTCCACAAACACACAGTAGAATAATGGCAATGTCTCGCCCACCTGGTCTGTTTCGTCCTTCGAAAGTGCCATTATAATGCAATGGAACTGCGCCGGTCTTCTAAAACGTCTGTGAGAACTCAACCTTTTCCTGCGCGACATTACAATACCGATTCTAGCCCTCTCCGAAGCCGGTCTACTGAATGCAAGGACGCTCCCAGGGTACACCCGACACGGCAACCCGAGCATAACGTCGTTTGCAAATGGAAGCGCAATGATATACATAAGGCGGGAAATACCTCACGTGGCCTTACCAGTGCAAGACCTCTGTTCCAAACCACTGGAAGTCGCTGCTGTGCAAGTGTGCCTGGGAAACCGAAAACTGAGTGTGGTATCGGTGTACATAAGCCCACGAAAAAAGGTCTCCATAGAGACTTTCCTAAAGGACCTTTGTACTCGATGTCCCGCTCCTCGAATAATCTGTGGTGATTTTAACGCGCACCATCCACTCTGGGGAGATAAGAGTGTAGATTTTCGAGGCAAAGAACTTCTAGCAGCTGCGGATGCTGCCGACGTATGTGTGGTGAACGCTGGCAAACCTACATTTTTCACGCCACCAGATTCATGGAGTGCAATAGACCTTGTACTTCACTTCACGGACCTTCTGGTATAATTAACCACGGCTACAGACAAGATTGGCAGTGACCATTTTCCCATCTTCACCAATATCCTGGGATTTCGAACTGCTGGTCGACAATTCTGCAATGTAACACGCTGGGACACCTACAGAGAAGCGTTGGACAAACCCACTGGTGAGCTGTTCGCAGATATGTTGCGAAGCAAGCGAGCAGCAACTTTGCTGAAACTGCCCGACCATTTTCCTGCTCCTGACTTGAAATTGAAGAACCTCTGCGCAGCACGTAGACGGGCGGAGCAGAAAATAATGAGAACAAAAGGAAATCCGTCTGCGAAAACCGAATATACCAGGATAAACGCTGCGATTCGTCGCCATACAAAAAAATTAAGACGAAATCAATGGGCCGCTTTCTGTGAGAGTTTGTCAACGTTTACGACCTTGACAAAAATATGGGCAGTAATAAATAGTCTTTCTGGGAAGATCCGAACACACAGGCCATTCGAAGCACTCGCTTTGAAACAAGGGATAGATTTGCAAACCCTTGCAGAGGATTTCGCAGACGTGTACACATCTGGTAGATCAGCAGGAGCGGCAATTCCTCTGTCACCGCAGTTTTTTCACACGATGGATACGCCATTCACCTTTCGAGAGCTGGATATGGCACTTAGCAAATTAAGAAGACGCTGTGCCGTGGGTCCCGATTTGATCAGCAATCAAATGCTGACAAATCTATTATATGAGCGGAAAAGGGCCCTTTTGGACATATTTATTCATGTCTGGAGCACGGGAGAGATCCCATTTGTTTGGAAGACAGCATGGGTGGTGCCAGTCCGAAAGTACGGAAAGCATCCTGCGAGCCTCGCGTCATATCTACCGGTATCTCTTACATCATGCGTATCTAAGTTGATGGAAAGATTACTATGTACAAGATTAACTTGGTACCTTGAACAAAGAAGACGATGGCCATCGTGCATGACCGGATTTCGCCGACGACTGAGTGCCCAGGACAGTGTTTTTGACCCATTAAGCCGCATCGAGCACCACCACGTCAGTAGACTCTCGACAGTCGCCGTCTTCATGGACCTTGCCAAGGCATATGATTGTGTGCTTCAGGCAGGCATCGTGAACGGGCTCCAAGCCATGGGTGTGTCGGGAAATGTTCTTCGGCTCGTACATGAATTTCTCGGAGACCGCTGTGTCAATCTTAAGCTTGGAAATGTAACGAGCGAAGAGAGACGCGTTTCCCTCGGCGTTCCACAAGGAAGTGTTCTATCTCCCTTGCTTTTTAACGCTGCCATGGCCAGCCTTCGCGACACTCTACGCTTAGCTCTGAAAGCAGTTAAAATATCGATCTATGCCGATGATATCTGCATTTGGATCTCAAGGTACCAGCACAAACGTTTCACCCGGATAGCACAGAGCGCTATCTCCATCATTGAGCGTCACTTGTTGACACTTGGCCTATCTTTATCAGCGGAAAAATCGGCCTTAATGCTCTTCCCGGGAGCGCGACGGAAGTCTACACATCTGTCGCTGAATATTCGAGGCCACTCAATTCGTTGTGCAACAAGTGTCCGTTTCCTGGGCATTACCATCGACAACAAGCTATTATGGCGATGTGCGGTTTATGGTATAGTCACTGCATCAGTGCAAAGGATCAACGCTCTTCGTCGCATGGCAGGGGTCCGTTGGGGCAACAATCCTATGTCCATGCTTAAATTGAATGATGCGCTTATAACAAGCCGCATTCTTTATCAGCTGCCCCTGATATCACCATCACCAAGCCAGTTCGAACGCCTAGAGGCAGTGCACAGAAAGGGTCTTCGCTTGGCGATGGGAGTCCCTCAGGCGGTTTCAAACACGAAGGTCACAAATGAAGCCGAGTCTCTTCCGCTACGCCTTTCGGCATCTCAGGCCTTATTGACGCAGCTGTCAAGACTGGGCGAGTCCTTCGCATGCACGGTGCTTCTCCGGCGGCTAAGAGCAAGAACTGGCTCACATTTTAACGCGGCACTAAACACATTTCAATATTTAGGCTTGAAACTGCCTGAACGGCGCTCTATGGACCCGCCATGGTCTTTTGTGGATGATGCGTGTAACTTCAGCGTACCCACTCTACCAGCGAGGCGCACCATTTCAGCCGCGGAAGCAAAATTTCTTGCGCTGGACCACTTGAGCACCATGTACCGCAGCCACCTACAAGTGTACCCGACGGAGCAGTGTGCACACAAACGGATAGCTGCGCAGCGGCTGTCTGCATACCCTGCCTTGGCGTGTCATGGTCAGGCCGCCTGGATCGCGTGGTTTCGTCCACAACGGAAGAAAGCGCTGCAATCACGGCGGCTTGGCGAAAATTGCGATCCTTTTCTGCACAAGATGTTTTAGTGCTGACGGACTCCAATTCGGCGCTACAAAGACTGCATCGCGGCCTCCCTCAAGAAAGGTTCACCAGGTAATCTCTGGCACTAATCAAACACCTCAATGGCAAGAGTTTTAATATAAAGTACCAGTGGATCCCATCCCACGTTGGCATTGAGGGCAATGAAAAGGCTGATGCCCTTGCATGCGAAGCACGTACATCGTTTCCAAAAGTAAGAACTCCCAAGACTTACCAGAACAACAAAGATGTGATACGCAATCATTTCAAGGTGATCTACAAGTTTCCACACCAAGCATGTGTAATTCATGGACTTTCTCGGGAAGAAGCAACGCTATTGTACCGCATTAGAACCGGCTCCGCATACACCCCGGCCTAGTCATTCAAGACTGGGAGATACGCTTCCCCGTTCTGTGCCTTCTGTGGTGACATCGGGGATATTGAACATTTCATTTGGCTTTGCCCACAGTTTGATGCGCAAAGAGCAGCGATGATCCGCACCTTGCGAAAAGGCTGTCATGGGCACCAGACAGTTGATGACATCATCTTTCCTAAAAGACCCGCGGCAACTAGGAGGAACGTGCAACGAACTTTGTTGGTCTTCCTGCGAGACACTGGGCTGTCTGACACGTGGTGACATTTTCCAAATTCAGGAAATGCTCAGGCGGAACAATTGCCGGCCATGCAGGCCAGGCTAACCCCGCCTGCTGTAACACCACCACCACCACCACAACCACCATGGTGCAAACATGATAATCATGTATGAGATGCGTGTCATGTAACAACATGACTACATGCCATGCTCATGAGACGTGGGCGGCCGTTTCAATAGCTTCACTTATACGAAATTTGGTATTACGGGTCGTGAATGGATGACGCAGGTATGTGACTGGTGGAAACATGATAAACATAGAATACGTGTCATGCAACAACATTACTATGTGCCACGCTCATGATGCGCTTGCGGCCGTTTCGCTAGGTCCACATACACTAATTTTTGTGACACGTGACGTGAACAGACGACGAAGGTAAATGACACGTCCAAACATGATAATCATGATATGGGTGTCATGTAAAACATAACTACATGCTACGCTCATTGCACACTCGCGGCCGTTTTACTAAGTCAACATATACTAAACTTTGTATTAGTTGACGCGAATGAATGACGAAGGTAAATGGCACTTCTAAACATGATAATCATGACATGGAAGACATGTACAGCTAATTTACCTTCACCTCATAACGTTCTAGCTGATTTCAAAGTGACATATTAACCTTCCTTATTCGTGCTTCGCATATCACCGTTTGCACTGACGTGGGATCTGCCAATTTTTTGAAGGAGGGCCTTACCCGTGTCACGTATATGGGACATTTGTGCGGCGGATTTGGCGTAACATTTCCGAAAACATATCCATACTGGTTTCTACCACTAAAACAAGCGTACATGTATGGAACACTTGTGTACAAAGTTTGCTTGCTTCACTGCTTTTAAAGCAGTGATACTTGTTTTTAAATATTAAGACGGCCGCTGAAGGGCAGCACTGACAAAAATTAAGAACAGTTATAGTCTGAAAGCTCCCCTTTGAGGACACCAGACGTTACACGGACGCCATAGAACAATTTATTACGTGTTGAGGGGTATTTTTTGTTATATTTTGTTGTAGCGCCATATTCGGCGTGATTCAATTATATATCTGCCGTAGTTGTAGATCTTCTGATATATGCTACAATAAATACCTCTTTGTAGCCATAATTACCTGCTCCATTGAGCGCGGTCCTCGAGAAGTTCTACCTAATAGAAATGCTCAAGACGGGGTGGGCAACAGGGCTGACAACTTGAAGGAAATTTACATTATAAAGATAACTTTGAGGTGTGCGTTAGAAAAATGGAGGTTTTGCCATCACACACACAAATAAAGTGTATCGTAGACTGGTACTGCATGACGAACGCAACACAGGCACACAAAGGAACAGAAGGTAGGCCGAAAAAAGAAAGAAAGAAAGAAAGACTATGTCTTGCCTTCCCTTGTTGTCATGCTCGCAATGGGCAGTTTTTCCAGACGTGCCAAGCACTCACGACTATTGAGACATTAAGGGACATGGCGCCCTAACGATGCTTTCAAAAACATTTCAGGCCTCACCAGTCCGTAGCACACTACGACGGCCATCACGAGCGTGACGCCGACCACGAGTGGCGCCTCCGTGCCAACGACGGCGATCTTGGCGAAGGTGAGGAGCGTGTACTGGACGCTCTGCTTTCCGCTGAGGAACGAGCGCGAGTCGGCGTAGTCGATGTCGCTCGAGAAGCGGTTCAGGATGCGGCCCCGTGGTTGCTCGTCGAAAAAGGTCACGGGACTCCGCAGCACGTGACTCAGCATGTCGTTGCGCAGTGACCTCGAAAGACGCTGCGCTGACATGGCCAAAAGCACGCTTCCAGCAGCACGGAGCGCCACTGCAAAAGCGAAGTTCTCAATCCCGTGCTGTCTGTATTCGGCCCAAAAAACTGCACTAAGAGCACTTAAATGAGCCTCAAGTGACAATATCGAGCAGAGCTTGACTAACCAGCCAGATTGGAGGATATTAACGGGTGCAATGGCGCCTTAAGAAATTGGGGGACCCTTAAGCTTCGCCTTGAAGTGTTGAACGCGATAGCGAAATCCAGCCCCTAGTGCACCCTTCAACCGTTAAGTACATACTTATTCATATGTTTTGTTACGTACACACGCACGCACACAAACACGCACACGAAAAATTTGACCAGCACGCGCTATTATTGCCGAGTGGGCTCGCTTTCGTCGTGACACCTGTCGAACAAAATGCGTTAAAGGGGCCCCGAAACACTTTTTCAAGTAACCATGAAATGAATTCATTAGAAGGGCTTATTGCCTCACGAATTCAACGCCGCAAAAATTTTAGGAACCCCTCCAGTGCGAGTGGAGTTACAAAGGTTTGTCCATGCTGCAATTGCATTATCTCTTCTCTCGTCCCGACGAAAGCGCTGGAAGCTAAGCAGAGAGGGATGGCAGGGCAAAGAAACTACCGTGCCTCGTGACCTTGAGCTTTTTTTTTTTCTTCGAATGCGCGGCTTTTTCAGTGTGATCACGCGCGCACGCGTGGACATTTAGCGGCCTCCCGCGGCTATCTCGGTAACTTGATTTTTGGGTCCCAGACACACAGACGATTTCTCGCTCACAACCAACGCGGCCGACCCCGGCGGCGGGTTTACTGCGACACGAGCTGTTCAACGCTATCGCGTTAATACCTTAAAGGCAGAGCAAAGCGAGGCCGGAGCTTATGTATCATGTCAAATGTTTTGTGCTCTATTTGTTTGATAACAGTTTGTTACTAATCTAGCCAGTGATGGTGTGGTACTTGAACGTATTTGTGCAACTTTCCAATCAAGGAAATTCGATCGCTCAATCGGAGGCAGACAGCTTCGCTTAACAGGCGCAGCAACTCATTGTTAAGCCCGGCCTCTTGTAGCATCCGCATGCTAATAAAAACATCGTACATAAATGGCAGTGTTTCACGGGAATATGCAAGCTTGACGATACGAAAAAATCTTGAACAGGGATGTGACTGGAGTGAATATATCAAATAGCAGGCTTGTCGTAGGTTTTCAGTGCAGCAAAACAAGTTTGCTTGTCGAGACGCCGGCACCAGCGACAACGCAGTTAATAAAATTTCAAACATCACAGATAAGTGAATATCCTGGTCAGATGTGAAGAAATGCTCGGCTGGATCTTAGTGTTATAAACAGCTCTTGTGAGCTAGGAGGCTCTGATCGGCGCCGACCGTGTTCGACAAATGCGTTACAGCAGCCACGGTGACACGCTGATTGTGATTCTCGGCTGCTTACCCGAATTAGCGGAATAGATCTGGGCAGACGCATTCTACGAAGGCGAAGTGCTAGAGGCTCGTTCACATAGATTCAGGTTTACATTAAAGGGGCTTTGCAACGTTTTTCAATGCGAAGCATTTCTTAGCGGACTTTCGCGATTTTGAGCGAATCTATCTATCTATCTATCTATCTATCTATCTATCTATCTATCTATCTATCTATCTATCTATCTATCTATCTATCTATCTATCTATCTATCTATCTATCTATCTATCTATCTATCTATCTATCTATCTATCTATCTATCTATCTATCTATCTATCTATCTATCTATCTATCTATCTATCTATCTATCTATCTATCTATCTATCCATCCATCCATCCATCCATCCATCCATCCATCCATCCATCCATCCATCCATCCACCCATCCATCCATCCATCCATCCATCCATCCATCCATCCATCTATCTATCTATCTATCTATCTATCTATCTATCTATCTATCTATCTATCTATCTATCTATCTATCTATCTATCTATCTATCTATCTATCTATCTATCTATCTATCTATCTATCTATCTATCTATCTATCTATCTATCTATCTATCTATCTATCTATCTATCTATCTATCTATCTGCCTACGACTTTTAGCTCTCCTGGCCGTTTAGACAATGGTATCGATACCAAACTTGGTATGGTATAACACGACTGTATGAAGAACATGTTTGACTGGTCATAACATGAAAATCACGACATCTATGTCATCAATGTCATGATTTACATTTCATGGTCCTGCAGCTCTTGCGGTAGTTCCGTTCACATGGCATGTTGTAAAACTGATATGGTATGACATGATTGCATGACGAGCACAAGCGACACACTCTAACATGAAAATCATGACATGCGTGTCATGTAAGAACACGATAACATGCCACACTCATGATGTGCTCGTGGCCGTTTCGCTAGCTTTGCATATACCTAATTTGGTATTATGGTACGCGAATGGAGGACGAAGGTATGTGACTGGTGCAAAGATGATAATCATGAGATGCGTGTCTTGTAAAAAAATGACTACATGCTACGCTCATGATGCGTTCGTGGTCGTTTCGCTAGCTTCACATGTACCAAATTCGGTATTACCTGACGCGAACCGATGATATAGTCAAATGACACGTCCGAAAATGATGATCATGACATGCGTGTAATGTAACAACATGACTACGTCCCACACTCATGACGCGGTCGCGGCCGTTTCGCTAGCTTCACATGCACCAAACTTGGTATTACGTGACATCAATAGATGACGAAGGTATGCGACTGGTGCAAACATGATAACCATGAGATGCGTGCCATGTGAGAATATGACTACATGCCACGGTCAAGGCGCCAATACATTTTGATGTGACGCGGTGCGCGGGCTCGCCGGCGTTCATTTCATCTCGTCCCGCCGGTGTTGCCACGCCAGGCGCCGGTCCAGTCATATACTCGCAGGCGTACTTCAGCGCGAATCGCGTCCATCCGTCACGGAAAGGGAGAGACGCAGTGTTGTCTTGGTAACACATCGGCGCGAAATGCAGCATGTCGCATTTCGCGCTGGTTGCCGTTGGGCAGCGCCGACGGACGCTGGTCGCACCTTGCGTCAGGTTATAGAGTGCTCGTGTTTTGCTAACGTAGCGTCGCTCGGACCAGCGTGCGCGCGCGTCAACGCTACGTTGGAGTATATTCGGCCCCTCATGATGCGCTCACGGCCATTTGGCTAGCTCCACACATACCAAATTTGGTGTTACGTGACGTCAATGCATGACGAAATATATGACTGGTGCAAACATGATAATCCTGACACGTGTGTGATGTAAGAACATGACAACATACCACGCTCATATCGTGCTCGCGGCCGTTTCGATAGCTCCACATATACTAAATTTGGTATCACTTGACGTGAATTGATGACGAAGGTAAGCGACACATCCAAACATGATAATCATCACACGGAATTCATGTCACGGAAGTCCCGGAAGGCATCATTTATCTCCACCTCGTAACGCTGTGCTGATTTTTAGGGGCGAAGCTTCTTATAGCGGCACCCGTTCGTTCCCGTAGTATGTAACAAGTATAACATTTTCACCTCCAAGGTGGTGCCGGTGAGAGACTTTTTCTGTGCGCTGTTGAACAATAAAAAATAGTGCTCAATGGACATGTCAATGGCTGCTAATGGGGAATGAGAGACAGGAGCATTCGGCTTTTAGGTAACGCGCATGCTGCGATCCCCATTAGCAGCTATTGGCATGCACATTCAGCACGATCTGACAAGAAGGGGTTGCTACGTTATACTCGCTGGGCGTAACCTCCTTGGTTTTCTAAAGGTTTAGCGAGCGTTCGGCCGCTGTGCCATGAATACAGTGAACTAGTATATACCATGAACTCGAGGTGGTTAAAGGTGGGAAGTGGACCCGAAGCGCAAGCCGTAAGAAAGTGTGCGTGTTCCACCTCTCGTTTAGTCCTTGGAATGTCCGCTGGATGGCGGTGCTTCTATATGGGGAATATTTGATGAAAAGATGCGAGATGGCGGTACTTGGAGTGTTGAATAGATGGACGAACGGGCACATAGACAGATGCATGGATGGACGCATGAACGAACGCAGGGGCGGCTGCATGGACGAACGCAGGGACGGACGCACGAACAGACGCATGCACGGACGCGCTGATGGACGCATGGACGGTCACACTGACGGACGCATGGACGGACGGAGCCAAGAACGAATGGACGGACGAATCTTTCGCCCCACTCTCCATCATTCACACCGTGGATATGCTGCCATTTTAGTAATCTTCCAACGGTTTCACTGACAGGGTTTATAGCCTCACGAACACAGAGTCACAAACATTTTTAGAATCCGTCCAGTATGCGAGTGGAATTACAAATATTCGTCGCAAGCTGCAATTGTATTTTCTCTTCTCTCTTCCAGATGAAAGCGCTAGAAGATAAGCATAGAGGTACGGAACGAGGAAAGAAAATACGTCATGCGCACGTCGTGACCTTGAGCACGTTTTTTTTTTTTACGAACGCGCGGCTTAACTTCAGTGTGATCGCGAGCACGTGATGGCTTTCTGCGGTGGCGGCAACTATGTAGCCCAGGATTCCCATATCAGCTGATGGCCGTAAATTTGGCAATATGGCGCCGTCATTTAGGTGCATGGCATCCTTTAGAGAAAGAAGAGAGAACGATCGCTAGCGGATTTGGAGAAATAATTGTGAATGCCTGGCCACGGGCTGCGCTGTAAGATTCGGCTGGCATCTTTACATGATCCGTAAGATTTTGGTTAGGTCGAATTGGTCCTAATCAATAGGAAGGCACAACCCGACTGAGACAATGGATGAAAAAAAAATTGCCCGCAGCTTCCCTCGGGGGAACACTGAGGAGGATGCGGACCATATAATTGGTTAACGGGGTGTTAAAGTGCGACTTACTTGGGTCGCTGGCTAAATTGGTTAACGTGGTTGTGAAATGGGGTGTTAAATTGCGACTTACTTGGGTCGATGGCTAAATTGGTTAACGTGGTTGTAGGAGGGGGTGTTAAATGAGTGAACACGTACACACGTATGCGAAAGGGCGGCGCTGGTCGAAGGGACGTCGATCATTGTGTTTGTGGATTCGTTGGAATTCATATCACCGCGACCTTGGACGTCGACGCGCCGTACAAACCAACCGACGAGCGGCAACTGAGCGAGCGAGCGCCGACCTTGAGTATATATACAGCACGACGGCGCATGCACTGTCAGCTGTTGAATGTTCTCGAAGCGCGACGCCACATGCGCGTCCACTGGAGAATCAGGAGAATTGTAGATGTCGAACGCGGTGTGTAGAGGAGGTGGTGGTGGTGGTGAAAACATTTATTAACCATTAAATGGTTACAGAGAGGTGATTGGGTTGGGGCCTTATTGGCCTCCTACCCTCACAGCACTAGGTGGAACCCCTATTCCGGGGCTCCATTGGCAAGCAACGCCGCCCGCGCACGTTGAACCAGAGCCTCTTGGACCTTCAGGTCTTGACAGCCGAGCAGGGCCGCCTCCCAGTCCTCTCTCGTGGGATTGGGGTTGGGGGGGATAGATGGATTAGACTGGCACGCCCAGACGATGTGAAAGGTGTCAGCCACCTCACCACAGAACTGGCACGTGCCATCAAAGGATGAATTGAAATGTTTTAGCACCGCCGGGCACAGTACAGTATTGGTAAACAGTTTTAAAAGGAGGCGCTCGTCAGCGCGATGCAGTCCCTTACAAGGGTCTGGATAGCGCCGGTGCTCCTCCTTGTAGTAATTGGTAATATCTTTGAATGAAAGGGCCGAATTGTCTGATTGCGAGTAGGCTTCCAAAGACAGGGAGATAGCCCGGGAAGAGAGTGCGCGGGCGGCCTGATCGGCCTGTTCGTTACCCCTGAGTCCTTGGTGACCGGGTGCCCAAACCAGATTTCGCGGAGTTGGATTAACGTATCGGCAGCTAGGTTCCAGTATGCGCTGAGCAAGCGGTGAAGCCCACCCTAGCTGATAGTTCCGACAGGCCCCTCGTGAGTCGGTGATGATATGTTTAGAAGAGGGATAGGTGAGAGCCAGAGCGATGGCAACCTCCTCCGCGTGTGTTGCGCTGTAGGCTTTGAAAGTGAGCCCGTTTACGGTGTTTGCGTTGTGTATGACTGCGGCAGTATACCACCCCCCATGGTGCGGGCCGGCAACGTCCACGTAGCACACGTGTTCCTCTTGACCAAAGTGTCGCTGCAACGCTTCCGCGCGCGCCTGGCGGCGACCACTGTGGTTTTCTTTGGACATGTTGCGGGGAAGGGGTCGGACCCGGAGGGCGCGTCTCCAAGGTTCTGGCACTCTCACCCTTTCCTCAATATAGTAATCGTGTTTGATGTGTATTCGGTCCAAGAGGCGGCGACCGGAATGGGCCTGTGCAAGGCGCGTGTATTGGTTAACGAGGTGGGCTTCTCGAAGTTCCCGGTAGGTATTCACCACGCCTAGGGCCAGAAGTATCTGGTTGGACGTGGTGATAGGGAGGTCGAGAGCCCGCTTGATAACTTTACGGTGGATGACCTCGAGTTGATCATCCTCGTGTTTGCGTAGGTGCAAGTAGGGAGTCGAGTAGAGTATTCTACTCGTTACTAAAGCATGGGCAAGCCGCATTGCATCCCTGCTTCGTAATCCGCCCCGCTTGTTGGAGACCCGGCGGACCATACGGCCCACCTGGTCTCCCACCGTGTGAAGTTTGGCTATTGTGGTGTCGGCCTTGCGTTGGTGGTGTATGAAGAGGCCAAGGACGCGGATCTCCTTGGCCTCACGGATCGGTCCCGAGGGAAAACTGATATGGAGCTGAGTTGTGTCCTGAGGGGAGGGACGTACGTGCACAAATTCTGACTTAGCCGGGGCACACCGGAGTCCGCAGTAGGTTGCGTAGGTGTAGAGGAGGAAGGGTGCACAGATGGTGGAGGAGTGAAGCGCGCGCGGTGTGTAGAGGAGGAAGGGATGCACAGATGGTGGAAGAGTGGGCGACGGCGCGACGGCGCATGCGCGCGCGTCAGCTGTCGAATGTTCGAGAAGCGGTGCGGACGGCGCGGACGGCGCACTACAAGGTGCGAGTATAAGATGCTCCGCATCTAAAACACGCAACACACACGAGCGTTTCTTGCCTTTTGCAGCCGCGTTTCGTTTCCTCCGTCCGATGTCTCAGTTATGCTGCGACCTTCGACGCCAAAATTTTTGTCTGGCTGTGTTTAGAAAAATGTGGTTAACGATTTTGAGTACTTAGTACTCTACTATGGGAGAGCATAAAGCCGTCCCTTCCGAAATGACCTCAATAATTCACAAATACATTCGTTTATACGGTAACGATACCCCAAATGGCACCAAACGACACCTCAAACGGCCAACCCCACCTGCAGCTCCCACCAATATTGCTCAAGTTTCAGCGTTCACACTTGTGCGATTGTCAATTGAAAAAGCAAATATTGCGCATATCCGAGACACCATAACAACACGTTGATGTTTTGTATGTGTGTCTTTATACTAGAGAAGGTACACACAAGTAATTTTAAGGACCGTAGCGTTTATCACGCCGCGCTGACAGTGCAACACGATGCTCAAAAAGGCAAGTGTTTCCAACGCTTCGCTAAGACGACCTGGTGGTGGCACCTGCCCGTCACTTTGCGTTCTACACCTTATCGCCTCCAAGACGGGCGTGCATCTTTCTCCGTGGGCACGCACGCCTTCCTTTGTTTTCAAAGATAACTGCCAGATGGCGCTCGTGTCTAACGTGCCTCGATGCGCTTTTTCGCCTTCGCTGCAGAGATCGAGACTCCCTAACGCAGTGCTTCCAGAATACAATTCACCGATTAGTTCGCGCAGAACATCAAATAAATGCTTTGTTCACTCTCTCCACACGTAAGACTATTATCTTTCGACGTCATTCACAGTGAAACATGCAAATACAGGGCCGATTTTTATTTCCCTGGGACTGCGACACTGATTGGCGGCGTTTCCTCCCCGTGGTAAAGAAGCGCTGCAGAGCCGCTTTAAAGAACCCCAGGTGGTCGACAATTTCTGGAGCCCTACACTAAAGCGTCATAGTGTCATATCACTGCTTTGGCATGCAAACCGCCAAAATTTACCTTTATTTCAAGCATGCACCGCATATAATGCTGCAATGCAACCCACAATAATGCAACTCAAATCCTCGCAATCGTGAAAATGTTGACCTCACCAACGGTGCTTGATTATGATGGTATACTCATTCTCCTGACATGTTCTGGTAGACAGTGTGACCACTGTAGGACTGCGATTAAGAGCTTAAAAGAAAATCTGGGTGTATAAAGCAGAATCACTAAAAATAAATTTCAAACAGCCTCGTAGCTGCTGTGTCGTTCACAGTTGTGACATGGTGCGGAAGATGGTTTTTCAAGCAAAACTCCTCCTGTGTGTAATATCCACAAAATCATATTTTGTTCTTAGAAAATGAATCTTGACTTGGAGCCTCATACAAGGTTTTAAACTGGGAATGAGTGCATTGAAGTAAAAGCAAAAGAATGACTTTCATCCAGTTCCAACAATCATAAATATTTCATTGATATGAGTATTTCAAACAAACAAGCATAGTCTCAGTAATATTTTATACTAGAGAAGAAAAAGAGGTAGAGTTAAATAAAAGTCAGAGATGTTTAGCATACAGCAGCTGTTGGGCAACTTCTCGCTCGTACTTATTCTGAAAAAAAAATGATGCGCGGCGGAAAACCTTACATTATGCACACACACACTATACAGACGCTCAATGTTGAGTCATTCACATCCATCAAAACGAAATAGGGCTAGTTGTAGTGGTAGTAAATTACCTATCTTTCAAGGCTCATATCCTCGAACATAATCCTTGCTTACATATCAGATGACATTCGCGGAGTTCCAGCAACGTCGGAACGTTCCCACGGTCTTGCACACAGTGACGTTGACATTTTCATAAGATTTGCCAGCGTTCTTGACCTTGCGACAAACTACTGAAAGAGGGTGTTCTAGCTAACCTGCACCAAGTAATGCACTACGCGTGTCAAAATTATATCTCAGAAATGTTGCTAGCCATATGAGGAAAGTCATGACATCTCTTCTGATTTACCAAGTTTAGTATTAAACCAAGATTAGTTAATTGCTTTTACTATAGTAACAGTAGCCGAAAATTTTCAGCGCAAAAGTTTTGTTTGCTTGTTCAGAAATATAAGTTTATTAATTGTATGCTGACAGCCCTGTGTAACCTTATTCGCGGCTTTTCGTTAAATGTGCTCGAAATCAACAGACACTTGAAGCAAATTAGCTGTGGCACTGCGCACATGTCATAAAGCGGTGTATAATTCCTCAAACTTACTTGATTTAGGCATCGTATGAGGTGCAGTTTCTAGTTATTTTTATTACACGGTCTTATCTATAGATGCCTAAGCGCTTACCATTTTTATTGCCTTTCCAAAATTCATGAAAAATCTTAATGCAGTGAAAAAGTACTCTCTCTCTCTTTCTTTGGGCAGTACATCTAAGTTATTTATCCTGCTAGTTTTCTGAGTTGGCTTAATACACCCGGTCAATTGTGTCTATTACAATGTTCGTCTTGTTTAACTAGCGGTTGTGGATTCAATTTTTTTCACGGGTATTCTGAGCCAAAGTGAAGTGCGTTGACGTTTATGGGGGAAGCGGCGCACGAAGACAAGGCAGAAAAGGAGTCAAGCTTCAGGAGAACCGCTGCGTTTCGTTCTTGTTGTGTTCGTCTCTATGCGCTGCTTCTTACATCAATATAAACGATCATTATGTCACCAAACTTTCAACATTACGGAGTGAAGTATGTTTTGGCGCGATAGATTATTTAAGAAATTCGAAGAGTGTGCATCCCCTGAGACTGAGTAGGGCATGCAGGTCAGCATCAAAGCAAGATGCCACGAAAGAATCAACATGCGCAAAAGCTGTTGCAGTAAACTAGAGTCCACAAGTCCTGAACGAGTCGCGTGTGTTTCGAGTATCTCGACAATACGGAACGTAATATCATGTTCTCACCGTCTGCCAAGCAGATCACCACGAGAATTTCCACCCAGCTTAGCCGCTCGGTAGGGTCACTGGTCGTGGCTTCGGGTGAATCTGTTCCTTTCTTGATCCACACCTGTAGTGTGCCGAAAGCACAGGCCGCTGCTAGGTACATGAAGACTCCCGCTATCGCCGGCCACCGTGTAAGGCGTATGAGTTTGCAGAGCAGCTGCCATCCTGTCTGGCCGAAGGAAATAGAAAAATTGTTAAAAGCGAGAGGTCTCACAGTTGTTACTGCTTAGTGGGCAGTGTGTAAGACTACTACACGCTTGAGAACAATATTGCTATATTCCGTCGTTGTGCAACATATATAGTCACTGTGCTCTTACACATCATGGGGCTCGACCACTTTCGCTAGCTGCGAATTGACACGCGTGTAAACCACCTCCGATATGTTTTTGAATTGATTGACTGATATGTGTGGTTTAACGTCCCAAAACCATCATATGATTATGAGAGACGCCGTAGGGTTGGGCTAAGGAAATTTTGACCACCTGGGGTTCTTTAACGTGCACCGAAATCTGAGAACACGGGCCTACAACATTTCCGTCCCCATCAGAAATGCAGCCGCCGCAGCCGGGATTATGTTTTTGAATTGAAGTCATCACTTGCATCGGTTTAGAAAACACTCACGATAAACCATGGCCAAACGAACGAAGACAGCATTGCTTAGCCCAGGCGCACCACGGAAAAAAAGACACACACGCACGCACTGACATACACAAACACACACAAGCACATAAACATGCATACATACGCACGCACACACAAACATGCACGCAAACACACAACACACACAGGCAAACACAAGCACACGCACTATTCCGGGTTCTTCTCTGGGGGTTTCGATGACGTTGGAGTTGCTGGTGACGCCGGCAAAAAGTGTTATCGTGCCACCAACAGTGAAAAAGTCCTATAGTTTCGCTGTGAATGAATGCAATAACAACAGAATAGAATGTCTCGTTCAGAGCGGCAACCACATCGAAACGTGTCGCGCACTACCAAACAAGAAAGATCACATGGAAAGAACACATACACGACGAGCGCGAGCTTACAACGTTCACAGCTCAACACTCGATGCACTGCTCAAACGCAAAGGACGTACGAAAAGTATACGGACAGGTATATAGACACCATGAGTGTGAACTAGTGTCACAGTTGCTACTTCTCCTGCTTGAAAAGCGTGCTATTCGCGCAAACGGGGAGGCTGCAACGAGTGAAGTGACCAACGCAATCATTCCGGTGAAAGTCCAAGATGTATGCGCTTCTGCGCCACCACGAGATAAGTGCGCGAGTGATCCATGGGGGACCATGCACCATAGGGAAAAGTATCATAGCGGGCTGCCGAGCGCGTCTTTGACACCATCCCACTCGAAAAGCTGATATCATAGTGATATGCTAGTTCACTATGCTACTATGCTAGTTAGTTATTTATAATGACGATAAACCGTGAATGAAGGAAAAAAAGGATAAAGTATTTCTCAACTCGTAATACCACAACCATCAACATTCCGAAGCTACTTATACCCTATAAACTTTAGTATCCACGACTAGAACGGATGATAACATTTACTGAGGTATCAAAAAAAGATAGAGGGAGAGAATGGGCGACACAGGAACATGAAACTTTTTAGACAACTATTATCACGCTGGTGCGTGGGTCACAATCTCTCACCTTATTAGATTGTCCCAATTCTTCCTGGGTTATCCTTCCAGCTATTTCGTTGCCCTCAATTTGTTCACCACAAGTTCTGAAAAAAAAATGGTAAGAAGCAAGTGTTTCACCAGAAAGGCGAGGTATTAATGGAGGTTGCCAATAATTGCTTCCCATCTACAGAGGGCAAGCCTGTAAGTATAAAAGGAATTGGAGGAAATGTTCTCTTCACGTATAGTTTGAGACGCAGGTCAGTCGCTCAAACAGACCAACGTAGACACGTTCCTTCTGAGTGCGCAAATCGAGAGCAACAAACGTTTCGTATTTCAGCTTCCTGTCAAAGGTCTATGATGACGTGACCTCAGCGCTAGGCGCGCGTGTAAAAAGCGAGCAGCAACACATAAGCCATCTCGGCTTGAATAGCCCTCAGTTCGGTGAGAGATTGGTTAACGGCGCGGTACGCAGGCCACATCTCTACAGAAACATAATAACAGCAGAGCTGTTCTAGGGCGGCGCCGTACGGTAGACGAGGGACCGCGTCGAATTTCACTCTCCGGTTTCCAGTTACAGTGATAATCTAGTTCACTATGCTACTATGCTAGTTAGTTATAATGACGATAAATGATAAAAGTAAGAAAAAAGGATAAAGTTTTCTGAACTTGTAATACCACAACCATCAACATTCAGAAACCACTTATACCCTATAAACTTTAGTAACTACGCCTAGAACTGTTACACCTATATTTACACCTATAGTTACACCCATAGCGGCGCTATTGCTCCGTGTCTGGAACGGGGAAAGTACCGCGTTTGTTTTCTCTCGCCGTCGCGCGCTCTCGGTGCGCTGCGCCCCCTAAACAGTCCAGCTCGCTCACCTCGCTAGTGCCTCGGCGAACTCGCGGCCGTTTGATTAAATGAACATATGCCAGAAGTTCTACGGCGAGATATATCTGCATGACGAATCGGAATGACTGCTGGTAATATAAAAATCATGACATGCATTTTATGTCATGCATGATTTACATGCTGCGCTCATAGTGCGCTCATAGTGACCTTGCATGAATTTCACAAAAGCTGGCACTTTGGGAAGTGACTATATGACGAACATGAAGTAAAGGTGGAAACATGAAAATCAAGAGGCGATTTTCATGTACATCATTTACATGCCGCGCTCATGATGTGATCGCAGCCGGTTGGCTTGCTTGATGTTTACCGAAGTCGGTAATGCGTGATGTGATTGATTGATGAACAAAAATGACGAGTGCAAACATGAGAATGGTGACATGCGTGCCAGGGTTGGCGAGGTTTACGTGTCAAAATAGTGGAGGGCTCGCGGCCGGATCGCTTGCTTGACATACACCTAATGCGTGGCGTAACTGTATGATGAGCATAAATAACATGTTGTAACGGGAAAATATGGCGTGCTTGTTATGCACGCCATCATTTATATGCCATGCTTATGATGCACACGTGGCCGGATCGCTTCCTTGACATCCACAATATTAGTAAGGTAGGACTTTACTAAATGAAGAACATAAATGATAGGTTGTAAAAAGGGAATATGACGTTTCTTGTGCCCACCTCTCATTCATGTACATTGTACAGCTACCTCCCGCAATACCAATCTTTGTAATGCCAAGCTAGCGAAAGGGCTGTGAGCGTACCATGAGTGTGGCATGTAGGCCATGCAATATATACCATTATTTTCATGTTACCGCCCGCCCTTCATGTTTGCCTTAAAGTCACGTGACACAATAATATTTTTTGTGTGTATCCCGATGCCAAACTAGCAGTGAGCACGCCATGAGCGTGGCATTTAAATCATACAGTACATGACATGCATGCTATAATTTTCATGTTTACGTCTGTTATTTGTTTCTGCCATTCAGTCCCGTCATGCATTATGAATTTTAGTGTATATCAAACAAACGAACCTGCCACCAGCACTTCATGAGCGTGGTGATTAGTAAGTCGATCACGCCAAACATGACATGAAAGCCATGAATTTCATGTTGCCACCTGTAATTTACAATTGTGTACGTAATAACATTTTCGACATACATTCATTTTAATAAGTGGCCCTGACAAACTCAAGACCACGTCATATAAATTATGTTGTACATGACATGCGTGACATCATTTGCACGTTATGACCAGTCACTCAGGTTCGTCATGCAGTCTTGTCACGTCATACTAACTGTGTTATATGTAAGTTAACGAAGCGGCCACAACAGAACCAAGACAATGACGTGGAATTGTTTGGTTCATCAGAATAATGTTACTGTTTTCATGTTATGACCTGCAATTGATATTGGTCATTTAGTCATGTTATGCGATACCAAGCTTGGTAGAGATTCTATTAACCAAACGACCAGGAAAGCATGAAGACGTAGGTGGCTAGATAGATAGATAGATAGATAGATAGATAGATAGATAGATAGATAGATAGATAGATAGATAGATAGATAGATAGATAGATAGATAGATAGATAGATAGATAGATAGATAGATAGGTAGGTAGGTAGGTAGGTAGGTAGGTAGGTAGGTAGGTAGGTAGGTAGGCAGCTAGGTAGGTAGGTAGGTAGGTAAATCCTTCAAAGGCGCAGAAGTTCACGTTTAATATACTTCTCAATTGATCAATGCTGACAGCCGAGCCCCTAAATGCTCGCAGTTAGCATTTCTTTATCTTGTTAATGTGTGCGCGCACATGTAGGCAATTAAAATTGCTGCTATTTCTTTCTTATTAAAACAGTGAACAATGACCTGCTTCAGTTTAGTCTGCAGAAGCACACGCTATGTATAAAACATGCGTTTACTCCGGGTAAAATCAACACTTCTACACCGCAGCTTCAGCCGCGCTGGACCATATATGGCGGCGAGCCGAAGGGTCCCGGTGCTTTCCCTGTTCCAGTGACTTCAGCTGGCTGTAAGTACCGTGGATTTATGGCCCGCCACCATATACGAAACGGCCGCGTCTTGGACGCTGAAACTGTCATCGCGGAGCAGGTTTTCTGTCTGACCCGTGTGGATGGTTTTGTCTTTGTTCGTTGAACGACAGGCTGTTCAACTTTTCCTTAATCCAAGCCAAGGTCTTATGCTGACCCATGTTACTATGCTTATGTTTTATCAGTCAGTAAACATCAACACATATTAAAAGCGAAGCATTTCTTAGCGAACTTCGGCGACATTGAGCGTATCCATCCATCCATCCGTCCATCCGTCCATCCGTCCATCCATCCATCCATCCGTCCATCCGTCCGTCCGTCCATCCGTCCATCCATCCATCCATCCATCCATCCATCATCCATCCATCCATCCATCCATCCATCCATCCATCCATCCGTCCGTCCGTCCGTCCGTCCGTCCGTCCGTCCGTCCGTCCGTCCGTCCGTCCATCCATCCATCCATCCATCCATCCATCCATCCATCCATCCATCCATCCATCCATTCACCTATCTATCTATCCGCCTACGACTTTTAGCTCTCCTGGCTCTTTCAATAATGGTATCTAGACCAAAATTGGTATGGCATAACATGACTGTATGAATAACATATCTGAGTAGTCATTACATGAAAATCATGACAAGTATGTCATGAATATCATGATTGACAACTCATTGTCCTGCAGCTCTTGCGGTGGTTTCGTTCACATGGCATGTTGCAAAACTGGTATGGTATGACATGATTGCATGGCGAACATATGCGACAGACCGTAACATGAAAATCGTGACACGCGTGTCATGTAACAACATGACTACATGTCACGCTCATGATGTGCTCGCGGCCGTTTCGCTAGCTTCACTTATACTAAATTCGATATTACGTGACGTGAATGAATGACGAAGGTATGATACTGGTGCGAACATGATAAACATGAGATGCGCGTCATGTAACGACATGACTACATGCTACGCTCATGGCGCGCTCACGGCCGTTTCGCTAGGTTCACATGTACCGAACTCTGTACTGCGCGATGCGAACGGACGACATAGGTAAATGACACATCCAGCCATGATAATCACGCCATGCGTGTCATGTAACGACATGACAACATGAAACACTCATGATGCGCTCGCGGCCGTTTTGCTTTGGTGTTACGTGAGGTCAATGGATGACGAAGGTATGTGACTGGTGCAAACATGATAATCATGAGATGCGTGTCATGTGAGAACATCACTACTAGCCACAGTCAAGGTGCCAATGCGTTTCGATGTGACGCGGTGCGCGTGCTCACCGGCGTTAATTTCGTCGCGTCACGCCGGCGTTGCCACGCCGGGCGCCAGTCCTGTCATATACTCGCAGGCGCGCGCCGCGTTGCGTTGCTTTGACGCATGCGCGTTACAGTGCGTCCAGCGTCCCTCCGTCACGAAAAGAGGAAGACGCAGTAATGTGTTGGTAACGCTTCAGTGCGAAATGCAGCATGTCGCATTTCGTGCTGGTTGCCGTCGGGCCGCGCCTACGGACGCGGGTCGCGCCAGTCGCGCCTGGCGTCAGACTATAGAGTGCTCGCGTTTTGCTAACGTATCGTCGCTGTGCGCAGCGTGCACGCGCGTCAACTCTACATTGACGTATATTGGGCCCTCATGATTCGCTTGCAGCCATTTTACTAGCTCTACATACACCTAATTGATGTTACGTGACGTCAATAGATGATGAAAGATATGAGTGATGCGAACATAATAATGTTGACAGGCGTGAGATGTGAGAACGTGACAACATACCACGCTCATAGCGTGGTCGCGGCCGTTTCGATAGCTCCACATATACCAAATCTGGCATCACGTGACGTGAATAAATGACGAATGTAAACCACACATCCAAACATTGCAATCATGACACGGAAGTCATGTAAGGCATCATTTGCCTCCACCACGTAACGTTGTGCTGATATTGAAGTGACATAAGAGTTCTCATTCGTGCTTCGCATATCATCAGTTCCCACTGTACGTGGGATCTGCCCATTTTTATTGTGAATGTAGTCGATGTCAGACATGTGAAATGATTGAAAATATTTACGTACTCATTTTTTGTGGCAGGCCGCGTTTCATCTTGAAGAGCTTCACGAAAGTTTTGAGGTGACTTGGGGTCGTTCAATAGGTCTTGCAGTGTTTCATACACCTTTATCCGCCTTTTGTCCACCAAGATGAGCTTGTCCATGTTGTGTAAAAACTTTGCTTGATTGCATACCATGATTCGCGTCTGAATGAAGGAGTGGCAAAGGAATCATTGTTAGGTCAATAGGGTGAACTCTTACTTGTACAGAGAAAATCACACTCGTCTGAATCACCCAGTTGGCCACTGCAGCCATTGTTTTCTGCAGAAATATGAAAAGGCCGACAGCGTAATGATACCAAAAATAGTCGTACGGCAACCAAGGCCCTAGTGCTATAATTAAAGCATGAACGGAAAATTGTAGCTAGCTTGAGGCGGAAGCTGCGGCCGGCAATAATTTATACAGCCGCGTGCTCGTCAGTTTAACGAACGTTTAAGAAGTGTTTCAGAAAAACGAACTTGTGAAAATCCCCTGTGGTATCTTTAGACGTTTTATCCAAAACATTTTGACTAAAGGAAATTTCGAATAGTGATTATCATAGTATAACGAATTTGATTGGCCTATCTTGACCATATCCGGGCTTATTTTCGAGACGCATTCAACGCAGTTTCGCGCTCTGCCGCAGTGGGGTAGCCAATGCGTGCCGCCTCCAAATCGCTCCTTCATCGGACCTCTGCAACATCGCTCGTGCTTACAGGGCCGTCGAGACAAAGCGGCCGTGCTGAAGAGGAAAACCACGCACGTGCGCTTCAGTTCCTACGCCAAGCTATTCGAATAGAAAATAAACCTTTGGAGTGTTCATCCGAAATCGGGAGGGGGGGGGGGGGGTGTTCATCCAACAATTGTATGCGTTTAAACGAACGGACGGGTGAAATCATGGACGGACAGACGAAAGCACAGACGGATGGACGGATGCACGCATAGACGGAGGGACAGAAAGCATGTACGCACGCATAGACGAATGGACGAGCGTATGAAAGCACGGATGGACGGACGGACCGACGGATGAAAGCACGGATAGACGGAAGCACAGACGGATAGGTGGACGCACGGACGGACGGATGTATAGTTGGACAGACGGACGAACGGAAGCACGGGCGAAGAGACCGACAGACAGACGCACGGAGGGACGGATGGACAGAAGCATGGACGCACGCACGGACGGACGGAAGCACGGACGAATGAACGGATGGGCAAACGGACGGATGGACGTTTCGCTTGATTCGTCATCATTCAGTGCAGTGGGTATGCTGTGAAAACCACTAACGCCATCTAGTTATATTATTCCCAAAAACATTTACACAAATAGCCGTCTATTGAGCAATTCATAAACTAAAGGTGGTACGTACTATACCACAGTGGAGGGAACGACCCACGGCATAAGGAGCTTCACTGCCAAAAATAAGACTCTCTGGGTAGCTGTGTCCCTTCTTGCGCTTTAAGGGCGCCAATCCAAATAAAGATGCAGAATTATTTTCTAAATGAATTCCGTTTGACACGTTTGACTTGATTTCTGCTGCACCCAATACTTTTCTACATCTTAGCGAATACTCAGTTTAGTGAACTTCCAGATAAGTGAGCTATTTCTTGGGTAACTTCCAATTCAATAAAGTAAATGTTCACTGTAGTTATGAAATAGGGGCAAAAGGACCAGCTTGTGGTGCTGTTAGTACGACAGCCAACGCATTGGTCCAATTTAAGAGGCATCGGATATATCATGCTTACCATTACCGATTAGAGCATGTTAAGAACAAGCAGGAACACATGCCCGCACATTTAATTTCTGTTTCAATTATCTGTCTTTTGGACTTGTAAGCATGTGTCCCTATCAAAGCATCCGGTGCTTCCTCACCCAAACAGGTGTTCATTCGAATCAAGTCTCGGTATGTACATTTCCTCTTGTTTGGTTGTATTAAGCTTTATGACTACTTTAACAAGGAAGCAGTTTCTCTTGTGTTGCTTACAAAAGTTTGTATTTCAGCAAAAATATTCCTAAGATGGATGTTGATTTCCTATTCAGCTGTGTTTTCGTGTGTCTTGTCATCCGAAATGGGTGTGTGAAAGGCCATTTTGTTTGATCTTGAAGAGCTTTACGAAACCTCTGTGACAAATTGGGGTCCTTCAATAAGTCTTCCTAGTTTCTCGTATCTTTCAATTCACTTTTTGCCAACCAAGATGAGATTGTAGACAAAAAGCACAGCCATCAGCGTATGTACAGTAAGTTTCCGGCTGTGATTTCACCAGACACTACTAAATCGCTTACTTTGGATAACGCTACAGTTCTCACATTCAACACCAATTCCCCACTTTTTAACTCAATCAAAAAAAAAAAAATCTTTCGCCTCAGTAATTCACAGAACTGCAGGTGTATGCTTTTCTACGCCGCTTGCCTTATGCCTGAGTAGGCCTCTTTTGCCGATAACATCCCTGAAGACGTGGCTAGCCACGATGGGGTCCAGAGCACTGAGTGGGTCGTCCAGAAGGTACACGTCACTGTCGCTGTACACTGCTCTGGCGATGGATATGCGCTGCTTTTGGCCACCACTGAGATTGGTTCCCTGCGATGCAAGACGAATAACAATAAATATTTCATTATTTCACAACTCTTTGCAATAGACCATATAGAGAAGGAGGGTCATAGTTTTTCCCCCTTTAGAACCTTCTGCCATAATATTTCATCAGTGATTAATTTAGTGACCACCTATTCAAAAATAAATTCTTTTCAAGGGCACAATATTTGAAAATACTGTACCAGAACGTGCATGTTACACAGTTTCATAAATCTGCGCAAGGGCCTAGCCTGCAGTTAATATTTACCCCTTACAAACTCGACCAGAAATGTTACGGCTTACACTGCTGTTGTTGAGCAACAACGCATTATTTTTTCAGGCATTGTCAACCAATCTAATGTACTCCCGCCACTGACAAGCTATAGCACTTCTCAATTTTTATCCTTGTCATCGCATAGCGACATATGTCACAAGTAGAACTCTTTAGTGTCGCTTACATCTTTCTGTACGTCGGCCACCTTGCTGCCCCCCTCTCTAAAGTTTACGAAACATCCGTGTTGCCAACTTGAATAGCAGGTGAGTACATGGGCCGGGAGCCCTATTAACGGTCTTCCCAAGTGACGAAAGGCCGCGGCCATGTTTGATCCCACGACCGTAACTGGCCTTTCCAGAGCCAGTTTGCGAAGGCAAGGAATTGGGACAGCGAAGCGGCCCAGGTCATGTAATACCAGCTGATTATAACATGGTGCAAGTATTGAACGAGCGAAAAAACGAACGAACAAATAAACGAACGAACGAACGAACGAACGAACGAACGAACGAACAAACGAATCATTTATTCTGTAAGTGCTTCGTAAACTGGAAATTTCGCTAGAAGGCGTATTCAGATAATATCGGGCGCTCAGTCCAGGTTATAATTTCCGATTTTGATTAATTTTACTGTGGGTCTCAGCATTGGAGCCAGTACCATGGTTTTGAGGGTGGTTTTTGTGAGAAAAAGTGTGCCATAAAAAGAAATATACATGCCAGCATACCCTTTGCCACTAATTTCGCTATTTATGAGTTTGAACACACCTAAGTAAAAAGTTGGGGACTTCTTAATCACGGAATTTATTCCCATCAAAGAACAAGTGACATCTGATGCAATACTTTTTTGCAGACTATAGTTGGTTCATACTTGAAAAAATTTATTGCTGCACAAGCTTGAAGGAAAACAAAGGAAACAGGAAAGAGCGCAGACTACCAACTGTTTATTGTCGTTTCTTGAAGCCAGTATATACGCATGCTACGCTGCGCTTCCACGTTTCGCACAAAACCAAAGATGCCGCAAACAAAGCCGTCCCAAAACAAATCAATTCAAAAGTGACTGCCACCACAATGACAAATGCGAAAAATGGCAAAATACAAGTGATACCCACCACAATCTAAACTGCGTATTCCCAAGGTGTGCGCTTTTATTTAACCTAAATCTTATCTTTTATTATTTATTGCACCAAGCGTCAACAAAGGCGTGAAAATATGAAAGTCAGCTTGTGCGGCAGCCCTCGACAAGTCTTGCCCTCATCTGATATTTGAAAGCTTCGAGAATCAGGTAGCTCGTCTGGGCGTGGCTGGATACCCGGCACAGATTTCAGCTAGTGCTTGCGAAAGCCTTCTTAAAAAATATAAGGGCGGGGGTCCAAGCGTCGAAGGAAGGGAGAGGAGGCCTATTTATGTTATGCCGCACTTACATAGCGTTTCCCACAATGTAAAAAAACGGTGGCTAATAGGTACGCTGTTGATGTAGTGTTTTCAGTGCCTACAAAGTTAGGTCAGATCTGTTAATTAATGACTAAACAAAAGAAGGCAAAATGCACAAAAAAGCACGCGAACGTGTTCATTAGGTGTGTATTTGCTGTTGTATATCTGATCAATTTGTCGTGTGGGAGGGTGTACATAGGGCAGACGGGGCGTTGCCTCAACGAACGCTTGCGTGAGCACAGTCTGGCCGTAAAAGGAAAAAATGGTGGTCATTTAGATTTCCACTGTAGGACATGCGGTTACACCCCCCAGTTTGAGAATGTGTCAGTCATGGCTAGGGCACGTGAAAAGACCGAAAGGGAAATTATCGAAGCATACTTTATCAGGCAATTTAATGACAAGTGCATAAGCATGCCTTCAATTTCACTTTCGCACAGGGAAATGGTCTTCCTACTTGGTCATGTGTAATGTTGTGGGTAACGCGTTGCATTGTGTTTTCTTCCATTTTTCTTTTGTTTTGTTCATGAGTGTTCCTGTTTTATTTCCCATGTGACGCTACGTAATGTTTTGTAAGGTTTTATGTTTGTTATTATATTTTTTGGCTCTCTCGGCGTACTGCTTCTTTGGGTTTGCTCCCTTGGGGCTGCTTGGAGTGACTATAAAATTGTCATTTTATTGTTTTATTCGGTGCTAAGCGCTATTTGAAGGGTCTTAAACAAAAGTTTCTAGAGTACGTTTTCGTATTTTCACGCCTTTGTTGATGCTTGGTGCAAGAAATAATAAAAGATAAGTTTCAGATTAAATAAAAGCGCACACCTTGGGAATGCGCAGTTTAGATTGTGGTGGGTATCACCACAATTGTAATTTGCCATTTTTCACATTTGTCATTGTGGTGGCAGTCACTTTTGATTTGATTTGTTTTGAGACGGCTTTGTTTGCGGCATCTTTGGTTTTAAGCGCATCGTGGAAGCGCAGCGTAGCAGGCGTATATATTGGCTTCGACAATAAACAGTTGGTAGTCTTCGCTCTTTCCTGTCTCCCTTGTTTTCCTTCAAGCTTGTGCAGCAAATAAATTTTTCAAGAATGACATCTGATCTTATGAAGAAATTCCTTCTCTCACCTGTTTAGAGAATGTGAAGGAAAATATTGAAACCTTGGTAAACCGCACAAAATACCTGTACTTCAGGAATTAGTTGCTACAAATACCTTCAAGTGAGAATAATGAAAATCGATACGCACAAACTTTGATGTTTTCGTTTTCTCCTCAAATAACATTACCGGTTTTATACCGCCGGCGGTCCTCAGAGCTCGGTGATTTCAGCGCGTTTTTTGTCACCACTAGCAAGATGGCGCGAAAGTGGCGCGGAGGGCGCGCTCTTAAGGTCGTCGCCCCGCCCACTGCGATGCGCGCTCCGCGCACCTCCACGGGGCGGGTTCGCTCCTTCACGCGCTTATCTCTTGACTGCGGCGCTTTGTACGTCTTGTGCTCTCACCGCAAGTTCGCTTTGAAGCTACAGTGGTTAAGGAGTGCTTCGCTCTCTGCAGAGGCCACGTTTACGAAAGGAGCGCACTGGTTACACGCGAAGCGACTATTGCAACAGTTGTTCGCGCTCGTCCTGTGTATACTTGTGCGTTGGTTTCGTGCGTCCTTGGCGTTTGAGCAGCGTGGTTTAAGTGCCGACCTGTGACAGATGTTAGTTCGCTCTCGCCCTCTGTATGCTTATTTCGTGCGTTATTCCTGCTTGAGGTGCACGCTTCAAGTTTTTAGCTGCTTGTCATTTTTCACGTGACATTACAGTTTTTGCTGTAGCATTCATTATTTTGTTCTTGTGGCGAAACAATGCGCAATAAACGTCTAACTGCCCCTGTGAGGACACATTTCACTTTCGTGTTACACAAATTATTGTGAGAGAGGAATTCCTAATGTTTTTTGTACTCCACGATCTATTTCCTAACTATTCTGCTTTATCAGCTTCTATAAAACACAAGTCTGATTACACAGCCAAAGTATACCTTTTCGCCAACTTCAGTCATATCCGCAGCAGCCAGGCTGTTGAAGTCATTTGTGAGCTGACAGCTTCGGATAACGCGGTGGTAGAAGTCCATGTCTAATGCGTTGCCGTAGAGAATGTTGTCCCTGACGGTCATGTTGTGAATGGCAGGCAGCTGTGGAGCATACGCTATGCGGCCCTGAAGAGAAGGAAACGCAGTATTGCGAAGCGTGCTATCGTCAAGGTATAGTAAATATTAGAAAAGAGCAACAATGAGAACTTGGTAAAATTGAGATAAGCTATTATACAATTGCTGCAGCAAGAACTGTATGATATCACGAAAGAGCATGTTTATTTGTTAAATCAGCGTACGATACATGCTGCTGGATTTTACACAATGCTGCAGCAGGCGAGATATTGGAAGCATTCTTTCAGGAAATGCAGAGGGAAAAGCGGCGCCAGTCTCAATTTTCATGAGTCAATCAATGAATATCAACCATGAATTTGTTAGGACGCGTGCACTGTGTTGTCTAAAGCTAAGTCAGCATGCTTGCTCTGTGAACGTCATGTTTCAGCTCTGTATTTTAAATAAATAGTTGTACAAATCCGCCTCATTTATGTGGCATTCTCTGCATTTGTTACCTTTTGCACTGAATAGTGTTCTTTATAAGCGAAGCATGTTATTGACATCGTAGTATATAAGATTTATGGCACACCGATCATCATATACATATTTTACGGCAAGAAGTGAAACAATTATGGCAACTACTTCACTTCAATAAGTGAATACAGCAAAGATTACGAAGTCCTTAGCACAGTGGTTGCATTCTAATCGCTGTCAGAATTACATGCTTCTGAAGTGAAACAAAGACTACGACACCATGCGACAATAATGGGCGTAAGCAGATGGAGCAGAGCAAGCTGCTAAGCATGGCTCTTACTTCCTTTAACTTCCTTTATATTAAGCAGTGTTACAGGAGTGAGAGCGACCGTCCACCCAAACCACAGTATTACTTACAATAAACACAAAATGAAAATACAAAAAAGAAAGGTTAGAAGCTGGTGGGTGGGGCCCAGGTTTCCACTGGCCTTAGCAGCCCGCCGCGCCTGGGCTAGGAGCTCGACTCCTTCTCTTCGCTGGCGAACAAGGTGTCCCACTGTTCCGCCCTGAATTTTCGAGCCGGAATCAAAGGAGTCTTGATTTTGGGTGGTCTTAATTCACATTCCCATGTAATGTGAGCTAGTTCTGGCTATCCTCCACACTACGGGCAAAAAACTCGTATATGGTTGGGTGGATGGCAAATTTTAAACGCAGGTGCGGATGTGTATTCGCCTGCGGGTGGCGCCACTAATACGCTTATTTTACACATTGCTGAGAGTGGGGCGGGAAGTACCCTCGTCATTGTCGACGTTCGCGCTCCAAGATATCTCGAGGATTTTAGAGAGCCTATATGTAGCAGACAGGTGTCTGGACGAAGGACAGCCGCTGGGTGAGTAATGGCTCGAGCTGCACTATTCGCTCTATCATTATCTCGTTCCTGCAGTACATCCGGCGCACAGCATGGAGCAATGTTCCAGATCTAGTGCTGCAGTTAAGGGGCGGAATGGGCACGCAGATACACGGCTGTTATTGAAATAATGACACTTTATTTGAGAGTCCGTGAAGTTGTGAGACCTCTTCTCAGCTTCATATGTTTTCGCGAATTGGGCAAGTTGGTAGAAGTTCATGGTAGAATAGTTAACAGCGCAACGGGTTAGATACGGTCAGGGCTGTGTCCCTCCTTTGTCTTTTATCTAACCCATCGCGCTTATTAAAACCCATTGCGCTTATATGTTCTACGATGTTCATTGGTTATAATGTTGAGTGCTACCGTGAGGGCTTCCGCCATGTTCGCCGAGCTCGTTGATTGTCCTGAAGAAAAGGACGTGTTCCAATCACGGCAATACAAGCCAAATTATATAGTGCGTTCCTGACAACATTACTGCGTGGTCAGATATTTTCCGCAGTCATCATCGGTTGCTCCGCAGGTAAAATATAAGTTTTAGTGGTAATTGCACGCGTGCCCTTCAATTTAAAAAAAAAAAGCGCCAGCAAAACCACACGGTGTTGCCTTTCGTGACTCGCGTGCGGCAAAGTTGATTGGGTGGCAACGTTTTTTCGTTTCTCAGCCCCTCAATGGCTCATTTGACCATAGGCGCGTGTTCGCAAATTGACGGCACCTAATAAATGCACGCATTTCTTTGTCATTACACTTTATCTATTTTACTGATAAGACCTCAATACAAAGCGTATCGCGCCAGCTTCCTCGGCTGGGTGAGTAGTGTTTCCCTCTTCCTCTGTTACTTCTCTATCCTTAACACGGATGATGCCAGACATAAAAGGTAAACTCCGCCTTTCGGAACCACGTAATGTCCATGCTAACAGGCGGTATTTCTGTGCCATGGTCATCTACATGCCCTAGAACGAGAGTTCATCTATATATTCAAAGGAAAAGTACTTTCGCACATCAAACAATGATGATACCCATCAAACTGATAACGTCGTGCAATTAGAGCTTCATACTTCAATACTCCCTAAGACAGGCTCCTTCCATGTAAGGCGCTACGCAGAGGTGCCCAAGGGTTGGGATTGAGTGCATTGTATAAAATCCTGGGTGGCAAAAGTTATTTCACAGTGTCTCGCTAAGGCTTGTCTAAAATGAGGTTGTTTCCATAACAAAGTCGCCTCACACTTCAGTGAGCAAGATTTGTTCAATTAAAAGTCTCTATTGGTCTCTGCTAAGCTCATACACTTGCTCGAATTTTGTGCGACGGATAGAAATAGATTGGAGGGGGATACTCGTTGCACTACTTGTCGACTTACCGTGGATGTGACTCTGCCTTCTATGACGTGCATATCACCCAGTATAGCAGAGAGCAGCGAGGATTTGCCGCTACCTACGAATCCGACAACGCCGACCAAGGACCCGGGTTTTACTTCCAGGCTGACGTCTTCCAGTTGGGCTTCTGATGTACCACCGTCCGGAAGGGACCAAGAAAAGGAACATTTCTCCACGTTGACTGCTCCTGAATGCCATAACAAGTAAATATGATGCTATGTCACGCATATCAACTGTATTTACGTTTAGGGACTACACCATCAAGTGTATGGCGGGAATTGTTTGACGGCGTGCGCGACAGAATCGTGACATCGTTCATGTCGTGACCACCAAGTCGTATTCGTTAAACCATCTTTCCCTCGTATACTAGTTTTGGCTTACCCCAAGTTGAGGTGTGATCACGAGAGCACTCAGACGTAGGTGGCTATATAGATAAATACACGGAACGACGCCAAAGTGCATGCATGGGATGGAAAAGCTTTATTTTTGTCCTGCAGGACGCGCTTAGCGCGTAGCAGGCGTGTCCCACGTAAGAACCGACAGGGAAGTAAGTACGCCAGGAAATGGTTCGCATCTAAAAACGCATCAAGCATAGTGCGAAAGCATGTCTCTCGGTGCAGGCCAGCAGCTGATTTATTGGCAGATTACGTTTTTCTCACACGTAATAGGAATTATTGGCTGTCTTCGTGCATTATTGTAGAATCGACGAGCTTATATATTACCTGGAGGCTGGAGGCAATGCACTTTATTCGACAACAATCGACTCAAACCGCTCACAGCGAAGCGTCGCTTTGTCGCTCACAGATTCGTCGCTCATGCTTCGTCGCTCACAGATTCCAACGATGCATTTTTTAAGTATGAAGACTGAGATGGGCAATGTCTCGAAATAATCGTGTCATTTAGCGAATCTGATCTACGCGTTGGAGTCAAAATTGCACCGGTATAGCTCAAACTAAAGGCGGTGGCAACTAAAGTGTGTGCGTTACTTAGCCCTACACTGCCCTGCTTATATCCGTGAATAATTTACTACTGCATATGTGCTGCCAGCGACCTATACACAAAATGCTTCGATGGTGCTGCCACTTGTGGGCCTACTTCGCGGTGAAGAAAAAAATTTTTTATTTGAGCATGTCAGGGCGAAAAGTTGAAACGTTAAGGTCGATCCTCGTAAATAAAATTCAGGGAACTTCAGATATGTGTCTAGTGTGTAAGGCAGGAAAAATAGATTAGATTGCAAAGAACTTGCAGGCATCTCTTTTTCTTTTTAATTAAAACAGATGCGGTGCCCCTTTCTGCTGCACAGCATCGGGGTGCCTCGCCCTTCTTCCCGAAAACATGATTGATTGATATGTGTGATTTCACGTCCCAAAACCACCATATGATTATGAGAGACGCCTTAGTGCAGGGCTCCAAAAAGTTCGACCATTTGGGGTTCTTTAACGTGCACCCAAATCTGAGAACACGGGCCTACAGCATTTCCGCCTCCATCGGAAATGCAACGGTGCAGCCACGCCCCACTTCGCCTGATTGCAATGTACCACACGAGACAGATTAAACACGATGGGTAACAGGTTGCGAAATCATGTACAGAGCTGTGCTCAAATTTCACATTGAGGAACAATGAGAATCATTGGCTAATTTTAATTTGGTGCCTGTTTCTGAGTTCAGCCGCAAGCTCTTTCCAGTTGATGTAACAATACGGTCTCTTGAGCCGTTAGTCACAGAACTATCAAGCAGAAAGTCAATATTTCTTGGGCCGGCATATTTCAGTCAGGGTAAGCGCACACACAGTGTCATGCCGTGTGTAGGCAAAGGATGTGAAGTAGATGCCTTCAAAGCACCTCGCTTGCATATTCCGTGCATTGGATCTACTGTTCCACGGAAGTCTGTGCCAGAGTTTAGGCAATGCCCCAATATGTACTTCATTGCAGAACATCATGGAAGGCGTGCAGCAGCCTCGGTGACCGAAACTGTAAGCATTATTTCTGTTTTCACCACTATAGTTTAACCTCTGGAAGAACCTCACTGGCGTCAGTCCTATGTGTTCTAGGCCAACCTTGCATATCTATCTTCAATGCTGCTATTTGACCAGTTCTAGAATATGCATTGCTTTTTCGAATGCATTATATCTCATGCTAAATCAGTTGAGATGACTTGTAAATATCCCTGGCTGATGCTCAGAATTTGGCTAATATTAGTCAGATTAATTATTGAGCGTCCTTGTAAGATGTGAGTGGATTTTGTGTTCGGAAACCAAGACGAGATAAAGGAAGGAATATACACACCGAGGCACATATGCAACTCTCGACTAATCCACACGCCCGCAGTACAAGTGGCACTTGCAAGAAGCTTATCACTGCGATTTGGCACAAGCTGAACAAATAGGATTTTCAAGAGCTTACTCGTGAATAGATTACGCAAACTATTGAACACAAACGCGTGCTTGGGACTCACGAAAAGTGGCGCGACGTAACAGCGCACACTAGTAAGCTATTGCTTACAGTGAACCACCAGTTAATTCGATATCAGTCAAGAACATTACCTTTCTTCGCTGATACTGATATCTTGCCATCACGGGATGAGTTGTCCTGTTCTTCGGCAGTACAAAACTCGGCTATTCTCTTGAGTGCTAGTGTTGCCTGAAAATGAAATATAGGGGCTAGCACAGGCCGATAAGCGTAGCGATACATTTGAATACCTTTTAGACCAGGTATTGCAAAAATAGAACAACCGTAGCGAGGTACACACATACACACAACACTATAGCGTTGACTTCAACCAAAGTTTTATTATTGGAATCTATGCCTACTTAATAAACAACAAATACCAAGCACCATATCATCACATAGAAAGAACTTATGTATACGGTATACATCCGTCGCCACTCTGATCGCGTCAAAAAGGTGGGATCGCGTTATGATGGTAACAATGTTTTCACCGCGAAAAACAAGATGGGCTCCATTTGTGCAACACTGCAGAGGTGCATGTGCAGTAAGAAAGACCACACAAAGGCTAAGTATACCATTAGGCCGCGTTCACACTGAGCATTCCGGCCGCCGAAAATGCTCCGAATCGGGTTCGGCGGCGGCGAGATCCGCTGAAAGGGCCCTCTCAGCGCCGATCGCTCTCGGACCGATTTTTGCGGCGTCTGCCGCCGAATCGGTCACCGCGGACCAATAGGAGCGCTAGTCAAGGAATTTTTGAAAAATGGCGGCCAAGCCCTACTCACTTGTTTTGCCGCAGTGCACGTAACTGAATGATAAAACCAACGAGAGTTTAACCTACTCTGTGCCTACTTCACTTCCGCATTTCGTGGAAGAGGTGACCGAGCTTACTGTTGGCGTGACCGAGCTTGTTGCGGTCTTGCAGAGCAAAACGAACCCACCAACGCCGCTGGCGTCGGTGGTTTTTCTGCTCTTCGTGCATTACAAGACAGCCACTTGCCAGTAAAGTAAGCAGTACTGTTTTTTCTTGCTTCTTGCGTACGAGAATCGTCGAAGTATACACCACCGGATAGCGTAATGGCGTTTGCGAGCCGCGACAACAACCGGGTGACAGCGCATCCATCCCGCGTTCGCCCCGTAGTAGATGGCATATTCGGCGGCGAGGGGCGCGTCCAGTGCGAACGACGCTGCGTTTCGGCGGCAGGGGAATTTCGGTCGCTGTAGAAAGTGGATGTTTCAGTGTGAACTAGGCTTTAGGCATGGTATGTAAAGAAAGGAAGAAACACATTACCTAGCATTACCTAGCATTGGATGTGTCTTGCTTCTTGCTCCTGCATTGGTGTTATTTGCAACCCTTTTTTGTGCGGACGTTACTATGTCGGCCCGGCGTGCAGATGTTTGAGCAACAGGCTCAGAGGGCATTTCAGCTCTCTCAAAGGTTCATGATACCTACATCTTGTGATGCATTGCTGGCAGTGTGGTTGTGGACCGCCTTTAACTGACACAACAGCGTTGTACCGGAAGCACAGTAAGCTGTCCTAAGACACCATCGAAGCTTTTTTTTATTCAAAGGAACCGTCTCGTGTGTGGAAGCCAGCCTTCCATGAGCCTATACCCCGGCGAGTTAGCTTTCGGCGTAATATGTGCATGTTCCGTGTGAATGACCGCAGTACTGCTCGCAGTGACAGTCGTTTCGCAATGAGCTCGATCAACTGGACAACCAGATTTTTTCGGACGAAAGAATCCTGTGCCACCAACAGAATATTACGTCGCAGAAGAAGGCTATACAGGCACTCCTGTGCTTTCTGTGTTCAACCGGTTTCTGCAAATGACTCTGATCAGAACGCCCTGTATGTGTGTGCATGGGCATTATTTTTATTTTCCTTTGTCTCTCTCTCTCTCTATCCTCATTTCGATCCTTTTCCCCACGCTCGTACAGAGTATCGAACCAGTTCTTCAACCAGGTTAACCTCCCTTTGTCTTCCTTTTATTTTTTTCTGTATCTTCCTTACAGCTACAAAGAACTGCTGCAGTGATTCAGAAAAACGGACGTGGACAAGTGGCTGGAACAGTGATGTTACTTTCCACGCCAGGTTGATGAACTCGTACCGACTGCGTACTTGTATATATGCTGTGTGATGCGCTATTTTTTTCCCTCTTTCCTCTCTGTCTTTCCAACCCCCCGTATTATTTCCACATGTAGGGTAGCGAACCGTTTATCCTGGGCTGGTTTACCTCCATACCATTTATTCTCACTGTATTCTTTCACAGCTAACCTAGCCCCTTCGATGTCCACGTTAAGAAGTATCGTGCCTTAAAATATGTGTTCTGTATATCTCTTTCTTTCACTTTTTGGCGTGTTTTGACTGCCTGTTGCATGTATCATTTTTTTTTTTGCAAGGGATGATCAAGATGTTATGACATGATGCACTTCATATTGGACAAGTTGTTCGTGCTTAGGCGACAATTTCGTGTTTTGATCTTTGCTGGTCGATAAATAGGCGTGAATCCTGAGAATAAACTTGGAAATTAGCGCTCGCCTCGTGTTTGAATGTTTGTATTTGGCTACCATCTTCATATTTTTGCGCTACCTGATGTCATATGAATTCTTAAAAGCTCACCTCGATTTCCGTTCTGGTAAGCACTTGAATTAATCGCGCCTTCTTCAAGAGCGTGTGCAGCAAATGATATTTTCACAGAAATAATACTACGCGAAAAAGGTAATAGCCGACCTGTTTCTTGGACGTCATATTTCTCTGTTACTACAAGTGATTATCTGATGTTACTGAGTGCTACCTTTTGCTGCTTGACGAAAACTGCATTATATAGAAGCATGTTGCCGAAACACCTGGATTGGAGATTACTGGAGCGTTTAGGTAAAACAGCGGTAACTAAGTAATGCATCATTCATGCGAGACACTTTTGCATCAAAAGAACTACGGGCAATTACGGGGTACTCATGCCCGAAGCCGTGCTCTCTTTCTCAACTTGTTCGCCGAGTCATGAGAGCTACGCGATGCATTTCGTGATCGATCACCGGCACGTCGCATACTGTGAGGTGATTTCGGCCACAACAAGGGCCACCACAAACCGGACAGCTTCTATTTGCATCTACACTACAAATGCTCAGCCAATAAGCTGAGTCGGACTCATCGCGTCCCAAAACAGTACACTGCTTCAAAACAAAGACGGGTGAAAACATGACGCTGCGGCACACTGCGACCCGTAGCCACGATATGATCCAACGTGCGCATGATCTTTTTCTTATTGAAAGCGCCATGTATTGAAGTCAAAGTGATGCCGTTTCCATTTACATCGTTCGATTATGGATGGGTCATCTTCTTTTTTAGCATATACTTATTATTACTTCAGGACGAAGGCCTCTGCCAGATATACCTCATTTACTTATTTTGTACATAATTATTTCAGACGCGACCAATAAAAAGATAGTGTCACGGGTATAGAAAGGTACCTCAGGCACGGGTGCAGAAATTACGCAGACGGAATGAAGACGACGATGTTGTGGGGCTGTGTCTGAACTGCCCTCTCGTCCTGCATCCTTGCATACTGTGTGCAGTGTTAGCCCACCCGGCGTTCACTCATTAAATACTCCACGTTACATATTTTTGGTGGAAGTGCTGGGTAACATTCCGACTCTGGATCTCCGTAGCGGACGTCAGCTTCGTCGAGCCTCGATGCCCGAAGGCAGTGTGCCATCCGTTCAGTCTACGCCGGCTCCGTCACCTGTGATTCCTTCGCATCTTCTCGATTCAGGTACATTTTGCGGCACCGACACAACTGACGTTGACGAGTGGCTCGCCTTATACGAGCGCGTCAGCAGGCAATACAGGTGGGATGAGACGCTTATGCTGGCCAACATCATCTTTTACCTGCGAGGTACTGCACGCGCCTGGTACGAGACGCACGAGGAAGACCTGACGAGTTGGGACGTGTGCAAGCAGAAGCTCCGTGACTTGTTCGGGCGGTCAGTTGCTCGACAAATGGCAACCAGGCAGGAACTCGCGTCACGAGTTCAATCTTCCACCGAGTCGTACGTCACCTATATCCAAAACGTGCTCGCCTTGTGTCGGAAGGCCGACAAAGACATGACCGAACTAGGCAAGGTCAGCAGTTTGTTGAAAGGCATAGCCGACGATGCCTTCAACATTCTGATATGCAAGAACTGTACCACCATTGACTCAATTGTCAGTGAATGTCGGCGGTTCGAACAAGCCAAAAGCAGGAGAATCACTCAACGTTTTTCCTGACTCCCGAACACCGCTGCGACTTCTTGTTGCGAGGATCCTGTGGTGCCACGTCCATTCGTGAATCCTCCAAACATCACAAGAATTGTCCGCCAGGAGCTGGAAGCCATGGCCCCTTCCGCTTATCAAGCCCCTGTGTCTGACAACTCGGCCCCAATTCTCTCTTATTCAGGCTGTTGTGCGACAAGAGTTTGCCAACATGGGCGTCTTAGTTCCCCAAAACTCCAGCCACACACCGCAGCCCATAAATCTTAACTCTCACTACCACGCCGCCCCACTTGTTGCTGCTGCCGCGTCGGTCCCGCGGTTCTCCTCACGCTACCGAAATCCATCTGAGTGGCGCACACAAGATGATCGACCGATATGCTTCTCTTGCCATCGCGTTGGCCACATTTCCCGCCACTGCCGCAATAGATGACCTTTCCGGCAACGTTTGCCTAGACGACCACCGACAGAATCGTGGGAAGTATTCACTACCTCGTTTTTCCGGTGACCACCTTCAGGACCTGCCACCTAGCCATTCTACGCAACGCTCCGAAGCATCCTACGCCGATGTCCAGGTGCAGCCGCTCGCCGTCACCTTAGGGCTGGCCAGCCGCGCTCCTATCAACGCCGTCGCTCCCCGTCCACCGGCATATTCTGGGGAGTTCTCGGGAAACTAATGATGCAGCTCCTGGAGGTGGCGCTGCATTGACAACTTGGACCGAAAAACCTCTACCGACCAGTAATTCGAGACGAAATTTACTTGGTGTTATTATCGATAGCCTGAACGTTACAGCTTACAGCTCTAATAGACAATCGTGTCCACATATCCGTTATGAGTTCACGTCTTCGATCCCGCTTGAAAAAAGTTCTTACCCCTGCCATGTCTTCGACTGTGCGAGTAGCCGACGGCAGCCGAACATCAGTTTTGGTATGTGCACTGCCCGCTTCACTGTTGCCGGCCTTCACACTTCAGTTCTCTTTGCTGTTGTTCTAGACACTTGCCCACACGACGTGATTCTCGGCATTGACTTCTTTACCGCGCATTCAGCCCTCATTGATTGTTCAACTGGCACTTTACAGCTAAAGCGGCCTGTGTACTCTGATGTCCCTCCTGCAGCTCGCACACGGCTACGGTCCGTGGAGTGTCTATGATTACCGCCTCAGGCCACTGTGTACCCTTATATGTCGCCGTTCCCACCTGTTCCTGATGCCGACTACTTGACAGCTCCACTCATTGACTTGACCCTTTCCCGCAACATCATACTTCCTCATACCATAGTGAGAATTAGCGACAACAAGACGCTTCTCTCTGTCCTCAACTTCTTCGTGTCTACCCAGGTCATTCCTCAAGGTATTGCCTCGACAGAACTATCCACTCTAGAGCAATGTCCAATTTCATCTCTCACTCCTAACATCAAGACCGTAGCCGAACCTGTCGCAGCCGCACTAAGTAGAGCTTTCCTAGACAAAATGATATCGAACGACCTGTCACCGTCCCAAGTTGAAGCGCTCCATGGTCTTCAATTTGCTTACCTCGACATTTTTGATATCGACGACCAGTTCCTTGGGCCGCACGAGCGTCGTAGCCCACCGTATCGACACTAGCGACGCCAGTCCCCTTCATAAGCATCCTTACCGTGTGTTTCATTCAGAGCGCCAAATAATCCAGAAGTAAGTAGAGAAAATGCTCGACAAAGACGTCATAGAGCCTTCAACCAGTCCTTGGGCATCATCTGTTGTGCTTGTTAAAAAGAAGGACAAAACCTGGCGGTTCTGCGTCAGCTATCGCCATCTCAATCGAATAAGAAGGATGCCTATTCCCTACCTCGAATTGATGATGTGCTTGACTGCCTTCATGGTTCCAAGTATTTCTCTTCCCTAGACCTACGATCTGGATATTAGCAAATTTCAGTAGATGACCGCGACTGCGGGAAGATGGCATTCATAACACCCATGACGGGCTTTATCAATTTAAAGTCATGCCTTTTCGGTTGTGCAATGCGCCAGCAACTTTTGAACGCATGATGGACTCACTTCTTCTCGGTTTTCAATGGTCGACGTGCCTGTGCTATCTAGACGATGTCATCATTTTCTCGCCAACCTTCGAAAGCCATCTTCCACATCTATCGGCCATCCTTGACGCTTTTTCGCTGTGCTGGCCTCCAGCTTAACGCGTCGAAGTGCACCTTTGGGCACCGTCAGATGAAGCTGCTTGGATACCTTGTTGACGCTGCTGGTGTACAACCCGACCCTGATAAAGTCCGTGCAGTGCGCGAGTTTCCGGTCCCACGTTCCACGCAAGAAGTCCGCAGCTTTTTGGGACTCTGGTCGTATTTCCGCCGTTTTGTCAGCAACTTCGCGGAAATCGCTCCGCCCCTCACGGATCTCCTCAAAAAGAACGTGGCTTTTTCCTGGCGTGAAGACCAAGAACATTCCTTCGTGTCGTTGATTTCTGTGCTCAGATCCCCACCTCTGTTGGCTTATTTCGACCCAGCCGTTCTAACGGAGCTACGCACCGACGCAAGTGGCCATGGCATAGGGGCAATACTCGCACAAATGCAGAACGGCACAAACCGTGTCATAGCGTATGCCAGCCGCCTACTTTCTCAGTCGGAAAGGAACTATTCAATTACTGAGCGAGAGTGCCTGGCTCTCATCTGGGCTATCGCAAAATTTTGTGCATACCTATATTGACACACGTTTGCAGTCATCACAGACCACCATGCGCTCTGCTGGCTGTCAACCATTAAGGATCCTACAGGAAGACTCGGGTGATGGGCATCATGATTGCCGGAGTACACGTTCTCTGTAGTGAACAAGTCTGGTTCTCTGTAGTGCACGTTCTCTGTAGTGTACGATGTAGTGTAGATTTCTCCTTCACAGCGATGCCGACTGCTTATCTCGACACCCTGTTGATCCACCTGACTACTCTGAGTTGGAAGCTGATGCCAACATTCTTGCCATGACAGATTTTATGCGAATAGCCCACGAACAACGCCGAAATCCATCGCTGCTATTGATGATTGAGCGTCTTCAATCCGGCCATAAAGACCCTTTACTGAGGCAATTTTTCTTCAAGACAACGTTCTGTACCGCCGCAACTTACAGCCCGATGGTGCGGAACATTTGCTCGTCGTCCCACGTCTTCTGCGCAAGAACATCTTGCAAGAATTTCACAACGCCCCAACTACTGGACATTTAGGGGTCTCCAGAACTTAGGATCGCGTCCGCCGACGGGTATTCTGGAAGGGCCTTTATCGTTCTGTTCGCCGCTACGTTGCAGCGTGTGACCTGTGCCAGCGTCGGAAGAAGCCTACGTCTCTCCCTGCCGGTCACCTTCAACCTATTGAAGTCCCCACCGAGCTGTTTCATCGTGTGGGTTTGGATTTGTTAGGGCCCTTCCCAATATCGGCAACGGGAAACAAATGGATAGCAGTAGCTACAGATTATGCCACTCGGTATGCAATTACTTGAGCGCTACCGACCAGCTGCGCAACAGACGTCGCAGATTTCCTACTCTATGACATCATCCTTAAGCATGGTGCTCCTTCTCACCTACTCGCGGACCATGGCCTGCTGCTTCCTGTCTCGTATAGTTGACAACCTCGTTAGATCCTGTGCTACGCGGCACAACTTTACGACTTCTTACCATCCTCAGACCAACGGACTTACTGAGCGCCTCAACCACACACTGACGGACATGCTTGCTATGTGTGTTTCTGACGACCACACCGATTGGGACACTGCCCTTCCGTTCGTAACCTTCGCCTACAACTGGTCCCGTCATGAAACTGCCGTCTCCTCACCATTTTATCTTCTCTTTGGCCATGATCCCTCACTACTTTTCGATACCCTGCTTGCGCATGACCTTCCATCCAACACTTCGTACGAACTAGATGCCATCTCTCATGCTCTGATCGCACGTACAGTAGCCCGCACCAGGTTCTCATCTTCCCAGAGAGCACAGAAGTCACTCTACGGCAGCCGACATAGGGATGTCTATTTCTCTGCGGGCTCTCTCGTGCTACTGTGGCTGCCATCCCGTCGTGTCGGCCTGTGCGAGAAACTTTTATCGCAATACGTTGGGCCTTACCGAGTTCTGCGCCAAGTCACACCTGTCCCCTATGAAATTTCTCCTACTACGAACCGCACTGTTACATCCAGAAGTGGCATTGTGCATGTGTCTCGCCTGAAGCCCTATTACAGTGGCCCGTCCGTCTAATAACAGCAGGCACCGGGACGGTGCTTTGCCACCCGGGATAATGTCACGGGTATAGAAAGGTACCTCAGGCACGGGTGCAGAAACGACGCAGACGGAATGAAGACGACGATGTTGTTGTGGTGCTGTGTTTCAACTGCCCACTCGTCCTGCATCCTTGCATACTGTGTGCAATGTTAGCCTACCCGGCGTTCACGTATGAAATATTCCCCGTTACAATAGGACAAACTCCTACCCATGGCTTTCGCCATTGTGTTTTAGGAGACTGCATAGGATACACTAAAATTATTTTACGTGGAAACACAAATACATTCTGATCCCTCCTCAAGTGAGTCCATGGATATAAGGCGTGCGCAGTCTTCTCCTTGAGGGGAGGTGAATGTTCGTCGCAGCGCCCCTCCTCCCTATTCTGTTAATGTATAAGGCAGATGTTGCCTTCATTCATGTTGGGCGACCGGCAGGGGAGGGGGATGCAGCCACCTTTTTACCACACTGCCCCCCACACGCATGCTATATGGGTGCGATATTATTCGGTTTACTTACTTGACTGAGATTTCTCAGGGCCTGTCCGCAGGTGCTCATGGCGAGGTCTGTTGTGTACAGCAGCGAGACACAAGTAAAAACCAATGCTGGTGTGAGAACGATGCCCGGTTCCAGTATCGGTAGAGTCGAGAACAAGATGATCATAAGCTGTCAAGTAAATCGTCATGACACAGCAGAAGGTTAATAATTAGTGTATTATTGTGTAAGAAAGCATACTCTCTACAACATCTCTTATGTATGTACGTATTTGTACAGAACTATTGCAACCAAAATAAAGCGGAAACATCATTGTTACTGAATGTTCATAGTTTATGGGCGGTTGTGTGGATTTATGTTACATGCCGTCTGAAACAAGATATTCCCTCTGCTGAATTGTTAAAAGAGCTTTCTACAGTAGTTCGCCATCTCTATAAGTGATTTCACCAAAGTACTATACCTCACACAAAGCGACTTCATGAATCAGATTATATTGAGCTTTTTTCTTATTACCAAATCATTCAAAAATAGGAGATACAAAAACGACATCAACCCGATCGGCATCTACTAAAACAAAAAAAATTACTCATGAACATATTAATGACAAATTGTCGAAGTAAGCAAAGATCTAAAACTTCGTGCACATATTTATTGCCTGACGACCATGAAATAATAAGAAAACAACAAAATATGTTTTCATAAGATTTACATTGCGAATAAATTACGTATTTCTATTTACCATGTGTTGATTATTAGAACCCCCAGAAGTGTTATGGCAAGGAATCATCCAAACCTCCCTAGCGGAATAAACAATTGGCCATTTCCCTCAAATTACAGGAAAGGAAAGTAACCTTAGTACTGTTTTCCTTGCTCTTCTTCTGATTAGATTACATTGATCCTCCCCACAATGTATTCCTGCACATCATTTAGTTTTTGCAGCACTGCCTCAGAGAATGGCTTGCGCTTCACTAAGCCATGTGATTACTCGTGTTAGGTGACGTTAACTGACGCCATAGTGACGTAAAGATGACGTCGGCGGAGCTAGAGGGCTGAGGGGTTCACCCCTGCATACACCCCCCCCCCCCCGCAAAAAAGTTACAGTCTTTAATTTGGCATGAAGGTATACTCGAACACATACACACATGCGCACTGAAAATGCGTGACGCACAAAATTTAGAGACAAGTGGCGTCATGTTTACGTCATGTACGTCATTCAATGATTTTTTTTTTATCATTACGACACAGGATACCGAAGGCTGCTTTTCCTATCTAAGGCTTTCGCTTTATTAACGTTGATACTACGAAGACCTAATAAGGCGAAGGCGTGCAATTTTTTCGCCTTGTCTTTCTCGGCTTGTATAAAGGTGTCAGCTGAGAGTGCCGGCCTTACCGTCATCAGATTGTGGGGTAAGTGGGCACTGCAGCTCTTTTGAACAGAACGCCATTCATAAAGAGATAAAAAGGCTCGAGTGTTGGTGAAAGACATCGCAACAGTGTAACTTTCATTGATGTTGGTATGCCACGTTTTACACGAATCACGAAGAGATATGGCGGATGTTGCAAGAGAGCGATTTTCATTAATGGAAATGATACTTTCATGTGGTATACAGCCACCCAAGAAAAGTATGATTCTAAACGAACTGCTGCGAGGCGTCCTTGCTATAATAATTAAAATTGAAAAGTTTGGCCGCAGGTTACAATCTGTGACACTTGAATGCGAAAGCCTTACTGTATCCTTGGTTGCTATTTTGCAGCGCATACCAATTTTACTTTGAAGTATAAACCATACTAAACGCCATGAGATCACATGGCGTTACTCACGCCATGTTATGCCGTGTGAAGGCATGATAATATAACTTCATAGTGATGTCATGCTGATGCGACAGGTGTATGAGATTTGTGACTTGTTTGTCGATGCTGCGACTTGACGTCATCGATGGCGTTTATTTTTCGTAAGACTTCACTTGCCTGCGTATATCGCTCACTGGACTGCCCAACAAGACAGTAAGGTTCTTGTTTTAAATATGATCTATTCCACAACCCTCAGGAACATCGGACGGGAAATCAACAGGAGACAATTGCACTTTGTTGATGAAAGCTAACTGACAATGCAGACGAATACCTAAGTAAGAAGAGGTTATTTGATATGATGTTCTGTTATACCAGTAGCTCACAAAGAAGGGGAAAGCCAGAAGCTGCAGAAGAATCAGTGAACGCGACATTCCCTCGACACACAGGCTAAGCAGTTAATGCGACATTGCGAACATGTTATAGACATGATTAACTACAGAGCAGCCGAGGTTGTTCCATATTGTAGAGAATGAAGCATGTGTATTCTCTTTTGTGATCATGCTCTTCATGCGGCTGGACCTTTTGAAATGTAGAAGAATAACTCCCCTAGTTGCTGGTTTGTTGTTAAACGCTATGAGAGTGCGAAACAATACAAGCCAACACTTGAAAAGTAGATGCAACAGTAGTCTGCATTCAGCAGTTTTCCTGTATCGCCAAAGGTATTATTCACGCATGATTAAGCTTTTATGTGCGAGAGGACATTGTCATAGCACTTACTTTCGGCATGCATCAAATTCACCCTACTGACTCAGAGTAAGGATTGCCATTTTAGCCCTTTGTAAACCTATGACACAAGTAGCTAAAAAAAGAGAAAGTTATCTCTGCATCAGTCGACACACACCACAGAGCTTGTGGATGAGTAGATGCAGTCTAAGACGGCGTCCAAGAGGTTGACTCGGAAAAGCCACTTCAGCTCCCTTTCGTTGAAGCTCGTGACATTCTCCTGGAGGGCGTCTTCCCAGGCGTACATCTTGACGACTCGGATTGTTGCCAGCATGTCCGAGATGACCTTCAGTCGCTCATCGCGAGCAGATACCACTTTTCCCTGCAGCAAGTGAACCCGAAAACAGTTTTGACAGTCGAGGTGTTATTATATTCATCAGTCTTTTTCGTTCAAAGAGAAAACTCAGCCAGGCTATGTCATCGGTGCGTGAAGCCGAAGTCAAGCTTTGTTGGGGCCTAGCCAAGTTTATTTAAGCATGGTCGAGTGTAAAAAGCGAACTTGAGCATGATCCAGCAAAAATAATTACTTAAAGCTAGGTAAGGCGAGCCTAATTAAGCCAAGTGTCGCATGGTCAATTCAAGCTTTGTTCAGAATGGTCGACAAGCTAAGCGTTACAAGCGTAATAAACCACACCTAATTGTGTTGTCCCTATGAGGACTAAATAATCAAGCCGAATTTCTCAGCTAATTCAACAAAGCAAGTACAGGCCAAGCTCAACTGCGTTAAGCCAAATTTGCCTAGACAGGCTAAGCACGAGGGATGCTGGGTTAGACTAATTCGGTTTATTAGAAAATAAAAACCTGACAATGCAAGACACCCGGAAAGTGCCATCGAAGACGTTTGGAGACATACTAACCGGATAATATTATTTGGATGAAGCCAGATTTATATTTTGATTGAAAAAAAATAAGAACTGAGGGGGGCTCATTAGGCTTGACTCGGTGACCCTGTGCCGAATTAAGCCTCGTTGGGCCTGACCATGCTGGATTAAACTAATTCAAACCAAGCCGCAACTGCGTCGGTACTAGGTTGGGGCAGAAGTTCCGCTATTATTACACATATTACCACAATTCCGAGTTTTCATTTTTTATACGGTTACTTGCTCCCGTAGTTTTATTCTTGTTTATGTCTGCGTGCCGATAATGATTGGTTTCTCTATTGAATGATTTGAAAAGTCTCCGGAAGGGTTCGCCTTATTTTTCAAATGCCCGAACACGACGCCTCAGCAACTATGGCGTTGCACTTCGCGATGCGGGATCAGCTGTTCAATCTCGGTCATTTTAGATGCGGAGCATCTTATACTCGCGCCTTGTAGTGCGCCGTCCGCGTCGTCCGCGCCGTCCACACCGCTTCTCGAACATTCGACAGCTGACGCGCGCGCATGCGCCGTCGCGCCGTCGCCCACTCTTCCACCATCTGTGCATCCCTTCCTCCTCTACACACCGCGCGCGCTTCACTCCTCCACCATCTGTGCACCCTTCCTCCTCTACACACCGCGTTCGACATCTACAATTCTCCTGATTCTCCAGTGGACGCGCATGTGGCGTCGCGCTTCGAGAACATTCAACAGCTGACAGTGCATGCGCCGTCGTGCTGTATATATACTCAAGGTCGGCGCTCGCTCGCTCAGTTGCCGCTCGTCGGTTGGTTTGTACGGCGCGTCGACGTCCAAGGTCGCGGTGAAATGAATTCCAACGAATCCACAAACACAATGATCGACGTCCCTTCGACCAGCGCCGCCCTTTCGCATACGTGTGTACGTGTTCACTCATTTAACACCCCCTCCTACAACCACGTTAACCAATTTAGCCATCGACCCAAGTAAGTCGCAATTTAACACCCCATTTCACAACCACGTTAACCAATTTAGCCATCGACCCAAGTAAGTCGCACTTTAACACCCCGTTAACCAATTATATGGTCCGCATCCTCCTCAGTGTTCCCCCGAGGGAAGCTGCGGGCAATTTTTTTATTACCAGCGCCTTTATCCAGAGACCGTGTTATTACAATGCGTTGTAGATTAAACATAAAAAGAAACATTTGTTTTTTGCCTCTTGAGCCCTCAGACGTTCAGAGACTGGAGATTTTTAAAATGAGCTCCAAGCCCATTTGATTCACGCTCTGCTGATCTAAAACTTAAGTCCACACTGTTCAGGGTAGCAAACCGAAATACAGTTCTGGTCGACCTCTTTGTCTTTCTCTCAATTTATGCTCTCTCTCCCATGTTCGTATGATTGTCACAGCAGAATAGAATAGAAATTTCACCCTTGTTAGCGGGAACAGCACTTTGCATTTTTTCTGATATAAAATGTTACGGCAAAAGGAATCATACGAAATAATGGAGCGTTGTAGATTAGGCTACATACGTGCCTATGTAAAACATATTACATGTGCACCTAATGCATATGTGTGAAGTGTATACGTGTGTGAAGAATTGTTTTTTTTTTAGAAACCTTTGTCATATGGTCAATAGCCCCAAGAAAGCTCATTTAAGCTTGTTTTTGCTTAAAAGGGGAACTTGTAGACCCCATAAGGTATACACAGTTTCTCGCGTCGTTGTGTTACGCAGCAAAGCGTCGCTTTCCGTAGTCTTTCTGGAGGTGACACAGAGCTACACGAAAGCTAGAAAGAGTGAGTGTGTAACTGTCCAGATACAGACTACAAAAGCTTACCTATAATCAAGCGATCCTTGAACACTTTGAGTAAACCTACACATACTGCACCCACTTTTCGAACTCCGTGGCACCTGCAACTTGTCTCTAATACCACGCGTGCATAAAATGAACTGCAAAATATTGTGATGCGATGTCCGCTTATATGTCTGCATTTGCATTCAGCTCATCACTCCTTGGTTTGATCTGAATTTGCATCGGTTTTTTTTTCACCAGACAAGGATGCTTGTTGCCCGCAACTGAGCTGTGTTACTTTGGGCTTGTTCCAATCTCGCATCCACTCACGAAAACTGACCATGAATATTTGGCAATGAATGATTACATAACCAGTGTTGTTCCGCAAGTCACCGCATACGAGAAGCCAAGTAATCACGGACAGGGACCCGTAAGCTTGCGGATGGTTTAGATAAATTTCGCACTGTGCAAGAAGTTCACTACATAAGCGCAGCAAACAAAATCACTGGAAGAAGGCTAACAGAGGTTCGCCTACCTAAACGCACCTGAACTCACCCATATGAACTTCTGGTAGGAAGAGCAGAACAAGGGAAGGCAGAGCACAATAACGGTCCACGCAGCGCAGCAGAGCGAAGGGCCGACACCGGCACGCGTTGCGAGCATCCAGAAGACCAAAGGAAGCGACAAGGCCCCAAAAAGGGGCAGGGCAACGGTAAAGCAGCAGGTGCCAATCTGCCAACAGTCGACTGAAAGGATCGAACTGATGCGGCCGGCCGTGTAGCGTGCTCTGGTCAGAGTGGACATTGTCGTTACCTGAAATGACAAGACTGTTTCAGTGCTGGCGGCTGCACGTGCAGATACACCAGCTGAGTGTTCCAACGCGTTTTCAAACCCCAATAAACCCAGTTGGTTAACTCAGTATGAGTTAACCAACCCAGAAACACATCCCGGTAAAACAGAAATCAATCGAACAATGACTCAAATCCTTATTTCCAACACCTTTTTTTACAATTTGTTAATGGATCATTCAGGCTAAAAGCTGCAGCAATCAATTTGAGAGGGCGTGAAGGCCCTCTACGGCAGTTATGCACAGCGTACAACAAAATAAAGTAACTAAGTGTACATGAGTTGTATTATAACGTAATATATTATAAGAACATATAAAAATGAGTTCGTGTAAAACAGTGGTCATTTCACACAGTCATTGAAAAGCAAAAAGCGGTGAAACAATGCAACTTCATGTGATAAATAAATCTACAAGTAAATAGCTTATATATAAATACCACAGAAATGAATACCATAAAATGAAGAGAGCGATACCTTTAGCAATTTAGAAAGTCGTGTCAAAAGGTGCATCCAGACGGTGGACTGAATTCTGATTTGTTGTAGACGCGGACGGTTAATCCACCTTCAGGCCGATCCACATAATGGACGGGGTGCTTGTGGACGAGGGCAGAGCGAGATTACTCTCGACCACAGTTAGAGGCTGGCTGCCAGCAGACCGGTTAGAGAGTATAGTCGACAGTGTGAGTGGAGGCATACAGATAACGACACCGCAGTCTGGTGCACTGTGACGACACTTAATTTGCCAAGCGCCGAGCACTGGCGATGATTGTAATTTGTTTCGTAAAAACAGCGTTACTAGTGTAGGTGCTGTATGACAAGAAAAAAACTGCGTACAGAGAGCCACTGAAGAGTAACCTCGCTGCGGTCACTTGTGGGGTCGTGTCCTGCATATGACAGAAGGGTAGGGTGATGACACTGATGAGACAACCTATACCAGTAGTCTTTTTTCTGCACACACCAGGTACCGACCATGCACATTGCATTACTGCACATCGTGTTTTCACCTCTCGGTTCACAGCAGTGTTGAAACGAGGGCTGTGTTATGATACAACTGCTCTCCACCACCGCACCACTTTTCCTGTCGTAGGATTCCGCTTGTGTAAGGATAAAATCAGAAACTTCCCCGCTGTTCGCCAACCGGCCAATCACCACGCCTTTCAACCGATACGTCTTTCAGAGGTGATACAATTGTAATACCGCCGGCGAGATTAACTGAACCATGCAGCAGCATGGGATGAATTAACATCGAGGCGATGACAGCCGTACGGCTACAACTGACGAAAAGCGCGATAGTTGCCGTGGACACTGTTGGTTCTCCCACTGAAGCTACAGCTTCCAGCCTCCAGAATCCTGATGCGAAAAAGAAGCTAGGGTTATTCGTCCGCGAGCCGTGTAGACGAGACGCGGAGAAGAATCGCTATTGCAAGGTCACGTGACGAACAGTCCGCACTTCCAAATCCGGATTCAGGTGGCTGTCTCAGTCCACCATAAAGGACTGTGTTGGTTTCTTCATGTGTATCTATCCAAGACCTAGGTGCAATTAACAGCAAAAAAAGCACTGACCTTCTTGAATACGTAGCCAGTAAGCATGGTACGTCCTCGGCAGCCGAACATGTTCATTATATCCATTTGAAGGCTCGTCATGAGAAATTCACAGGCAGTGGTAACAGCAAACAGTAGTGTTGCAGTCGCCGTGCCAATAGCGGTGCTGCTGCTGATAAGTAATCTAGATATAATAGAACATAAATTGGGAGCACAAAGTTTAGATCAATCATTTCAACATAGTTACCAGTAAAGGATGCTCGCAATACTTTGCTGCACGATAACGCAAGTAGTGATACGTTCTATGCACATGGCATAGACAAACAAGACAAATATGAACAGATAGGCAGTACGAAGGATTAAGAGATGCCAGATTACGGCATGGGAAAAAACTTTAGTGAGCGAGCTTCAACCATTTGATTCCCCCTGCCCTCCTCCAAGGCCCTCTCATTTCACCGTGCATGTGGCCAGGTATAGGTGGTGGTGGTGGTGATGTTGCAGCTGGCCGAATCAGCTTGTGGTATGTGTCGTTGCGCATACAATTGGACGAGCACAGGGAGTAAAGAAGCGCAAATGGAAAGAGCTTAGCCTAAACGACCCACAATTATTCCGCCTGAGAAGCTCCTGAACAATGGAGTTCTGTCACTACGATTTCAACAGCTCAGTGTCTTGCAGAAAGGCAATAAAAATTGTTACATTCACATGTTAGTTGCTGCGGGCCCATGAAAAAAAACCAAACGGAAATATTCAAATACCAGTTGCCTATGACCACCTATTATGTGGGCTACGGACGAATCTCTGTTATTACCATATGAAACGGCAGGCAAAACCGAAAAAAAATGTTGAATGTTACTGATGTAAACACAGGAGATACAATACGGGAAGCAGGTCACCCACTTTTGAATGCTTAAGCTGAGGTAGAGTGTATTAGAACTAGTACATTCAAGCCGAGGTGAGTGCGAAGTCAGATCTTATAGGCGGTACAAGGGCACCGCTTTTTTTTCGAGAAAACTGTGTGGCCTCTACATTCTTAATGTGAATACTTGTTGGTCATTCTGAAGTGATGGCGTGTTACATCGTTGTCATTCTAGTAACTATTAGGAGCTCTTGCGTTGAGAACACCAGACCACACTACACGCTCAAGGGCATCAGCCTTTTTATTGCCTTCAATTGGAGAGTGGAATGAGATCCGCTGAAGATTCACATTAAAGCTCTTCTTGAAGAGGTATTTAATGACCGCCCAGTGAGATTTTCTAAAGGTAGGCCTCGATGTAGTCATTGTAACACCAAAATATGTCAGCACGTTCTTCAGCAGTGCGGCTCAGGAAGAAAAGGAATACAATTTTCGCAAAACCATGCTAATTGGAGTGATTTCTACCATTGGGGGAAAAAGAACATTAGGTGGCTAGACCATGGCACGCTGAGACAGCGTATGAATAAAGCGGCCGCATATTTCGGGTAGGCCATGGTGTAGTCGTTGTAACGCCAACTTTGAGTCAGCACTGTACTCAATATCGAGGAGAAAACACAGGCGGAGCAATTACTCTGGAACTCTTGTACATGCTGCGAACTCACGTGTCTGGACTCCACGATGCAAGGAGTGCATCTTATCATTTTTCGTCTATCTACATGACAGGCTGACTTGCGATGCGGGGGAGAGAGGGGGATTTCCAGTGTATCCGAAGACAATGTGGTAAAAAGGGACACCACTTGGAGGGCACTTTGAGGAGGCGGGCAGGAAAGCGATAGGAGCTAGGGAACGGGAAAACATTCGATCTGCAGTGATCTCCTGGTAAGTGGGATATATTATTAGAATATAATGTTGGAATATATTTTGGTGTTCTCGAGGCCCAAAATCACTATTCGAGAAAGACTCGAGCATGTCAACTAGGGACTTTTCAACGGGCATCTAAATTTAAGTGTAGAGCCTTCTGGCATGTTCATTTAATCGAAATTCGAGAAGCACGACTGGGATTCAATTGCGCGACCATTGAATCAGCAGTCGCACCCTTTGAACACTAACACACAGCCTACACGAGTAAAGTCTTGAATGATCTTGTAGAGAAATAGCCTTCAACGCATATTTGTTAAGCTGCTTGCTTTCAACACGATTTCATAGCAATCTCAATGCACCATCTGGTCATACTAAGCCATGGTGTGTGCCAAATGTAATTCCGTGGTTGCAGGATACCCAAGCGTGGCCTGTGACATGTCAGAAAGGTTACATGTCCATCTGCGATATACTGTGCCTTTGTTTGCTGCACAAGTTCTTTCACAGCCCTCTTAATCAAGCACCCTACATCGTCCCACCGACGCGAATATCTCACCGCACTGCCCACGCGTTTCAAATTGCCCGTCCACATGCTCACACTACTACTTTTTCTGCCTCTTTTTTTCCCCGTGTAGGAGTGGACTGGAATGACCTTCCCTGTGACGTTCCAGCTATCACGTGTCCATCAACATTTAAAGAGAAGGTCACCACGCACATTTCCATTTGAAAACCTGTGTACATTTACCTATAACCCACCCCTTATGTAATACCCCCTACAAGGGGGTCTTTAAGGTATTAAAGGGATGTGATGTGATGATGATGTGCTCACCGTACACGATGGTAACTATTTCGCGATCGAAGTGGACATAATTATGGCCTATGGATGATAATGGTGCGGAAAGTAAAGATGAATGGTTCATTGGCACAATGATTGTTGAATGGTAAAAAAAACATCCACACTTTTGTGCCATATTAGATGCAATATTTATGTTCCTTGCAAGGCCTAACGAGTATACTTTTATAGAACAGCTCCAACAGGTCTTGAAGAGATTTCTGGTGGTAGAATGATGTCACAGAACGAGCGCTCAAAAAAGGGCGTGCCGCCAAATTCTCGCGACGGAACGCCGGAGTGACGCGGCGAGGTCAACGATAAAAGAAAAAAGAAAAAAGAAAACAAGCTCCCCGGGCACGCTCCCTCTCCCCCTCGGAAGTGTAGGTTCGCCGACGAACCTCCTCACCCCATATCGGCGGCCGAGCAAGCACTCGAAATTTCTAGATGGAAAGGGGCGTGGAGATGCCGGGTTGAGTCATCCGTCACGGACGGCCCTCGTATCGTCTCGACCTTTCCCCCAGCCTTCGCTGCGCATCGCGCCGACGAAATGATCAGAACTTTCTAGAATCTCGCGCGGAAGGTATTTAATCGAGCAGCCGAGACGAGAGATCAGGAGAAGACGGAAGTTAGCGCCGGAGCGCGTAGGGATTCCGCCGTGTAGTCGGCGAAGGTCTTGTCCGTAGAGACAAAGCAGGAGAAGAAGATGATTTCCACCTGAGGGGTGAAGGCTCGAGCTACAGGCAAGAGCGTGTGTCTACCGCTATCGAGCGAAAACGCGTAGCAACAGCTGCGTGTGTGAAGCCGACGTGTTTCCGGCGAAGAATTTTGAAGCTAGGAGAGTCGCCAATTGAAGACGCGAGGTTTCCTGGAAGAGAAACATCGGCGAGGTTTCCTGGAAGAGAAACTTCGGGGGCAGCGGAACGACAACAACGCTGGACTTTGAGTGAGTGATTCTCGGAAGAGTATCATCCAGACTTTTGTTCCAAGAACTTTGGACTGAATAGGTTTTCTATTTCTTTAGTCTTTAAGTGTCTTGGTTGTTCAATGCATGCGACTGCATTGTAGTGCGTATTGTTGTCTGTGTCCGTTGTTTCGAGTGTGGCTGATTGTACTGTGTAGTACGTTGTTTGATTGGTGACAATATTGTATGCAACTATTGTGGAGTGTGCATTCTTGAGTATTGTTTTCGATCTGCCATTTTTGAGAATATAATTTTTGTTTTGTTTATAACTCTCGGCTCTGACTTGTTCTTTGGGCCACAGCCGGCGTCCGCTGGCGTGCCAAAAAGGACCACTTCTAAATTGTCCACGCTTTCGTGGTGCGGTTCGGAGGGGGCCGATACTTCGACCCTTGGAATTAGCCCGGCGATCGCCTCCCTAATTAACGGGACCAGTGTGACAAATGACCAAAATCAGCGATTATCATTTTACGGCAGTTTATGAAGGCCGCTGGTCACAGTTTTGGAGCATTTTATAGGAGCATATTGTGTGCATATTGTGAATGTTAGGAATCCAAGAAAGAATTGCCCCTTCATGCTTGTCGGTTGAAGGGCACGCACTTGTAGAGACACGTACCTTGTCACCGGCAGAAATACCTTCGGCTTCTATCGGACCACCTGCAGGCTTCACTTGATGAACCAACAAGCCACACTTATGAATACTAACACCTAGTTAAACTCAAGCACATATTTTCAGCTAAGCTCTACAGGTGAGGTGAATGTTTCTGACTGAAAACTGCAGTGTCCCCACAGATGAGTGTGTCAGCATTTCCTTGAAGCGAAAACTCTAGGTGCTTTCGAAATGTCTAATGTGCTACCAATTCTTCAAGCGGTCATCCAATGGCACTGTATATTCACCCAGTGCTATTAAAGTGATCACTTCTGAAGTTATCAATCTCGATTAAGCCGTGTACCTTGGTTAGGTCAAAGCTTCTGCACAACTGTCCTCCAAGTATTCCTCTTGTGGCCACAATGAGGGGTGATTGAGGGTACGAACACAATTTAGTCGCCAAGTTCATGGTGAACGGTAGTTTCCACGAATGAAGAGGCTTTGATTTATCTTTTTCTTTTTACTACGAAGAGCGGCGGGGACCTGCAGTGTGAATAGTGCGTGTGCCAAATAACACGATGTTAATGTTTATTGAGGTTCCTCTTGGCATGCTGCAGGGCAAGCTGCGTAGCCGACAGGAAACTCACAAGCTACGTATTGACCTCTTTCGGCGTGCGCGCCGAGGTTCGCTAGTCGTTTGTAATGTACATAAATTTCATTTGATATCACCTCGTACTCATGCAGCTGCTGAATCAGCTTGTGTAGCATGATCCAGCTTTGATTCCGCTACCTGATTGATGGCTCAGATTGCGATTTTGCGAGCTTCGAACCAATTTTTTGACGAAAGGCTGATTTAGTGCCCTCCACACACGCGAGAGACAGATTAGCTATACTGTCGTTGTATGCAACTTCTGATATATGAACGTGTTCTCGCCGAAAAGGGCTCAGTCATTTTTTTCACCAGTTGTCGTAGTTCCTTGTGGATAAGCAAGTTGGGGGTGCATAGGAGAGTTGACCGTGGTGTTCGGTACCGTGCGCGGGCTGACGGCACTGTGTAAGTGGCGCGTCACGGTCGGCACTGGTGTAATGTTCTGCGTGTCTACTTCAGCTTTCTTTGGCGTAGTCACGCATTATTGTCGCAAAGGTAGAAATTTCATCCGTTCCTTCGTGATACGGGCCTTCTTAAGGTTTCCGCGCGTTTGTCGTAAATTAGACGCATCTGCTTCACACTTGTGTCACTGGTGACTAACGGCTGACCGTGATGCCAGCAATGTCTTCACTGCTATCTGTTTGCTGCGACAGAGTTGCGGCGATCTTGATAAGTCGCCTGTTCATCCAATTTCATGGTTTTGTTTCTTTCTTACTATTCTTACTCTTCTTAGGCAATGCTGTGCGCACGAAAAACAACACATTAGGCCTTTGTGAACGTCAGCTTATTTTCAAAAACAATGTGTTGCCAGTGGTTATTCCTTAGTCCATGCATGAATTGGTCGCAGAACGTAACATCAAAAAGAGGCGTTGCGTCAACAAGAGATGCTGTTTGAGTTTTTCACTGCACGGTGGCTGTTGGCGTCTATTAAACTCTTCTTTATTAAAACCAATATCGCTCACCTTGAGAACAAGCCGATCACGCTAGTAACTGTTTTCCAATGCCATCCCGAAAGCCATCGAGAGTTCAAGCAGTCAAGCCAAGACTGAAGTTTCCAAGGACAACAAAGTTACCGAGCACCTATAGAATGATGATGATGCCGTATATCGCACAATATACCGCACGTTGTGAGTGTGTTTGTTTGGAGGGGGGAAAGGGGCCTGTGTGCATGTGTGTGTGTGTTTGCGTGTGCGTGTGTTTCTTAAGGTAGGCCACAATGCAGTCTTTGTAACGCCAAAATATGCTAGCAGGTTTGTCAGCACTACTACCTCCCTCCCTCTTTCTTTCCCTTTCCTTCCCCTTCTTTCAATTTCTCTCATCCTGTTCCCCTGTGCAGGGTAGCATACCGGATTATGCTCAACAGGTTAACATTCCTACCTTTCCTGTCTTTTGTTCTTTTTTCTCTTGCCTGCATGCTTTTATATGTTTGCGAAACCACCCTGAAAAAGCCTTGGCAACCACCTTGAAAAAGTACAAAGGTCACGTAAAGCTAACAGGCAAGCAACACTATTTAAAGAGTTAAGCGTTTTTTGCGGAACCTGCAAACCATCAAGTGACATTGTGACGCCAGGGTTGCTGAGTTGTGTAGACGAAAATATCCAAGCGAAGTGAAGGAAAAGCATTCAAAAGTAGTCACGTAAGTTAAAACGAGTGTGAGGTTTTTGTTTAAATGAGCAAACCCAAAAGGTATTTTCGCGAAAATGTGAATAAGTAGCATGCATGCCTCCTTCGAAATGCATATTTGCTAAGGATTCAAGTATAGGTTGTTTACTTAGCAATCTTGACATGTATATGGCGAGTTTCTTAAGACGAGTAAATGTAATGGCCTTGTGGCAATAAAACTGAGTATCCCATAAGTGTGCACAAAATCATGGTTGCTGAGATTGGCGCATATATTGTATTCAACTTTATCATCATTTCTTGTTTGGTGATGAAGTCTGAGAGCTTAATATTCTTCAGTCGCAGTTACTTTTTTATGCTAAGAAATGACACAAGATTTGGTCGTATATCGAACCACTAATGCCGATAAGTGCAGGACTCCATGGTTATGGAATGATTTTTATTGTCCCGTTAAATCCTAGCTATGATTTAAAATGGCATTCTGGTATGCGAAGGGAGGTGCAATGCAAATGTTTTGCCTGAGATACAGCCACGAATTCCGAAGCCGTTGCTTTTTGTAATGCAGGTTCCAAAGTCAATTTCGGGAGTTCTAAGCACGCACTGGAACGCCAGCGGCAGTGATACCACGAGGTGTTTATTATTTGATTAAAATCAAGGGACAAGAAACTAGCCAAAAACAAGCCACGTCACGAAGTCACTTTTTTCTGTCAGCCACCAGCCTAGAAAAGTTGCCAAATTGGCGCAAAGTAGTAAAAACCAGGCAATCCCTTGCGTGGCCGTCCTTACTTTTCAGCTGTCGTTATGCTACACGACTCGTGTGTGTACATAGTAGTTTCATATTGAAGAAATTGTTGCCGCCTTTTATAGTAAAACAAGAAAAACTTACTCCAGAGCTGGGATTCTTGCAAATATGCAGGCATAGTAGCCGACGGTTGCCAATAGAACTCGAAGAACGTCCACCCATAATACCTTGAAAAGGTTGATATAAAATTCACATCGCTGCTCAGGCGCCTTATTGCTGAAAAAGATTAGGTGCAATACAGTCATTTGAAACATACATGGCAATCACAGCAGTGATTGATAAACCGTAGCTAGTCATGAGTAATCAGTCTAAATGGCCGAACGATTGATCTTAGATATAAGACTCAACACATAGGAGTTCTTGTAACTAATCTTCCTCCACACTGCAATCTTTTCGCTTTCCGGCGTCGACGCCTGAAAGCTCCAAGTGAGCTCGGACGTAGTGAGTACGCATTCCTACATCGTTCCTTTTAGCAAACCATGGTAGGCTTGATTATCATTAAACTGATTATACTGTTCGGTGAAATGGCGCACTCTGGACGTAGAAGAAAGGAGACAAGATGGAGACGACACTCGCTTATTTCCTTTGTCTCCTTTTAAGGTGCGCTATGCCGCCGTACGTTATAATGATCAATCACCAACTAGCTCAGCTCTCAACCTTAATGAACACAGTAGGCTTAGTTGTATACAAGGTTATAAGTCTCCGGCACTTCCCCCTCAAAGCTACTCTTCCCCAAGGCTGCTCCTATGAGAGCGTGCACTAGAGTAACGTCATGAACAGTACGACCGGTGACCCTGCCTTTGGAGAACGTTGCCTAGAGGAAGAGCGGGACTATTTCTTCAGTCGTGGAGCCGATCAATCGCCGTGCTTTGGCCGTCCGGGTGGGAACTTTTGGTACTTTTAAGGACGATAGTCTTTCTTAGGCACCTTCGACGAAAAACTTTTGTCTGTCTGTCTGTCTGTCTCTCTGTCTGTCTGTCTGTCTGTCTGTCTGTCTGTACGTTTGTCTGTTTGTCTATTGTTACCGTGAACCGGGTACTCTAAACAGCACCAGCTGATACCCCGAACGGCCGACCGCATCCGCAGCGCCCACCAATATTGCTCAAGGATCAGCGTTCATACGTGTGTGATTGTCTATTAAAAAGCTTGATTGATATGTGGGGTTTAACGTCCCAAAACCACTATATGATTATGAGAGACACCGTAGTGGAGGCCTCCGGAAATTTAGACCACCTGGGGTTCTTTAACGTGCACCCAAATCTGAGCACACTGGCCTACAACATTTCCGCCTCCATCGGAAATGCAGCCGCCGCAGCCGGGATTCGAGCCCGCGCCCTGCGGGTCAGCAGCCGAGTACCTTAGCCACTAGACCACCGCGGCGGGGCAGTGTCTATTAAAAAGCAATTATTGCACATATTTGAGGCACCATAACGACACATATATATTTTGCTTGTTCGTCTTTTACTAGAAAAGGCATACATAAGTAATTCTAAGGACCGTAGCGCTGACCATGCATCGCTTGCACGGAAAGGCGAGTTTTTGCAACTCTTTGCTAAGAAGACACGGTGGTGGCCCCTACCCGTCGCCTTGCGTTTTACACCTTATCACCTCTGATTCGGGCGCACACGCCTGTCTCAGGGCCACGCACTTTGTTTTCCAAAAAATACTGCCAGATGGCGCTCATGTCTCACGTGTGACGTGACTTGATACACTCGTTCGCCTACGCTGCACGCTCGAGGCACTCTTACGCAGCGCCTCCGGAATACCATTCACCGATTTTCTTGCGCAGAACATGAAATAAATGTTTTGTTCACTCTCTCCACACGCAAGACTATCGTCTTTCGACGACATTTGCAGATTACATGCAGACACGGGGCCAATCTTTAAAAGGGTATCCAATTGTACGTGTTTATCGAGAGGCGAGGTCATAACGGGCCGACCAAAAATGTTGGGGACTTTTAACAGTTGACAAGATGACAACGCAAGTATCAGATTCTGCGTCGAAGACACAACAAGCGAGATGATGAATTCACGAGTTATGAAATTAAGAAGAATGGCTCGTTCGCAGAACTCAAAGGGGGAGGCAGCTCAGAGGAGTGGGAACTTCTTGAGCAGAGCTTTATAATGAAACTAGAGGTGTTTTCTCACGGGACTCGCCTCTTAGTTTCTTTCCGCTAAGTGAATCGAACAGGCTCTTCATAAAAGCAAAATATGGAGGCGTTATTGGTTTTTTTGGCGTAGTGTCCAGCTATGACGTACTTTGATGGAATTTCAGTGAACAAAAAATTACCCTTCCTTCGGTGGGATGTGAACCCAAAAACTTCGAAGTCTATTGACGTTCATTTCTGCAGACCTTTTGCAAAAGATAACTTGTGATCTATTGACGTTCATTTCTGCGGACCTTTTGCAAAAGACAATTGTTATAGCAAAATTCGAGCATCTTAACCACGACCAAGAGCAAGGCATATCCAAGAGCAAAGCGTTATGCCGGGTGGATCGCCAAATATCTGTATGTTTTATTTTCAAAATCGCTACACGAAGGTCGAGTACCAGATGATTGGAGGGCCGCCAGAGTCAAGCCTCTTTATAAGTCGGGTAAAAAGCAACTTATCTCAAATTATCGTCCTATTTCATTAACGTCAACTACCTGTAAACTTATAGAACACATAATACATACGCATATCTCTGAGTTTCTTAGTAAGCATAATATCTTAACAAAACACCAGCACGGATTCAGAAAAGGCTATTCAACCTGTACGCAAACTTGTCGAGACAATTCACAATTTCGCGACTTCAATTAACAATGGGACACAAACTGACGCCATTTTTATGGACTTTTCAAAAGCGTTTGACAAAGTCTCACACAAGAAATTACTTTTTAAATTAGAAAAAACACTTAAAAATTCGCGCCTAATAAAATGGATAGCAAACTACCTTATAAACCGTAAACAATTTGTTGTTTTTAATGAATTCTGTTCAGAAGAGGCAACCGTTGACTCTGGCGTCCCACAGGGTACGGTTCTTGGACCCCTTTTGTTTTTAATTTTTATCAATGATATTGTGAATGAAGTTCCTGTAAAAATCAAGTTGTATGCAGATGACTATGTCATATATTCTGAAATATCCAATGTAACCGATCAAATCATTCTGAATAGTGCCTTTTATAACATTGTGAAGTGGTGTGATTTATGACAGATGTCAATTAACTTCGATAAAACAGTATTTATGCGAATAACTCACAAGAAAAAACCCTTACTATTTAATTATTCCACCGCAAGTTTCACCCTTTCTGAGGTAACTAACATTAAGTATCTTGGCATTTGGATTACCAATGACCTTAGCTGGACTAAACATATTGACTCCGTAGTTACAAACGCAAACCGAAAACTATTCTTCCTTCGAAGAGCTCTAAAACATTCTAATTCCACGGTGCGTACTCTAGCGTACAGGACTATCATTCGCCCAGTGTTAGAATATGGAGTGATTGTTTGGGACCCCTTCACTAAAGCTAACATAACTAAATTGGAAAACGCACAGAAGAAGGCAGTCCGCTTTATATTTAATAGCTTTGGACGCACCTCTATAACTGAACTCCTACATCGTGCCAATGAGCCTTCAGTTACCGAAAGAAATTGTTTAATACGACTACAATTTCTTTACCAAATAATTAAAGGGCATTATAAGCTTGATGTTTCCAACATCATTTCCTTTTCTTCTGGGTACGCCACCCGCCAAAGGCATCAACTTACAATAACCCCTTTCCGGTTCCGAAATAACTGCTTCAAATATTCCTTTTTTCCTCGTACAGTAACTCAGTGGAATGGATTAACTAATAACCAAGTGATGGAGCCGTCCTTAGAGTTGTTTGCAGCAAATTTGACCTGATTGTTTACATCAGGCTGTTCTATTTTTTTTGTTTGTTTGTTTGGTTTATGCAATCTTGAGTGCCAACATTGTGAAAATTATATCTGTAACCACCCTGCTAAAATCTCTGTAATAGGGATTGCAGTATGAATAAATAAATAGATAAATATCAGAGAAACGTTGTCAGCCGCCAAATCAGAGGACTTCACAGAGTGGAAGCGCGCTCCAAAATACGTGTTTGTCGGACGCCTAACACTGAAACTATGCAGTCTTGACACTGTATTCCCCTTTTATGAAGGCAATATAGCTCGTGTGAATGTGCTGAACTCGTTTGGAATTTCGTTAGGTCGCTACACAGTGCAGGGCCCACGCGCACTTGACCTACGGCGGGGGGATGGACGAGCAGCCAGCTCTTAAAAGTAGACTGGGACAAAGCAAAAGTAACAGAACGAGAAGCGGACTCCTCCCCTCGGCTGCATCTTGGATCTATCACAGTCCAGACGACGGCGTGCAGTCAATCGAACTGGTGCAAACTTCCCTCACATGTAGTACATCACGTTGCTGACGCCACATTTCAAAACATACGCGACCATCCACTGATTTTGCATTTGTGAACAATACTCTGACACGAGTGCCTAAATGTCTTGCTGTTTGGCTATTAAAGTGGTGAGCTTCTTGTTTCGATTACCTTCATGCCTGTTGCGGACCAGGTGGGTTTTCGTTCAACTGTTGATTTGGGCAAATGCCTCTCCCATGTTTCATCAATTAAACCAGTCCTGTGCTTGCTGCTGCCATGTTGTATCCCGCAACTCTTCTTAAAATCATATGCCTACCTAATTTCTCGTCTCCCTCTGACGCGTTTGGCTTCTCTCGCAAATCAAATATGTTACTCTGAAAGACCAGCTGTTATCCTGCCTACGAGCTACGTGCCCTTGCCCATGTCCATTAATAAAGCACTTGTCCTTGTCTGCTTGCGGTCCATGTTTTCTACCGCGCAATATACATCGATCACAAATCACCAGCAGGCCCTATAGTCCACATGTCCATTTCATCTGCATGATTTCAACTATGATGTCCTTAACACCCACCTGTTCCCTGACTTACGTTGCTCTCTTCCTGTCTTCAAGGTTACACCTATAATTTTCCTTTCAGTTCCTCGCTGCGTTGTCTTCAGTTTATGAATAATAATAATATCTGAGATTTTACACCCCAAAAACCACGATGTGATTATTAGAGTTTATTTCAAACATCTCGTGATCTTTGACGTAGACTGACATCGTACATCACACATGCTTTTAGTTTTTTGCCTCCATTGAAATGCAACCGCTTCGGCCAGAATCGAACCCACGACCTTCACAACAGCAGACGAGCAGCGCGCAGCCGCTACATCTCTGCGGCGGAGTTCCGTCTTGTCAAAGAAATATGCGAGAGCCTCAAAGCTTTCTGCACAGCATCGTGTGACATGCCCTAAATTTGAAGGGACCCGAGAGAGCGAAACAATTTTTATAACGTATTAGTAACGTACAATTTCATCACCCCAAAAAACACTATACTATCCGAGACACAACACCTAGTAAGTGACAAAACGCGCGAGAAGAAAAGACGTGTGAAGACGCCACCTTGAAACTCTTGCACCGAACTCCATGACTTCGTAGATTTTGAAAGCGTCTACGCGGTGCTACGTAGCTTCTAGTTAATAAAAATGAGATACATTGTCAGTTGTGGGCGTCATAGGCCTAGAATACGAAGTTTCAGAAAGAGCGACAGTGAAATGGAGAGCAAAGACAGGGAGGTCAACCAACAAAGCTTCCGAAAATTTATTAGAGCCAATGTCGCGAAAATACGAAATATACACTTTGAAATTTCTGACGTGAAGTGTGTAGATTTCAGGCAAAATATGAAAATGAAGCTTCAAGCTTGAATTAGTAGGCTAATAATGAACCCATGATAGCGAAACATGTGGGGTTTGAGTTCGCAGGGTACATTTTGTCCATTCAAATCGAATTGTTTTTCTCTTGAGAGCCCTTTCTAACGAAAACCGAAATGGTATAACAAAGCGGCACAAGTGCTGGAGCTATGTAGGAAAATGTGCAAGGAAAAGTAGGGAACACTGTTTCCGTGTTAGGCGTCAGCGCTAGTGGTCGAAATAATACATATAATTTTCTCAAAAAACTGCAATATTCTCAACTTATTTTGGTGTCGCATTCACAAGCTTCCAACTCGAGTAGGGAAGAAGTAAGCATGCTGCAATTGTTACTGATCACGTCAACCCGTGAAGTTGCTATACCAATTTTCGTCCACAATGTCCTCACCTGGCTCTCATTCGGGACGCAAAGGCGCCGACAAGCGTTTCGCAAACCAGCCCTCTCCGGAGCATTGGAATTTCCTTCGTCGCTGTTTTTCCTTTCTGTAACATGTCCTTGAAGATACTGCAGTTAGAAAAGGAGAAAAATAGATGTAGTTTTTAAGACATCTGATTCGGAATACGAAGATTGACGCTTATCGGCTACAGCATCGCGACAAATATGAAGAGACAAGCGTTCGGTTAGTAACACACGCATCAAGCTTCTTTTGTCCACCTTCCCTCGGTAAGAAAAACAGTCCGGAATTTTCCGGTATGAGCCAGAGGCCCTTTAGATAACTCGTGCTTCAATGCATATCGCCTTGCCGTTGTAATTGTTACTATTCTGTTGTAATAGTTCATGTAGTTGTGTTATGGCAGGAAATGTTATTTTTCTGGTAATTTATTGCGACAAAGTGGGGCCTTTTACGCATTGTCTTCTACGCACTCTTTCACGTGAACTCAAAGAGCACCCTATGGTTTCATCACACTGCTCTATCACCGTCGCTTTTGAATACCTGCCGCCATAAATTATACAAGTGGCTACAGGGTTTAGGTAAGATAGGGGACATAGGCCGATTCTTTATTGATCTGGGTTCTTGTCCTATGTAATAAAACTACAACTCCGCCCCTAACTGATGCTAAACAAATTCTAAATAATAATGTATCAATAGATAAGAGGAAGTTGCTTCTATAAGACAATAAAAAATGAGGAAAATTTGCGCTAAGTCACACGAAGCTTGGCCCCGAAAAGCGAGGGCCCGTCACCTCTTGTCCTCCCCTTCGACCAACGCGTCCAACTTCAACATGTGTGGCATGCTTCTTGGCTGTAAGCACTTTCTTAGGACACCTTCAAAAGAGGGATACAGACAGCGTCTTCTCTTTCCTATATCTCTTATTCGTTATTTCAGCCGACTGGTTTATTACAAGGTGGGATTTAGCAAGACTCGGTGGACGTTCACCGTTTGTGATGATGATAATTTTTTCGCGTGTTTTACCATCTTTACTGCGAAAAGTATCTTGTACACTTATTCTCACCTGTACAAAACTGTACACGTTTGTCGTCCAAATACAGACTGCGCATCTTGGTCAATTCTTTTCTGGAAGTAAAAGTCACAACATTTAACGTTATAGGCGCAGTCTGTTCGACTTCTCCAGCAGATCGTTTCCGTCACAGTACAAGAGAAATTCTGCATGGACATTTTAGAACAGCTGGTAATCATGCATGCGGTGTCACTGCCGTGAGGATAAAAAGCAACCATATACTTGTGACCACTTGCCTTTTCGTTGACGTACTGGTCTCTTTGCTGCAAAACTGCCCGTAAATACATACGAAACGTCTCTTCGCACACTGCCTGACAGACGGCGTATGCTTACCTACAATGGCCAGTATTGAGTAGTGAATGCTTGATTTTGAACTTATATTTTTGTAGCTCTGGTAACTATACCATTTTGATACGTACACCTTATTGGAAGGGGTCTTGACTCAAGAGAAAAGTTGCGCGATCATTAAACAATATTGTAGATTTCCATCTGGTTCAGGTACGTGGGTACACGCAATGTTTGGCGGGGTGATCAATGCCACCATCCAATGCAGATCTGGCTCCCACCTTCTTTACTGACAAAGAAATGCGGGCGCAGTTTCATTGTGCTATATGACAGCAGGCTGTGCTATCACCGGGACGACGATATTGAAGTTGCTTGTAATAAAAGACTTGTAATATATATATATATATATATATATATATATATATATATATATATATATATATATATATATTAGGGACAATAGTACTAAAAATAACCAGTAAAATTATTTTCACATTTTGTATAAAGCAGCATGCCACTTAGTGGAAATTTATCAATATTGTGGACAGCGGAGGCACATCTACATGTTCATCTTATGTACGAAACACACATAGACAGAAAAAAAAAATGGTGCTGTTTCCCGTTTTCCTGTTTTTGTCTCACTACGTTATTCTCAAAATAACGTATCTGTTCTAACTATGCCCGTGACTGTAGACATGTGTCGAGATTCCGAGCGAAAAATAATTATTTGAAGTAGTTCTTGCCAATATGTAAGAAGGTTAATTTCAGAACTAGTGATGGCCAGCGCATGAGAAGGCAGGACAAAAGAAAGAATGAACGGTACAGGCGATGTTTTTTATAAATTGTATTGATTGCGCTGGCCGTCACGAGCATACTCCAAGCAGTCCACTTTCCTTACATGAATGTATGTCCCAAAACAGTTTATATTGAACATTGAAGTAGCGACATGGCATGCTCATGTGATGTGTCATTTTCTGCTGATTACAAAGCGAACGCAGAGGGGAAGCCACCAAACATGTGTCACATTAAAAATTTTTGAATGGACCCGTATTAAGCCGTATTTCTCCGGCGTCCAAATGAGGTGCACTATTTAGCAAAGTACGATAGCATGGTAACTTTGGCTCACTCGTCAGACAGGCTGGAGGTGACCAAGTTGGTTGTTAGGGTAGTGATGTGTTCGCGTGGTATACCTAATGTTTGACTGGTTCTGATTGTCTCGAACAATCTCAAGCCTCAATTTTCATTATTCGGGTGCTTCTATATACATTCACCTTTTCTTTTTGTACATGCTTGTGATCTGAGACGAGTGTATTTGTGCTCTAATTTCTTGTAATATTCAAGTGAGCTCTGGTTGTTTCCCTTTCGCATTTCTTAAGAACAGCTCGTCACTGTTTCTCTTTTATTAACGCTTTCTTCTTATTTCAGGCTCCAGCAAAGTTGCTTCATGTAACTATGAAATTAAAATCTGCTTTCACATCAAGCTTTGTGTGGACTGGCGTTCAAATAAACGTATGCGACAACTACTATTATTAGGCAGGTTAACTTACAGTAACCTTTCAGGAGCGCCATTATTTCTTACGTGCTTATAGTAAAACCACTGAAAAAAACATTTTCTTTGCATGCCTAATAGTGGCACAGTGGCTGATACATACCCCTGAATATTTTCGTCTAGAAATTACTAAGTCTTGCACCTCTGATAGTACGAAATTCCCAGCCACTGCGGCTGCCATGACGAAAAGAACAATAACAGGCTTCTCCCTTAGGTCATACGTGGACAGCGTAATTTCCTGCAACAGAAGAAACGAAATACATAAATTGAACAATAATTTCTCGCTTCGGCACTTAAGCAACCAAGCAAATAACACATCTGAATCTACATCCAACACCAATATTAAGCTGGAGCGCAGGGGCGTCAGCGTAAGCAGGTGTTTGGTGTGTAGCGACACCACGGACACGAGCTAACGGGGGGGGGAGGGGGGTTCTCACCAGCGAAGGTTTGGCGCCCTGGTGCAGTATCTGGCCACTACCTCCCACAGGCAAACGTCAATTAACTCACCGCCCTCAGTCCCCAGCAGCTGCGAAGCAACTGACAACGGCGGCGGTCAGATCTGCAAGGCAGCAGAGCGTGCTAAGAAACTCTGTATCCGGACAGGCCGCCTTTGGAACCTGAACTTGGCAACATTTAACGTTAGAATCTTATCTGGTGAGGCAAGTCTAGCTGTACTATTCGAGGAGCTAGAGGGTGTTAAATGGGATATAATAGGGCTAAGTGTGGTTATGAGGACAGATGGGGCCTATACGGTGCTACAGAAGGGGCACGTCCTTTGCTATCAGGGCTTGGCTGACAGAAGAGAACTGAGAGTGGGGTTCCTAATTCACAGAAACACAGCTGGCAACATAGAGGAATACTAAAGCATTAACTAAAAGGTGGTAGGTATCGTAATTAAACTCAATAAGAGATACAAGATGAAGGTGGTACAGGCTTACGCACCCACATCCAGCCACGATGATGCGTCAGCTGAAAGCTTCTATGAAGAAGTGAAATCGGCAATGAGTAAGGTAAAATCACAGTATACTATACTGATGGGAGACTTTAATGCAAATTTAGGGCAAAAGCAGGCTGGAGAAGAGGAAGTATGAAATTACGGCATCGACACTAGAAATGCCAAAGGAGAGCTACTAGTAGAATTTGCAGAACGCATTATTTACGGATCTTGAATACCTTCTACCGAAAACGACGAAACCGTAAGTGGACATGGAGGAGCCCTAGTGGCGAAAATAAGAAAAAAATAGACTTTATAATGAGTGCACACCCAGGCATCGTGCAGGATGCGGAAGTGGTTGGCAAGGTACTATGCAGTGACCATAGAATGGCACGTTCTTAAATTCGTCTAGGCTTGAAGAAGGAACGACAGAAACTGATACGCAAGAAGCCAATCAATGAGCTAGCACTGAGAGGGAAAGTACTGGAATTCAGAGTCTCGCTTCAGAACCTGTACTCGGTTCTTACTGAGGAAACCGACCTTAGCGTAGATAAAATGATTGATAATCTGACGAGTATTATTACGGAGTGTGCAGTGGAAGTTGGAGGTAGGGTAGCTAGACAGGACACTGGCAAGCATTCCCAGGAAACGAAGAATCTCATTAGGAAGCGTCAAAGCATGAAAGTCTCAAGTACGACAGACAAAATAGAACTGCCAGAGCTTTCAAACTTGATTAATAAGCTTAAGGTATACGATGTAGGAAGGTATAACATGGAGAGAATTGAACACGCTCTGAAAAACGAAGGAAGCGTCAAAGCAGAGAAGAGGAAACTTGGGATTGGCAAAAATCGGATGTATGCACTAAGGGACAAAGAAGGCAAAATAAATACCAATATGGATAGGATAGTTAAAATAGCGGAGGTGTTTTACAGAGATCTGTACAGTAGCCGGTACAACCACAACCTTAATACTATAAGAACTAGCAGTAACATAGATGACACCCCACCAGTAATGATTGAAGAAGTCAGAAAAGCCTTGGAGAGCATGCAAAGAGGCAAAGCTGCTGGTGAGGATCAGGTAACATCAGATCTGCTGAAAGATAGCGAACAAATTGTGTTAGAAAAACTAGCCACCCTGTTTACGAGATGTACCCTGACGGGAAGAGTGCCAGGGTCTTAGAAGAACGCTAAGATCATCTTAATACACAAGAAAGCAGATGACAAGGACTTGAAGAATTACAGGCCGATCAGCTTGCTCTCCGTAGTATACAAGCTATTTACAAAAGTAATTGCCAACAGAGTCAAGACAACATTAGAATTGAATCAACCAAAGGAACAAGCAGGATTTCGAACAGGCTACTCAACAAGCGACCACATTCGTACTATCAAACAGGGAATAGAGAAATGCTCAGAGTATAACCGACCAGCATACATAGATTTCATAGATTAGGAGAAGGCGTTTGATTTTGTAGAAATGTCAGCAGTCATGCAGACACTGCGGAATCAGGATGTGTATAAAGCATATATAAACATCCTAGAAGAAATCTACAAGGAATAAACTGCTACCAAAGTGCTTCATAAAGAAAGCAACAGAATACCAATCAGGAAGGGTGTAAGGCAGGGGAATACAAGCTCCCCAATGCTGTTTAGCGCGTGCTTACAGGAGGCTTTCAGAGACCTAGAATGGGAACAGTTAGGGATAAGAGTGAATTAACAGTACCTTAGTAGCCTGCGCTTCGCTGATGACAATGCATTACTGAATAACTCAGGTGACGAATCACAAATCATAATTACGGAGTTAGACAAGCAAAGCAGAAATGTGGGTCTTAAAATTATTCTGCAGAAAACGAAAGTAATGTACAACAACCTCGAAAGAAAGCAGCACTTTGAGATAGGTAATAGTTCACTTGAAGTTGTAAAAGACTATGTCTACTTAGGGTAGGTAATAACCGCGGAGGTGAACCACGAGATTGAAGTAACTAGAAAAATAAGAATGGGGTGGAGCACATTCGGCAAGCACTCTCCAATTATGACAGGTAGATTGCCACTATACCTCAAGAGGAAGGTATATAACAGCTGTATCTTGCCGGTACTTAGCTGTGGAGCAGAAGCAGTGGAGACACACAAAGAGGGTTCAGCTTAAATTTAGGGCGATGCAGCGAGCAATGGAAAAAAACGGTAGGTGTAACCTTAAATGACAAGAAGAGAGCAAAGTGGATTAGCGAACAAATTGAGGTTAAGGATATAATAGTTGAAATCAAGAAGAGAAAATGCACATGGGCGGTGCCTGTAGCGCATAGACTGGACAATCACTGGTCATTAAGGGTAACTAGTTGGATTCCCAGAGAAAGGCAAGAGGGTTAGGGGGAGACAGAAGGTTAGGTGGGCAGATAAGATTAAGAAGTTTGCGGGTATAAATTGTCAGCAGCAGGCACAGGACCGAGTTAACTGGCGGAACATGGAAGAGGCCTTTGTCCTGCAGTGGACATAGTCAGGCTGATGATGATGATGATGATGATGATGATGATGATGACGACGATGATGATGATGATGTTCACTGAGTTCTTTCTAAATTCGCTAACCAGGGTCACTAATGCCGTTTATCTGAATATCTCGCAGCAGGATGGATAAAAGAGGTTGAACCATTCTAGAGGTAGATTTCTTTGTTAGACAGAACCAATTGAATCTTGTAGACAAGTAAGCCAGAAAAAAAATGCAGTACACATTATTGTTGCTTTTAGCTGTGCTGTATTGATTACGACCTAGACTGAAGAAAACCAATGCGAAAGAAAAAAGCCACCTCCATCACTGAGGTCAGAATATTCAACTTTCGGAAAAACGCTTCTGATGATCTGCCAATTCATATGGGTTGACAGAGGTTATCCGCACATAAAGTGTTTTTATGTAGCTTTAACAGTGCCTATCCTCCGATGTGGATCAGTGGCTATTGTGCTCGACAGCCATCCCGAAGGTCGCGGGTTCGACCCCAGCTGTGGCGGTCGCATTTTTATGGAGGCGAAGTGGCAGATGTCCGCGTCCTGTGTGATATCCGTGCACATGAAAAAATACCAGAGGGTCAAAAGTTCTGGAGCGTTCCACTACGGCGCCTCTCATAATTTTACCCTGGTTTTGGGACGTAAAACCCGAGCTAATATAATTGTCGGTGGTGACATTTCACTACGTTTTGCACTATCAGCAATTACGCCGCGAGAAATCGCAGCGCACGTAAATGTAGTTTGTGCAACAAATATTCAGCAGTAGGAAACAGCGAAGTTCACGGAGAAAGTGGAATGAGGTGATGCTAACACAAATGGGCTTTATGCCATGGTTCACCACAGCTCCACTAACGTATTTCCGTCATAATTATGACGTAGTAAAATACATATACTAAGACAGTGTAAAGAAACACAATCAGAAGACAAGTTTTCACCGCTGGGCGTCGATCCCACGACCTCTCGTTTCGCAGTGCCTGGAACGAAACCACTAAAGCACAGGGCGTACTTTCTTCAGCTTGCTGGCGGCGAGCTATATATATGCATTATATGCCGTTGGTGGTCCTCAAAACTCGGCGACTTCAACGGGTTTCTGTCATCGATAGCGAGATGGCAAGAGGGACGTGCGTTGGACACGCTCCAAGGGGCGGCGCCCCGCGCGCTGTGATGCGCGCACGCTTCCACAAGGCGTTGTTCCTCTTGATTCGGGCATTTTGTACCTCTTGTGCTTCCACCGACAGACAGGTGAACAGAGAGGAAAGCTTTATTAGAAAGTGTGTTCGGACCCCGCGGGGTCCCTGGACCAACGCGCAGTTCCACACCGCGTCAACAACTGCCATGCCTCTCGCCGCGATGACATTGCTTGCACTGCATTTGTTTTGAAGCAACAGTTTTTAAAAAGCGCTCGATGGTCACTTCGCTCGCAGCCGCGGACAAGTTTACTAAGGGAGCGGGCTACTCACTAGAGAACAAGTAAGAATAGTGACCGTTATTCGCACCCGTCTTGGGTATACTTGTGCGTTTGTTTCGTACGTCTTGCTTCATGTTTAGGCAGCAGGCTTTTAGTGTCGAGCTGCGAATGTTATTAAGACGCACTCGTTCTGTGTATGCGCATTTCGTATACGTTTTCTACTTGAGATGCGCGCTGCAAGTTTCCAGGTGCTTGCCATTCTTTGCATGTGTTTAAAATTTGTTGCTGAAGCATTTATGCCGTTGGCTTTGTGGAGGAACAATACACAATAAACACTCAATTGTGTCTGTGACGACATGTTTCACTTACGTGTTATACCAAATACTAGACAAAAATATCAGCCACGTTTCTTTCACTTCGGTCCTGACTGCAACCAGTATATATGTATACGTTATTCAACGCTCGTTTTCACTTGCTCATATAAACAACAGATGGGCGACTTCAAGTCAATCTTCCTTTTATTAGAGCGAAATTTCCTTCGTTCTCGATTCAGCTTAAGGTGGAGGCTTTGTCCATCCCTTCCGCTGCGTTCACAGCCCCGCTGCGTCCACTTTCTCTCTTGCCCTACACTCCCCCTTTCTCTCCTCTATGACTCCTCTACTCTACAGCTGCATACTCCACTGGAAGCGCCGCAGCAGTTCTGTGGTATAAAATGACGGAGCGCGCCAACCCCATTCTCTTCTGCGTAACACCGCATTGAGCGCCGGTGTAAACGCAGCCAACAGTGTCAGCGATAGCATTAGTACAATCGTCAGCGCAAGCGAACCATCTCCACGCTGCTTCGCATTCACACATGGTTCCCTTTAGCGGAAGATGGTGTAATTCTTTATTCCCAGACTTTGTACGCAGGTGCAACGTCACTTTCGGGCTGAGAAGGGGGAACCGACTGTAAATAGAAAGTACAGAACTAAAAATTAAAAAGTAAATATACTGCGGCTGCCACAATCCTCTTCCAGGTGCGAAGCTACTCATTAACCTAAAACGTCTTGGGTTGACTATCCTACGCTAGAAGAACGGTTGGGTTGAACATTCATTCAAGAAAGAGGAGAAAGAAGTACGCGTACCAGAAAAGAGCTCACGCTCTTTCTGGAAGAAGTGTGTGTTAGCGCTTCGTTTGAAGATACAAGCTCGTGGAAGAAGACTGCGTTCGTGCCTGCGCCTGCGTTCCTTGTTCCATCTTCAGGGTTGCGGTCAAGTAGCCGGCGGTTACTTTTCTTTTATTAGATCTACCTCTTGTTCCGCAACTGTTTTAGTGCATTGATAAGTGTAACTTCTTCCTATTTCATGTCTGTTTCTTGTCCGGGCCAGAGGCCTGCCCTCTGGTGAGCCTCTGTTCCCCCTCAAGATCTTTCTTTGGAGTTGTTTCACCACAATGGAACCCGTAGCGTTCCTGTCGCTTTGGTGCCGACCACCGGTGGGTTCATCCGCATGAAAAATCCCAAGACAATCCAAACGCAACTTCGTGCGATCACTCCCCACTCTCCACTGATAACAGAGGTTCGTCAGTTTGGACGCGGGGGGATACTATGCTGCTCAGCAGACAAGGCTTGCATCCAAGACCTTCTGAAGTGCACTACTCTTGCATCACATCTGGTGAGCTCTTTTATCCCACCTCATCTAGCTTGCTGCAAAGGATTGGTTCGGGGGTAGACGCAAGTCTAAGCCCAGCAGAAGTCTTGGACATCTTTTCCCCAGCAGGTGTTATTTCTGTTTACCGCTGTACCAAACAGGAAAACAAACAGAAAGTTCCCACTGAAACTGTAATTGCCACATTCGCTGGAACAGATCGCCCTTCGGAGATAAGGTATGGCCGCTTATCTATAAGGTCGAAGCTTTGGCTCCCCATCCGCTGCAATGTGCTAAATGTTGGCGCTTTGGGCACAGTACTAAAGGTTGTCGATCGGAGACTCGATTCCGCATATGCGGGGCTATATACGGGGCTGGTCATAGTACTGCTGAGTGTCAATCAGACAATAAGACATGCTGTTTATGCAATGCAACTCACGCTGCAGACGATCCTAACTGCCCTGCAAGATCAAAGGAACTTCAGGTGATTGAAATCATTGAAAGGAGACGATGCTCTCGTAGAGAAGCAATTGCAGAAATTCAAAGCAGGAATCAGGGTTACGCCGGCATAGCAGCTCGTCCATCTCTTTCTATGGATGCATCACTTTCTCAGTCCATTTCTGCTATGGTAGAGAAGCAATTGCAGAAATTCAAAGCAGGAATCAGGGTTACGCCGGCATAGCAGCTCGTCCATCTCTTTCTATGGATGCATCACTTTCTCAGTCCATTTCTGCTATGGTAGAAAAGGCCGTATAAAAAGTATTAGAAAAATTTTTACTCAATCTGTCCGACTCAATCAATAATATTATGGATTCACAAATGTCGGGCGCATCTGATCGAATAACTAAGTGTATCCAACCTCCTAGTGCCTCAATTAATAAACCTGCCGAACATCATTCAGATGTCTCTATCGATAATGAGGCAATGCCTTCCAGATCTAACACAACTGAGCAGGAAGGTATATCTGATTCAGAATCAATAAGTAATCGGGATGTAGATATTGATGCTCGCCTTTTGAAACGCACCAGATCACCCACTAGCAAACTTAATAATTCTTCTCATCCAAAAACAAAAAAAGAGTGTGAAGGAACCTAGGACTAAACGGACTTCTTAAAAGACAGTATCTTAGATCAAGCAGTTGCTACTGCTTGCTTATCATCATAGGGTGCCTTAGAGTACTTCAGTGGAACTGCCGTTCAATTCTCTCTGCAACTACACACTTATTATACCTAATTTCTCAACAATCTCCAGACGTCATAATTTTACAAGAAGCTTGGCTGTCTGCTGATCAAAACTTCTATTTAAAGATTATCAGTGCTTTCGACTAGACCGAGACTCACGTGGTGGAGGATTAATGTTTTTCATTTCATCCAAAATTTGTCATAAAGCACACTTAGTTTACCAACAAATATCACACAATTATGAAGTATTGGTTCTGGAAATTCACTTTCCAGGATGCACGCCACAATCTATAGTCAACTACTTTCCGGTTGGAATACAAGATGAAGGAGCCCTTGACGTAACTGTGAGTTTTTGCAGAAACAGTATACTATTTGCGGGAGACTTCAATTCCCATCACGTGTCATGGGGATTCCGCACTAATTCATCAGGAAAGCTGTTGTGGGACTGGACTAATCTGAATAACCTTATTTGTTGGAACTCTAGAGTTCCGACATTCGTTCGATGTAATTCGAGGTCCGTCTTAGATTTGACATTTGCTAGCTCAAGTGTGACAGTATCGTCTTGGACTGTTCTTGATACCGCTACAAGTAGTGATCACTGCCCCCTAGTATTTGAAGTCAGCATTCCTTTAGGGATGGTAGATCGCCAGGTGCAAGGTTTTGTAAACTACTCTAAGTTTAAAAAGAATTTACAGTCAACGCTGTCTTCCTTGCCCAATATGGAGGCAAATATGAAAGCTATGAGCCTTTTTTCCACCCTAAAGTGTACAATTAAAAAATCACAGTTAACTATATCTTCAACAAAGGGAAAATTCATATCTGCCTGGTGGAATGTGGATTGTGCCAGAGATTATAGACGCCGCAACGCTGCATGGGAAAAACTCCTTACCAACCAATGTCCGACTAATTGGAGAAATTATTTATATGCTAAAGCTACCTTTAGGAGAATAGTTTCATTAGCGAAAGACGATTATGAAAAAAAAAACGGTACAGCTATCTATACAAGAGCGGCAACAAGAAAGCTCTATTCAGATTTCTCCGTAATCGTAAAGCGATTACAGCACACGTAAATATTGACTCCGTTATTTTTTCTCCAACTGAGTTGGAAGATACATTAACTGACATTAACTGAAATTGCATTAGGATTGGAGAAGAGATTTACATCACAAATCAAAATAAAGTGTGCAAAACCGTCATTCGGAAATTATTTTATTGAAGTAAGTAGGGATGAATTTGCGCACGTCGTTCGTATTCTGCCAAACACAGGCCCTGGACCAGATGGCGTCACTTCAGAAATGTTAAAAATATCATTCGACATCTCTCCTGAAGACTTCCTTAACGTTGTCAACTATTCACTTGAAAATAGTTTGATACCTCCTGACTGGAGACTTGCAAAGATAATACCGCTTCTTAAAAAACAGGAACTAGGAATGCAGATAGATAACATTAGGCCAATCGCTTTAACATCACACGTAGTTAAGTTAATAGAAAGAATACTTTACATTAGAGTTACGAAGTTCATAACAGATAATGCGATACTCAGTGCGTGCCAGATTGGATTTAGACCAGGTTACTCTATATGGTGGGCGCATGTTGATTTAGAGGCTCGTATAAAGCTTGCTCGGCACAGACGACAATATGCGGCCCTAGTAACCCTTGATTTAGCCAAGGCATATGACAGTGTTGAACATCCTATTCTTATCAATGCCCTAAAAGAGCTTACGTTCCCGCAGTACATAACAAATTGGATATAAGAATTTTTAAAAGACAGAAAATTTTATTGCTTCCAACGAGGTGTTTCCACGCCGAAGTATAGCCAAACGAGAGGTGTTCCTCAAGGCTCTGTTCTATCGCCTGTGCTATTTAACATTTTGTTAAGTTCAATACCACTGAGTGATAAGGTACAAGTATATGTATATGCAGATGATATCGCGTTCTTTGCATCTGACAGCGATATTTATTTACTACATTCGACTTTATAGTGTTATTTGGCAACATTGGAAACCTGGTTTCAGAAAATTCATATAAACGTGAACGTAACTAAAAGTGCTATATTAGTTTTTTCATTGGACGCACCTGTTACTATTTCTCTTCAGTACCATCAAGAAATAATTCCCCAAGTTAACTGTAATAAATATCTGGGTGTACTGTACGATAAAAAACTGAGCTGGCGTGACCACATTAAATATATTAAAATTAAGACTACACGCGCTGTTGGAATGATAGAAAGGCTTGGCCGCCTCCGTCCCGGTCTTCGCAGAGATACGCTGATCATGATTTATCGCATGTACGTTCGTCCGATTCTTGATTTCGGATGTGTACTATTCTCTGGTGGACCAGCATACAAAATAAAACCCCTTATTCTCTCAGAGCGGGAAGCTCTACGTAGTTGTTTAGGTGTGCCAAAATTCACAGATAACAATGTTTTGTATCAAGAAGCTCGAATACCCACCCTTGTTTGCAGATTTCGTATTTTAACAGTAAGAACCTATTTAAAATTTTCTGAATCCACTTCAAGAAGGCGACAGTTTGTATTCTTTGCCGAACCTGGTGTTTTTTTCAATGAGCATTGGTCCCGTGTATGTAAACCCTAAGTGCTATCTGTTCAAACACTTCTAGATGCTTTAAATGTTAATATATTCGAGATCACACCATCTGTCGAACCAATCGGCCAAGTGCAAATAAAATTTGACGATATCTTCCCCATGAACGCTTAACACTTGCCCTCTAAATATTTGATTGGTTTATTAGAACAACACCTGTCTCAATTAGGTACCAATATGATAATTGCAACGAATGCATCTATGAATGGCGAGAAGGCAGGTGTGGGTATTTTCTCTCTCTCATTATTCTGGTCATTTTCATTACGCCTCCCAGATTATACACCAATACTTGAAGCGGAAATAATGGCCGTTATACTAGCTATTCGTAAACTTCCTGTGACTCATTCGACAGCTGTGGTAGTGTCTGACTCGTATTCCGTGTGTTCATTTTTATCATCGTCGTCGACATCAGCAGTACTAGAAACTTTTAAATCAATAATCCCAGCAAACATTCGTCTAGTGGGAATGATATGGGTGCCAGGCCATCGTAGTATATTTAAAACGAGATGGCTGAAACACTTGCGCGAACATCTCTTGATCTTCCGATTGTGCCAATCATGCCTCCTACAGCTTATGTAAGAGCAGCGAGGTTTAGAAAACTTTCCCTTCTTGAAGACTCATCAAAAATCATTATACCGAATCCAGATTTCTCGCACCTGCACTCCACATGGAATAATAAATGGTGTCCCACGCGTAAATTGGAAGTCTTAGTAACAAAATTACGTTGCCGTGTACCACCTCTTAATTTCTACTTAAACAGGTCTGGTCTGGTGCCATCCCCTCTGTGCTCAAGCTGTAACGAACCTGAACATATCGACCATTTTCTTATCACATGTCACCGTTTCAAAAATCAAAGAAAAAACTGCTTCAAAATTTTATTCAGAAAACTAGGAATATCACTTAATACTCCCAATATTTTGCCTTTTGGGGCCACTTCATTGGGACACAGCGACAGGAACATCTGCGGGGCTCTCTGCGAATTCATATTTAACACAAGAAGATTACCTTGCTGAGTCAGCGACCAGCTCTCGAATTTTACTAGCCACACTACCACTTATCATTTAGCTGATACGCTGCAATGATTCAACTTTCTGGAGAATTTCATATAACGATTATACCTCAGTTGTTCAACAAATTCTATTATTTCTCTCCTCCCCCATTTTTCCACAGTAATCATATTCCTCTAGTCTAGAAAACCTAAAGGTATTGACTTGCATTAACCACCGGCTTCTTGGCCAATCCCCATTAGTGGGTGAGAGCCACAAAAGAAAGGAACAAGAAAGCAAGCAAGCAAGCTCACGCATGGTGAGCCGGAACGAAAGTGGCCTGACATGAATGCGCTTTTTCTTTCTTTGAGTTATTAAACCTTCAATTTGTTGTACTCAACCAGCGAATGCATCTTTATTTTACATTCTATGGTGCCGAGAAACTCGGGACTCTGCGATCCAAGCGACCGACGAAAGGGCTTCGCCCGCAACGAAAATGGAGTGCAGAAAAGGTGAGCGACCGACTCAGCGATCCATGCATACGCTTTTTCGAAATGAAGCACTGCAACTCATTGACTACAACTATTTATTTATTCAACCCCATCAGATGTTCGTGTGGTGCACGACAGGCTAAAGGCGTGCAATGAAGGCCTGCGGGCACTCAACTTTGAGGTTGAACCACACCTCACGGAGGATCAAGTCGCAGAAGATTACTCCTCCGTAGGAGAATATGAAGACAACGCTGCAGCTGTGCTGTCATTGCTCTGTCAGAAGATGGAGCTCAAGATATCAGCGATAAGGTCCCCGATAGTTCTGGAACCAATAACACCGAAAATGAAGATATCGCCACTGCAAAAAGCCATGTCCTTGGAAATCGGATGAGACAGGGCTCATCGGCTGCACTCTCAATAAACTTGAGAAGATTCACTTAAACGGAATCCCAACGCTCTGGCAGCCTTTCTGGGACATGTTAAAGCACGCTGTTCATGAACTCCGGAGTCTGACAAACATTGAACACTTCCACTATTTGAAGAACTTGGTAACTGTACAGCATCAAAGGCCGTGGATCGATGTCATTCAAGCCACGGAGGGGTCCTACGCAGACGTAGCACCCTTCTGAGAAACCGACTGGGGAACAAGAAGATAATCTAACAGCAATAATTGGCGAACCGGCTAATGCTCAAGCCTGTAAAGTCATCCAGCGACGTGGCTTCATTTTGTGACGTTGGACACCGTCTACATCAGCATTGTTGAAGACGGACGAGAGAGAAAGCAGGAGGCTTAGTTACGTGGACACAGGTTTATTCCAGAACAACGTTCTAGCCTAGGAGCCCAGCCACGGGCCACGCCCACCTAGAGCACACGTGGTCACCGGCTTCACCTGGCTTGTCCTAGATGACAGCATCTACAACATCTCCCAGCACAATCGAGCGATGTTCGCTGCAGCAGGCGGCTTCACGCACCTGCCACTTTTGTTATGCCCGTGGGAAGTGTCCTGGCAACGCGAGCGAGTGTCTATAGCACAATCACTGGTACTGGAATTGTCTGCGCTGTTGTCACTACGGGAATATGGGACTAGCTCCGTCCGGTTTCTATGCACAGCACCAGTGTGAGTGTTGACCCAATAAGATCGAGGCTCATCAGCTGGGGCTTGTACTGTCCCTTTGCTTTTGAGGTCTGTCAGCCACACGGCATCTCTATAAGGAAGTTCCGGGAGGTCGCGGACTCCGTGACGTCTGTAGAAGTGTTTCCTTTGACGTTGTCTGTATCTTTCCTCAAAATTCCGAAGAGTGTCTTGATCTGGCAATCGGGGTGCCAGCTTGGTGAAGCACAGAGGAACCCTGGATCTCAGCCGACGACCCATGAGCAGTTCGACAGGGCTATATTCATTTTTCAAAGGAGTCGACCTGTAAGCTACAAGTGTCAGGTATGGGTCCTTGGTCTTCGTCATGGATGTCTTGATAATTTTCACTGCAGCCTCTTACTCTGCAGATAGTGAGGGCTGGATGTAATGTGTACGAAACCATAGTCTTGGGCGAAAAGTGAAAACTCAGTCGACAAAAACTGCGGGCCATTGTCGGAAACCACGTCCTCGGGAACACCGTGGCGTGCAAAAATTGACTTGCGGTGGTTTATTACGGCTGCGGAAGCGCGCTTTTCAAGTCGAACAAGTTCGGGGTGTCTTGAATAATAGTCGGTAGCTATCAACCACCACTGGTTCGTGAAGTAAAACAAATCCATCGCAATGCGTTTCCAAGGCGTCTTAGGAAATTCGGAGCTTATTAGTGGTATTTCCCTGTTTACTCTTGTTTCGATGCATTGCTGACATCGATTCACAAAGGACGAGACGTCAGATCCTATGCTGGGCCACCAGACACAGTCTCTGGCACTAGCCAATGTCTTTGTTATGCCAAAGTGTCCTTCGTACCAGAGTCGTAGGATTTCTTTTCCGCATGAGCCGGGAACGACAACTCGCGATGCGTAGGGGAGTAAATCAATCTCGACATTGACATAGCGTCGGTGGTCGTAGAATAGATTTAGCTTAAGTACGAAGTATTTCCTGGACGGCCATTCTTTCTCGCACAGCAGACGAAGTTGTGTGCAAATAGGGTCTGCTTGTTGGGATGTCTTCAACCATTGGAAACAATGTTGCTTTATCGGAATAGAGGTTGTCAGGAAAACTTCAACGCTTTCTTCGAGCTCGCTGCCTCCTGTCTCTCGCAGAGGCACTCTCGAAAGTGCATCTGCGGCTTGAAGTTCCTTGCCTGGCATGTATGCAACATCATATCAATATCGCATCATTCTCATCTTTTGCCACTGTAATCTAGGCGTCCAGTCATCAAGACTCTTCGAAAAGAAGATTGGAACCAACGGCTTGTGATCCGTCTCTAGCTTGAACACCTTGCCAACGCGGTAATCGCTAAATTTATTGCACGCCCAACCTAAAGCAAGAGCTTCTTTTTCAATCTGAGCGTAGCGCTTCTCAATTTCTGAGAGTAACCTCGAGGCGTAAGCAACGACAGAAAACTTTCCATTGGTTTGCTTTTGCCGCAATTGTGCTCCCAGTCCCAATGGCGATGCGTCAGTGGTGACGATTGTTTTTTTTTTGATGGGTTGTATACTCAAAGGAAAGGAAGAGATGAGAGCACCGACTTCCACCTGTTGTATGCCTGCTCTTGGGGAGAACCCCAAAAAATTCTTGCTTTTTTGACAACAGAAGTGTGAGTGGCTGCAGAATATCTGAGAGATGGGGAAGGAATCTCGCGAGGTATGTTGCCATTGCGAGAAATCTCTGCAGCTCGGTCCTTTTTTTGGGACTGTCCATTTTCATTGCGGCTTGAACCTTCTTTTCGTCGGGTCTTATTTCGTCTTCATCAAGCCAGTGTCCTAGGAATGCAAGGCTCTGAACAATAAACACGCACTTGCTGTCGTTCAGTGTCACTCCAGCCTTTGCAAGTGCCTGCATCAATTTCGGAGTGTCGAATTGTGCTCCTGGCTGTTGGAACCCCAGATGAGGATGTCGTCTATGTTACAGACAACTCGACTGATGCGTTGTAATATGCAGGCCATCTGCATCTGGAAGTGTTCAAGAACTGATACAATGCCAAATAGTAGTCGGTTGAAGTAGAAGCGCCCAAATGAAGAGATGAAGGTGGTGGGTTTCCTTGATTCTTCACAAAGTGGAATTTGCCAAAATCTAGAGTTGCCATCGAGTTTGGAGAACTTCTTAGCTCCACGAAGAAGTCCGGCAGTGTGCTCCACGGAAGGAATAGGATGCCATTCTTTGAGAACGCGGTGGTTCAGCTCTGTAAAGTCGACGCATATTTTCACGTCTCCGGAGCACTTTGGGACGACTACTATTGGTGCACACCACTCGGTCGGCTCATCTACAATATGACTCCACGTTTCTGCATCCTTTGAAGTTCCAACTTTGTTTTCTCGTACAATGAAACTAGAATGCACCTCGGGGAGCTCAGTGCGAAAGGTTTTGCTCCTGGTTAAAGCTGAATGCTGTGTAATTTGAGCTGCTTGCCGAGTCCTTCGCAAAGATGATGACTAGAAGCCATTGTCCACTGGTAGCACCTGTTCTTCTGATACCATGTTGAAGTCGTCAGGAGCGAGCGAGAAGGCAGGAGGCTGGGTTACGTGGACACATGTTTATTTTAGAACCGCGTTATAGCCTGGAAGACCAGCCACGCGCCACGCGCACCTAGCGCACACGCGGTCACCGGCTTCGCCTGGCTTGTCCTAGATGGCAGCATCTACAATAAACATCAAAGGACTTAAAGATCTCGGATGCCCGAGGCTCTCCTATGCCACCATGCTCTAAGAGCAACAGAGCTGCCAAACGAACGCCGAGGCACCCACATCATCGGATACGGAATTGTAGGAGCTACTCGATTACGACCGAGTAGAGGTGGACGCTCGTGAGATAATTGTCTCTTGTGGACGCGTGGTCATGGTGCCTGAGATCGCCGACAAGACACGCTTAATAAGGCTCAACCTACAGCTTCTGCTTTGAACAGCTACGTAAGGACTAAAAAAGATGCTTGCTTTTCTTGCCTTTCTGCAGCACACACTGCAAAGCTATGCACATCTGGAATTAGCTTGCATGAAAAGAAAAACTACGTATCAAAGGCCGGTAGGTGCTTCAAGTGCACAGTCGAAGGGCATTGCTCTGAAGCCTGCCATTGTCGTGCAACTTGTGCGAATTGTAAAGGAAGGCACACAACCATCATTTTCAACCCAAACTGCATTCCGAAGCAGCAATCAAGCCAAGCAGAAAGCCCTAGAATAGGTATTGCTACGATGGATTCAAACCATAATTTTGAAACCATGATTTTACGGCACACATTACGGCCATGGTCAATAAACGAAAGTTACTCATGCTCTATGAGAGGCATAATTGATAATGACAGCCAAAGAAACTTCGTTAGAAAGGATGTATCTATTAGACTGAGCTTGTCCGCAGTGCACACCATCGAAATGAATGAAACTGCAATTGGAGAAGCGAGTGGACCGGAAAGACGACGAAATATCGTCAAGGCGACGTTGATGACTCAGTTCGACCATGCCAAGCATGGTCTAGAAGCTACGGGAGTACCATTAATCTGTTGGAAGTTCATTGAGATGGCAGCAACAAACATGTTCTTATAGACGAAAAGGAATTCATCGCTGATACGGTGTACATACCAGGACTAGAAACTGAAGACGGCCTATGCTTGCTCGTTAGAGCGGACCGAATGTGGTAATTTTCATTGTACAATATTTTCGCGCGTGAGGGCGGTCAGGTTAAGCCTGACCGTCCTCAAGTGGGCCTAACCAGGTGACGCTGAGTTAATTCGCGTCTATTGTGGACTTGATGAAGTTATTTCACTCACTCACGAGAACCAGCAAGGCCTTATTGCTATCGACACGAAGCTTGGATGTATGTTTCAAGCATCTATACAGTTTGAAGGACAGCATTTTAAGCGTGCTGCTACTGCTACCATATGTGTACTTCGCAGGAGCGGCGTTGACATAGACATGTTTATCTCTCTGCAATTTTCGCATCTCCACAGCATTGATATCTGCAATCTGTGTATCAACAATGACTACGAGAACGAGACAGCCTCACCATTCAACTAGGAATTGCAGAGTTTTGGCCCCATAAAATGTAGAAGAAAGGAAGCCTCCTCGTGAAAAGGTAGGACGCCTTGGACATGTTGCAGGGTAGCAGCGCACCCACTCACTCCTACATGTAGAAGAGACAGCGTTGAGCCCCTACTTCTAGATATCTTCAATCGCACTTTTCGACGACTGGAGCCACCCCAGCACCCCATACAACCAGTAACTGACCGCAGTACACAGAAGATTTTTGGTGAGATAGCTTTTCCCAACCAAGGTGATAGAGACGCTAATCCTAACGATAAGCTCGCACTGCTCGCGCCGCCTGACGCTGGCGCGGTGGCTACGACAACAGTCGCTCCTCGCCACGATGCCTGTGCCACCCAACTCCATCTGACTCACTCAAGTTGAGCCCTACCTTCAGAAATCACTGCCGTGTTAACAATGGAAGTGTTCGCAGTCGAAGGAACTAAGATCACCCCTGAAGACTGGATAGATCCGGATGGATCTCTAGCCCCCGAAACAAGCAACGAAAGCACTTCGGCATCGCCAACTGGCCAGAGAAGCGCAACCCATATCCCAATGCCGGACGGATCTGCTCAGCGTCTCTCTTGCAAACCCAGGCAATTGCTTCTGCCAGATGATCACGTCAGAGTTGTGAGTCGTCAGAAGGAACGACCTCAACATCTACAAAGTGGGGAAAGCACAACTGCAAGGTGCTATTCTATGCGATGTGGATCTGCATGCAATGCTGCAGATCCCCATCCACATTTACCCCACATGCGTTGAAGCAAATCTCATCGTAGTAGGCACACCTCATCTCTCCAACGCGGAAATCTACAGTCATGTCTCTAAACTACAGCTGTAAACTGAAACCTATGGCGTTCGAGCCTACGTTACTTCCCCTAAGAATACAGCAAAGGAAGTGATCCACAATATTTCCCCCTACGACTCTCCTGAAGACATCTCGGCAAGGCTTGTTAGTGACCGAAATCGCACGATACTACAAGTTCGCCAAATGGGAAAGACAAACACGGTACTCATTCCATTCGATGGTGACTGAGTCTCTTTCCATGTCTATTGTCGAGGAGCCGAATACGAATGTTACCTACATAAGAAGCGCACCGAAGTATGTGGCAAAATCGAGGCAGTCTGCTACCGTTCGGATATCTGCCCCAAACCAAATGCCATAATCTGCACGCTGTGCGGCACAGCCAACCCCGCTACCGCTCATCCATGCACCCTTAAGTGTCTTCTGTGTGGTCAAGCCCACCAGACAAGTGACAAATCCTGTCCTCAACGCTACATGACACCTCGCCTTCTCATTTATTGTCGTCCAACAACAACAGTACCTCTCAACCGCGATCTCCATGCATGCAAGATGCTCATCCGGAATGCCAGGAGATGAAGGCTAGTGACCCACGCTACCGAAGTCCCAGTCCAACATGGAAACGTCATCGCTCACGCAGCCGATCAAAGCAGCGGTGCAAGAATCAACCCCAGGTGCTCCCATTCAATCTACGGTGTCCAAGGCTTCGGATGGTTCTCCTTTCAGCAGCGGCAACCCGGTCTCACCCTCGTCACCCCTACGGTAAGCTGGGATCGCATTGCCTCTCGACATGCTCCTATACATATTACAGTGCCCACAAGTACACGCACGATCACACCTAATAAGAAAACCATGATAAGTACTGTGACACAGGAGAGCTGCGTTCGCTCCGTACGTTCGCACAAGAAGTCCGCGTTGAAAACGCCGCTCTCAGAAAGTAACTTGCCCAGCAACCCCCGTCCTCTTCTTTGCTTCACTCTGCTGACCTCCGCACCAATTCCGCCCCCCTTCCTGAACGAGAGGCTCCAGACACAGAAGAACTAGCCACACCATCGTCGCAACCACCTACCACTTCGGCGCCCATTTTGCGAGTAGAATCTGTACCGCAGCAACAACTCCGCAAGACGATTCAAGCCGTACTTATACAGCAGTTACCACTAACTCTTGAACAAACCATCGCACAAACACTAGAGCGATCTCTCAATTCAATCCTAACAGCATAGTTAGAGCACCACCTCCCCTTAATGCTCGATGGGAAGCTGGAAGCCCGAGTGGCAATCATCGAAAACAACCTGGAAGCCACACTTTCGAGTCTTCTCGCCAACTATAGCAGCAGAGTTACGGATCTTGAGCGGTGTACACGTCCCTCTCGCTCTCACTCGTATCAGAAGCCTTATGATCGCATTAACTAAGATGGCCATGAGTGATCCGCACACTCCGTACTGCATCTGGCAGTGAAACTGCCGTGGCTACCGCCGAGGGAGGGGCGTTCTGCAACAATCTTTATCGACACTCGATGAAACAGATACACCCGGTATTATCACTTTACAGGAATCGGGCAGGCAGGCTAAGCTGGTCGGATACGCCTCCTTTATGGCTTCTCAAGCCCCCGACAGTCGCGAAGTCCTTATCACCCCCGTGAAACGAAATATCCTTGTTATTCAACACCCCTCACTCTCTGATACAGCGTCGCACATTATCTCGAAAATCCTCACTTCATCTCAACGAACGCCCACTGTTCTGCTTTTGGTCAATATTTACAGCAGCCCACGACAACCACATTGCTTCCACAAGCTCCTCTCTTATGCCAAGAAGTTGGCAAGCATTTCCCCCCTTTTCGTGATAGTCCCCTCACCCCCTTGGGGTACATCCACGACACCAGAAAAGGACAAATGCTGTGGCAAGACACCTACAATCTCGGCTACACCCTTATCACAGAAACGACCTATCATACGTGGTTGGTCCACAGCGTTGCCAGAGACACTACTCCTGACCTCACTTTCACTACGAATATTACGCATGCAGAGTGGTCTAACCTTCATGAACATCTGGGCAGCGACCACTATATAATACAAACGATCGTCAAGGCTGGCCCGCAGTACAGGAAAGCCAAACAGCCTGAACTAGTTTACTGGGATGTCTTCCGCGAATTGCAGGCATCGGCTTCTCCAGAATCTGCCACCTCGATCGACCAATGGGCAGCTTCCTTACTACGAGACGTTAAGCGTGCTACCATGGCTCCCCCAGAAGAAGCCGTAGGCGACACGGTAGACACCATGCTGCTGCACATGTGGGAAGCTCTCGCTGGTCTGTGCAAGTGCTATAACTCCAACAAATGGAGCCACTCATTACGCAAACGCATTGCTATATTAACACGTAAAATTGAAGATTACGGTCTTCAACTCTCCCGCCAGAACTGGCTTCAGCATTGAAATGTTATAAAACACTTACCTAACATGCCCAAAACATGGAATATTCTTCGTCGTATGATAGAACCAACATCGACGAAAACTGCTCAGGGCCACTCCCTAATCACTGCTCTCCACAATATCGAGGTAACAATGAAGACCTTATCCAGGACCTATCTAGTCGGTACATTTTCTGTGCTACTTCGGTTGATCTCCCATGCTAGACTGGGGTGGATAATCTAGCCCTTGACTCCCAGATTACAAAAGCGGAAGTAAGGTCCGCAGTTTCGCGACACCACTCAGCGCCTGGCCCGGATAAAATAACAAATAAAATCTTACGAAACCTCGACGAAAAGTAACTTGATATGCTCACATCTTAACTGCAAGTGGTTTGGGAGTAGAGAGAAATCCTGACACTATAGAAAACTGCCACAGTCATTCCGATACCTAAACCAGCAATACGACTCACTATCGAGAATCTTCGGCCGATATTTCTGACATCTTGTGTCGGCAAGGTACTCGAGCACGTTATTCACACTCGAATACAAAGGTACATGAAAGAGCATGCCCTCTACCCACACACAATGTTCGAATTCCGCCCTAAACTTTCGACACAAGACGTAATGCTGCAAATGAAGAGTCACATTATCGACGGTAAAGACGGCTCTCAGTACGGGACCCGTGCTATTCTGGGGCTAGACCTCACCAAGGCATTTGACAATGTAATACGTACATTCATCATTGACGTCCTCGCCACGCTCAACGTAGGCGCCCGTACCTACCGCTACATCTTTAACTTTCCAACGGACAGTATACCCACACTCTCGGTCAACGATTTGCCTGCACCTTCCATCAATCTCGGTGGGAAAGCGACACTACAGGGGTCAGTCCTTTCTCCATTTCTTTCAATCAGGGCATGCTTCACCTTCCACCACTTCCAGAACATATCCCCGACCTCCACCGTAGAATATACGCGGACGATATCACATGGTGGATTGCCAGGTGTAGTGACGGAGAGATACAGGATGCACTTCAATTGGCTATTGATAGAATCACAACTCACGTCGTACAACGAGGACTGTCCTGCTCGCCCCAAAAGTTAGAGTTACTCATGTATCGACCTAGATCTCCCTACAACAGAGACTTTTTCACAATAAATCTGCATCTGCAACATCACACTACACAAACAGTCCCTACCATTCGCGTATTGGGTTTCCGCATCCAGCAGAGCGGTGGCAATTCTGAAACAATGTAACTACTACACCATCATGTCTATCAGACTACTAGGCTCATCTCCCGCATCACCAATAAACAGCATGACATGAAAGAGGCCAATCTCATACGACTGGTGACCACCTTCTTCATAAGCAGAATCTTTTACGTTGCTTCATTTATAAAACTTACGCCAACCGAAAAGAAGAAACCAAGCATGATGATCAGGCGCTGCTACAAGTGCACGCTGCATCTCCCCATGTCTACGCCCAATGCAAAACTCACTGACCTAGGATACGAATTCATTGAAGCCCGACGTATATCGCACTACGAACGATTAGGCTAAACTCCTACAGGACGTGGCCTCATGTGCACACTCGGCATACCTTACGTCTCCCAGTTTGGCCGAACACTCCCAATTCTGCTAGACATTCGCGATACCTTCGTGATTCTCCCAATACCATGCAAAATGCACCCTGAATATAACCCGGAAAGACGAGTTGACCGCGCCAAGCAACTAGGCAAGTGCTACACACGTGGCTTATGTAGACGCAACGGAATATCCTACGCATAGGGCCGTGGCCCTCGCTGTCACCACCGGGCCGTAGCACATAATTACCGCAACTGGCTCCATTTCACCACACAAACCCGAAGAAGGGGAAGAAGCAGTCATTGCTCTAGCCTACACCTCAACCCAAGCACCGTGCATCACCATCGACTCCGAGACTGCCATCCGCCACTTTACCAAAGGTTTGATCTCCCAACCAGCGCTCCACATTCTCACAAATACACCTCAGTTACGTCGCCGCCACGTTGAGATCATCTGGCCTCCGGGTCACTCGGGGCTCACGGGGAACGAACACACTCATGACGCCGCCAGAGCTCTCGTCAACCGAGCGCGTCATCCAAGAAAGCACCACCCCTCGCGACCTGACGCGGCTGAGGTACAGATGATAGTCTTCCCTTTTCGCGACAATGCGAGAGACAGAATGGTTAACTTTGGAGAAATTCTAATGTATTACCGCAAGGCCCGACTTAAATACCCACCACCAGACAACTGCCTTAGTAAGCAGCAGTCCACTACCCGGTGTTTAATACAGACATGCCCTTTTACCTGTCCGTCACTGTACAGCCGTATTTCTCCGCTGTTCACACACCACAATGCAAAGCGTGCGGTGCACCAAACGCCGAGCTCGGCCACATTATATGGGCCTGCCCCGCAGCTACTCACTCAATTAAACACAGCACGAATCGTACAGTCACAATCACCACGGCCGACCAGTGGGAGGCTATGCTGCTCTCAGCACGTGCCCGGAGTACCAGCTCTGAGCTGTCCGGCTGGCCGAGGACGCCGCCAGGATTCAAGACCTAGCCACCACCGGAAGAAAAGGGTTACAGAGGGGCCCGTCTCCCAGCCCCCACCACCTTTGATTCCAGCACGGGCAGTTTACTAAAGTTTCTTTTCTCTCTCTTTCTTTTTTTCGTGGGAAGAACGAAAACTCAGGCGACTTTATTGCCCACAGCACCATTGGAACGCTTTCATTGCTCGCCGTTCTAAATCAGCCCAGTTCGAAACACGCGCTGTACTATTTACGCGCTATTCCCGTCATCATTGTCCCGCCGCGGTGGTCTATTGGCTAAGGTAATCGGTTGCTGACCCGCAGGTCGCGGGATCGAATCCCGACTGCGGCAGCTGCGTTTCCGATGGAGGCAGGATTGTTGTAGGCCCCTGTGCTCAGATTTGGGTGGACATTAAAGAACTCCAGGTAGTCGAAATTTGCAGAGACCTCCACTACGGAGTCTCTCATAATCATGTGATGGTTTTGGGACGTTAAACCCCATATATTATCATCATCCGTCATGGTTCTTTTCTTCTAATCTTTACCACTTTGCTCGAATGAAACAATCAGAGAGAGAGTGGTGAGATAAAACTTGTAGCTCCACGGCTGATGCGCAAAAGAAGATGAGAGCCGTGTAGCTCGTTAGGTGCGAGCCACGTGGCGAAGAGAACGCTCTGGGCCCCTCTGAACACGTCAGCCGCAACTGCGTTGGTCTTCCTCTTTGCCCGCATCCAAATAAAAAAATGACAGCATATCCACGGCGTGAATGATGGAGAGTGGGGCGAAGCATCCATCCGTCCATTCGTTCTTGCTTCCGCCCGTCCATGCGTCTGTCTGTGTGACCGTCCATGCGTGCATCTGTTCGTGCATCCGCACGTCCATTCATGCGTCTATCCGTCCGTGCAGCCATCCGTGCGTCCGTCCATGCATGTGTATGTGTGTCCGTTCATCCATCAACACTCCAAGTACCATTATTTCGCAACTTTTCATTATATATTCGGCATATAAAAGCACCACCATCCAGTGCACATGCCAAGGACTAAACGAGAGGTGGCAGACGCACACTTTCTTACAGCTTGCGCTTCGTGTTCACTTCCCACGTTTGACCACCTCGAGTTCATAGTATAAACTAGTTCATTGTATTGATGACACTGCGGCCCAACGCTCGCAAAACCTTTCTAAAACCAAGGAGGTTACGCCCAGCGAGTATAGCGTAGCAACCCTTTCTGGTGAGATAGTGCTTAATGTACATGCCAACGGCTACTAATGAGGAATGAGAGACAGGAGAATTCGGCTTTTAGTTAACGTGCACGCTGCGAATCTTTTATTGTTCAACAACGCACAGGAGAAATCTCCCACCGGCACCGCCTTGCAGGTCAAAGCGTAAGACATGTTACGTACTACGACGAGGTACGAACGGGTGTCGCTTTAAGGAGCGTCGCTCCTAAAAGCTGCAATCACGACATGGCCTCATCCGCCCCCTTCTCGTCTGATTCCTCTACAAATAGTGACCGCGGACGCAAGAACCAGTTACCAGCGCTGCACCGCTGCTACCGAATTACACGGCCATTTACCCCCCCCCCCCTAACCCCCATTTGGAGGCCGCATGCAACCCGTGAATGCCACCGTTCTGTGCTGCTTTCGTCGAAAGATGGTTCGCGGAACTCAAGGCGGCCCTGAGGCTCAACAGCATCTGGCTCCAGGAATTTATGTTTGAGGTTCTCGAGTACGTACTCCCACCTGACCTCAAGTGCCGCCTCACCTACTTCTCGTGGAGCCCTCGACCTTACGATGATCTTCGAGCCACCACGCTTCGTTTTTACGGCACCGGACACCATCCTTTTTCCATCAGCGACACCGCAGCACCTGGCTTATCCCCCTTTGGGACGCATCCCGCATCACAGCCAGTCCACACCACTCCCCTACCGGCAGCAAATGGCAACACAGGTGATGAAGACCACTATTACGCCCAAATGTACCCGTCATTCGAAAGGCCCGCAGCCCCGCAGCTCACGGCTCTTGCATCCGGCATGCCGGTTTTGTCACCTCTCTCAATTAAGGATTCTACGCCGGCCGCTTTCCTTTTGCTGCAGAAATTCACTCTGCTGCACTCTTTGTCCTGGGCGATTTGATAACCCCAGCCAAACCGGCTCGTTCACTTGCAGAGTGCACGCCTGTACCAACACTTTTGAACCCCTCGACACCACTAAGCAGAGCACCCACGAGACCCCAACCCCACAATATGTGACTCAACCTCACGGCACCCCTCGAGTGCCTACCATACTACATCCGGTCAGCATAATGAGGAAGCCCAAGCTCCTAGATTCATCCACCAGCCCACAAAGTAGAATGCTACTCCAGAGTCCACGCGGGCCATCCATGTCTGCATATTTCCACTCAGTGATGACAAATGGCAGTAGTGGCACTGCAAACTCCACGGTGGCTGCAATTCCGCATGCCGTGAAATGTTCTGCGGACCACTTCTCGCATGCTGCTCAGCCACAGATTCTGGATATATCACCATTCATGCCCCCCCGAACATCCACCACATGAAGACTGGTTGTAATTCGCAGGTTCCGGATCTTCCACCGGCCATCAAGACACCGAGGACCTGTCCCCTGACAAGGAACTTCACTGCCGACCTTCCGGCGAAGTCAAGACTCTCGGCACGGCGGCACTGTGTCTTTCCTCTCACACCCTGACTTCTCAACCTGTAGACTTGCTGCATGACTCCTAAGAGGACATCAGCACCAATGATTGGCGCGCTTCGCATGACGCAAACGCAGCGCCTGGGCTGTCTAGAACGGTCCAAGACGCTGGTCTTAACGAACGCCTTCCTAAGTCACCTATCAGTAAGCTCCTGTTCATGGCCGGGGCCGGACATCTGCGTTCGGCAACGGCAGTTAAAGGAAGCAGTAGTACCGACTTCTTCGTGCCAGCGTCGGGAGACTTCCGACGACCTCTTCATCATTGTCGTCTGCTGCGTCAGAGTCCACGGCACTTTCCCTCGACATGCTACAGACTTGAGTCGGAGCACACCGCAACTGAACCCTCTTGCAGAGTTCAGAAGCGCTGTATACGTGAACACAGGCACCACGAGGCGTCGTCCGCAGCACTGTGGCCGACGTCTGCTGCCTGCAAGGTGGTATCCCCAGCAGTCCATTCCTTGTCCTCACGTTGAAAGCGGGCGTCTTACTGGGGGGTTCTACGCTGTCAACAGGTTATGCCTTCTTATTCCGGAGCGTGTCCTGGGGCACGCCGAGCTCCTCGTCCACAACGACACTCTCAGCCTCGACCCCCGGAGCATTCCCCTTGCCCGTTCAGCTGACAACAGACTCTCTCTGGACCTCTCACTGGACATTATACGGACTGCCGTACATGTTTATAACATTTGTTCCTTTAGTTTCTCTTTTGTATGTATATTTTCCTTTCATTCTCGCAACGCGCTAGGAGGGGGCCCTATGTAGCTCCGCGGCTGATGCACAAAAGAAGGTGAAAGCCGCGTGGCTCGGGTGAAAAAAACGCTTTGGCTCTTGGCCCCGCTAAACACATAAGCAACAACTGCGTTGGTCTTCCTGTTTGCCCGCGTTTTAATACAAAGTTGTGACCGTGACATGGCCTCATCCGTCACTGTCTCGTCCTGTTCCTCTACATTGTTATTTATGCACGAGCGAACGGGACAAGGCAATATAATCAAACGCGTTCGCACGTGTCAGTCTGTCTCAAGAAGCAATAAGGTGTCTTATCGGCTGACTAGCGACGAGGAAAGCGTTCTGGCTGCACCTGAAAGAAAAGCGTCCGATCGTGCAGTCGTCGTAAAGCGCTAGACGTTTTTCTAAACGAAATTGAAGACAGTCGAGGAACACGTGCTCATTTTTTAGAGGCGAAGCTCCTTATAACGGCACCCGTTCGCCCCACGTAGCCGTTGTAGTATGTAACAAGTATAACATTTTGACCTTCAAGGTGGTGCTCGTGAGAAATTTCTTCTGTGCGTTGTTGAACAATAAAAATAGTGCTCAATGTGCATGCCAATGACTGCTAATGGGAAATGAGAGACAGGAGTATTCGGTTTTTGGTTAACGCGCACGCTGCGATCCCCATTACCAGCCATTGGCATGTACATTGAGCACTATCGGACAAGAAAGGGTTGCTACTCTATACTCGCTGGGTGTAACCTCTTTAGTTTTAGAAAGGTTTAGCGAGCGTTGAGCCGCAGTGCCATGAATACAATGAACTAGTATATACCATGAATGAACTCGAGGTGGTTAAAGGGGGGAGTACATACGAAGCGCAAGCTATAAGAAAGTAAAAACGGAATTCTCCTGTCTCTGGTTTCCCATTAGCAGCCATTGACATGCATTGAGCACTATCTGACAGGAAAAGGTTGCTACGTTATACTCGCTTGGCGTAACCTCCTTGGTTTTAGAAAGGTTTAGCGAGCATTGGGCCGCAGTGCCATGAATACAATGAACTAGTATATACCATAAATGAGCTCGAGGTGGTTAAAGGTGGGAAGTAGATACGAAGCGCAAGCCGTAAGAATGTAAAAGCAGAATTCTCCTGTCTCTCATTTCCCATTAGCAGCCATTGGCATGTACATTGAACATTATCTGACAGAAAAATGTTGCTATGTTATACTCGCTGGGCGTAACCTTTTTGGTTTTAGAAAGGTTTAGCGAGCGTTGGGCCACAGTGCCATGAATACAATGAACTAGTATATATCATGAATTCAAGGTGGTTAAAGGTGGGAAGTAGACCCGAAGCGCAAGCCGCAAGAAAGTGTGCGTGTGCCATTTCTCGTTTAGACCTTATAATGACCGCTGGATGGCGGTGCTTCTATATGGGGAATATATGATGAAAAGATGCGAGATAGTGGTACTTGGAGTGTTGAATAGGTGGACGAACGGACACACAGATAGATGCATAGATGGACGCATGAACGGACGCAGGGGCGGATGCATGGACGAACGCGGGGACGGACGCACGAACAGACGCACACACGGACGAGCGGATGGACGCATGGACGGTCACACAGACGGACGCATGGACGGACGGAAGCAAGAATGAATGGACGGACGAATGCTTCGCCCCACTCTCCATCATTCACTCCGTGAACATGCTGCCAATTTTTTTCTTCGTTTCGCAAGCATTGCAGGTAGTACAGTCCATCACTTCTACTAGCGCAGTTCAAGTACGAGTGGTTGCAAATGATTCAGTCGGTGTAGTCGAGTGCGAACCGTAAAAGTGGAATGTTACACAAGGTCATGTTTGTTCATTACTCAGGGAGGATTTCTTGAATGGCGCAACACCCTGTAAATCACAGTATTCTATCATCTACACTGCATGTTGTTCTTATTCTTCGTACTGTTCTTATTCTTCGTACTGTAAGATTGTAGTCGATTTCAGTGGTTCTGAGTTACGCTGAAGGAATTTGGCATCTTTACTATGTTGTTTCTAGATTCACGCCCACTCCTGCAACAACTCCACAATTAGGCTTCAGTTTGTGAAATAAAAAAAACTGAATATATATTTGGGATGTCTCATTTCAACACAAAGATTTTTTTCAAAAGATGACGACGCTGCCTTGCAACATCTATCATAAAAAGAGGAAACGCAACGCTGTGCTCTTCTACTCTGCCCTATTTATCTGCGTATTATTAATACAGTTCCTGCAGTGACTGCGCAACCGCTGTAAGTGAACATCGTAGCTTTTTTAGTCCTGATGGGGAAGTTTAAGCCCACAGTACGTCAAATATTCATAAGAAAATGCTTGAGCAATCCAGGAGTTTACTTGTGAAAGCATAGGAGAATCATTTGGAGTAAATTATGCAATTAAGTTGAGCCATTTGCTAAAAATTTGATAATTGCACAAACATGACTCAGAAGCCATACAAGGTAACGAAGGAATGTGAAAGGATTATTTCTGTGCGTCACAGAACTCAAAGTAAAGCCGCTTTTCTTTGGCAGTTAGGGAAAAAGAATAGCAACATATCCATCACCCCAAAACATAAATTTTTGTGGTCTCTTCACATACCAAGCTGTTCCATGTTCCTACCGTAAAGTGAAATGAATGAATGAATGAATGAATGAATGCAATTTTATTTCAAATAAATATTTCTCGCGAAGGTGTAGCCCTTAGTATAGGACTTTTACATGAGGGCTTTGCCGTCTTGCAAGCCCTGTTGATCAGCTCGAGTTGTTCTGGCTTCCAGCAGAACAGCGCAGCCTCCCACTACCCTATTATTGGTGTGCAGTTTCTTGACACCACCCGTGAGTGGTGGCGGGCCCACGCCACGTGATATAATATTGTCATGGGCTAAGTAGATGCCTGAGGATGACGACGACGAAGTGCTGAACGTGAACGTGCTCGGACTGCAGCAGCGTCGTACGCATTAGCTCGCCAGTATATTCGCCAGTACGCATTTGCTCGCCAGTGTATACCTTATTCCCCGTAACAATATTGGCTGTTCTCCATGTAGCTCAAATTTGTTGGTATGTATTGCCTGGATAGATTTTGCTGCAAATATTGAGATCGGGGTACGTGTTAGTATGCAGCTGTCTCCAGGCAACCGACTGCTCTCTGCTGAGGTCTTTGTGAGGAGGGGGTATATCCTCCTCTGGGCTCTCTGGTATTCTGAAATCGCTCCATAGCGTCTAGTAACTGTGCCTGGTTCCTTGTCACTGTGCGCCCCCTCCCCCCCCCCGATCGGCGTATTCTCGGGCAATGGCGTCGGCACGCTGATTCCCTGTCACAGTTTCATGGCCTGGTGTCCACGTAATGGAGCAGCTCGAGAAGGCGATTTTTCTTCCCCTGTGTATGCGGCTGGCAGTGAATATACGGCTACTGCTGTACTGTCTACACGCTTCTTGCTAGTCAGTGACATTTTCTGCAGTAGACTCGCAGCTCTGGTCTGGTGCCTGATGGCGAGTGCGACAGCTACTTCGTCAGCCTCGAGGATGTTGCTGCTTCTAATCGAAGCGCTGTTGAATTGGCTAAGCTCAACAACGCTTACAACTGCCCCGGAGTGTTCTCTTTATGTGATCGCGTATACATACAATACATCAGTTGTCGCCTTGAAGTTTTTTCTCGTGTGCTTCTTGTCTGGCTTTTTTCGGGCGTTATGTAGTTTTGGATGCATGTTTATAGGTATTCGGCTGATTTCAATTATCTTGCGAATCTCCTTCGGTATGTGTTCCTCGCTGTTGATTTCTCCGCAAGCATCCCTCATGCCCAAATTCTGCAACGTGTAGCTGTCCGTTGATGTCAGCATTAGTCCATTTTCTGGGCAAAAAGGTGCGTCTTAATATGTTTTTTCACGGTGTGGTTTATCCCCACTTTCTGAAATTTCTCTCTCGTAGCGCTGACTGGTAGACCGAAAGCACATTGATATCATTCGCTATTTAATGGTACAGGTAGTACGGAGCTTCTCAATTGCTATCTTTTTCTTGTCCTGATTATTAATGTAGGCTGCGAGGACGCAGATGGTTTCCACTTCTTTCACCGATGATTGATCAAGTTGCATATTCAAAAGAATGCGGTTGCCGCGTTGCCTATATAATAGCGATTCTTGTTTGAGGAGAGGGAAACCAGCGAAGCCCGCATGTTCGACCGATGCATTTTATAGTATCCAGAGCATCCAGCAGCATGGAACAGATGGAAGCACTTCTTACATCTGTCTCATGTTGCCGGTGTTCGTTCATATAGGAACGTCATCTGCGCATACGCCCGGGTATTTTGTTGAGTTCTCTAGGAAGATCCGCTAATTTTACATAGCATAATAGTGGTGAGATAACTGCCCCATGCGATGTACCGGAATCTTCCAAGTGTGCCCTGCTTTTTTTTTCGTTTCAAATGACGGGTGGGTACAGAAAGGGGTATGTCTGAAGGGCAGTTTTAAAATAGAAATACAATGTAGGAGCGTTGCGTGAGAGAAAACACGCTGAAGCTCGTTCGACACCTGCGTGACGGCAGCGTTCAGTAGTGTGTATGAATAGCTCACCGTTACTGTGCCGATGTATGCATGGTGTGTGGTTGAGTCGTTTAATGCAGCGCGTGGCGGCTGGTTCGCATGCTCGTTCGGATTCTTTGGAATTTTTCCGTTAGATTCAGTTTTCTTTGTGCGTTTATATATATATATATATATATATATATATATATATATATATATATATATATATATATATATATATATATATATATATATATATATATATATATATATATATATATATATATATATATATATAGGGAGCTATGGCGGCAAGGTAACGACAGATATCCGCCCAGAGGTAACATATCATTCCTATTGCAATAAATTATTTATTATAAAGTGACTAATTTAGCGCTTCTAACTATACGAGCTATTTTCCCAAGAGTATATGTTATCATGTTATCGAATGGTCAACAGCGCGTTGCCTAACTACCGATGATGTCCGTTCTACCATACAGTTTGTTTTCTGGCTCTTAGCGGCTTTTCTGAGAACATGCAGTCCGGTACCATACAGTCTTTTCCTCATCAGGAATGACTAGCCTGAGGTTATCCTCCGCAGAATAATTAATGAACAGTCTTAGGACTGTTGAGTTGTACATAACATCCCCCGATACTATAACAACGCAACTGAAAGACAATGAGAGGGTTCTTCTTTAGGCAGCGCGCTGTAGTGGTACCCTGTTGTTAGGACAATCACGCTGTTGTTTCGGAGATCTCCGAGCCCAGTTCAATTCTTCGTTCAGGCAGCAAGTTTGACAAACGTTCCTAGGTTCGATTTATTAGAAAAGGCAGCGGCAGCCACTGTCAGCAAAACATGATTGGGTTAACAACGAAAGGGTCTCTTTAACATGTCTGTCTTTTTACGCAAACGATAGGGAAAAAAGTACATTGGCGTAAGAGAACCAACCTGCTCACTGAATGCAGTGTTGAACTTGAGGAAGGCGTCAAGCGCGCAGCCCGTGAACATCACTCCCAACAAAGTGACTGCGAACGCCGATGGCGGAAGACATCGCCGATGCCGCTTCCATAAAATGCACACGAGAACAACCTGTCGAGTCAATCAAAGACAGAAAAAGGCCACAACCTATTTTACATTTGAAAAGAATGGTTTTATCAACTATATGATTAATTCTTTTTTTGCAGCACACAGCGTAAAACGAAGAACGCACGACAAAAAAGATGAGTGGAGCTTTAGCTAATCCGCCATGCACAGTGTTGTAAAGGCTATTGTGCTTGATTGGTGACACGATAGTCACGCAATCGAATCGCGGCCGCGGGTGCCGCATTTTGAAGAACATGGGATGCTAGACGTCTGTGCGTTTAGATTTAGGTGCATGGCAAACAACCAAGCTAATCGCAATTTCGGAAGCCCTCCTCTACAGCATCTCTCATAATCATATGAGGTTTTTGAAGTGTAAAGCCCGAATGACTATGATTAAACATGTGTTACAGTCGTGAGTAAGTGTAGAAATGACAAATCATCAGGCTACAACAATGCGGACCACCTCATCACTAATTGTAATTACAGTACGATTCATCCGTGACAATGACCTTCAATAAACTAAGGAAAGCTCTATAAAAATAAAAGGAGTTCCGTTATCTTGCAAGAGTAAAATAAACAAACCATTATTTGTGACGATAATATTCTCAACTTCCGTCCTGTTCACATTCTTGGCCGTAATGAATGCCTCAGTTTTCAATGCATACGCGTTTTGGTCTAAGAATGTCATACGAACTGAATATTAACAGAGCTAGCTGGAATAACTCGGATACTCGATGATTCCCGGTACGCACCGTCCTCTTAAGGAGAATAAAAAAAAAGGCAGATCCCACGTACAGTGGTAATCGATGATTTGCGAAGCACGAATGAGAAAGGTTGATATGTCACTTTGAAATCATGCACAACGTTACGAGATGGAGGTAAATGATGCTGTACATGACTTCCGTGTCATGATTATCATGTTTGGACGCGTCGTTTACCTTAGTTATCTATTCACGTCACGTGATACCAAACTATGTGGAGCTAGCGAAACGACCGCGAGCACGCTATGAGCGTGGTATGTTGTCATGTCCTTACATTACACGCGTGTCAGGATTATCATGTTTGCGCCATTCATACATTTCGTCACCCATTGACGTCACCTAACACGAAATTTGGTATATGTGGAGCTAGCGAAACGACCGCGGGTGCATCATGAAGGGCCCGATATACTCCAATGTAGCGTTGACGCGCGCGCACGCTGGGCACGGCGAGGCTACGTTAGCAAAATGCGAGCACCCTGTAGTCTGACGCCAGGCCCGACCGGCGCGACCAGCGTCCGTCAGCACGGCCTGATGGCTACCGGTGTGAAATGCGACATGCTGCATTTCGAGCCGGTACATTACTTAGATAACACTGCGTCTCCATCTTTTTGGGACGGAGGGACGCTGGACGCGCTCAAACGCGCATGCGTCAAAGCAATGCAGCGCGAGGCGTGCCTGTGAGTGAGTATATGGCAGGACTGGCGCCCGGCGTCTCAACGCCGGCGTGACGTGTCGAAATGAACGCCGGCGAGCACGCGCACCGAATCACGTCAAAATGTATTGGCGCCTTCACTTTGCCATGTGGTCATGTTCTCACATTACACACATCTCATGATTATGTTTGCACCAATTACATACCTTCGTCATCCATTGACGTCACGTAATACCAAATTCGGCATGTGTTAAGCTAGCGAAATGGCGGTAAGCACCTCATGAGTGTGGCATGTAGTCATGTTGTTACATGGCACGCATCTTATGATTATCATGTTTGCACCAGTCACATGCCTTCGTCATCCATTCACGTACCGTAATACCAAATTTCATATATGTGACGCTAGCGAAACAGCCGCGAGCGCATCATGAGCTTGGCATGTAGTCATGTTGTTACATGACACGCATGTTATTATTTCCGTGTTAGGATCTGTGGCTTGTGTTCGCCATGCAGTCATGTCATACCACACCAGTTTTGCAACATGCCATGGGAACGAAACCGCCGCAAGAGCTGCAAGACCATGAAATGTAAATCATGACATTCGTGACATCCATATCTTGATTTTCATGTTATCACTAGTCAAATATGTTCTTCATACAGTCATGTAATGCCATACAAAGTTTGGTACCGGTACCATTATCGAAACGGCCAGGAGAGCTAAAAGTCGTAGGCGGCTAGATAGATAGATAGATAGATAGATAGATAGATAGATAGATAGATAGATAGATAGATAGATAGATAGATAGATAGATAGATAGATAGATAGATAGATAGATAGATAGATAGATAGATAGATAGATAGATAGATAGATAGATAGATAGATAGATAGATAGATAGATAGATAGATAGATAGATAGATAGATAGATAGATAGATAGATAGATAGATAGATAGATAGACTCAAAGTCAAAGTTCGCTAAGAAATGCTTCGCATTTAAAACAAATTTATAAGTTTCTCTGTCGCTCACTTTTTACTGCTTCCAGCTTGTCTGGAGCACACGTACATTAACCTATCTATAACTATGTAAGTTAACGCTTTGTCGAAGCGACAACTACACTTTATGAAAATAACGACTAAAAGGAAGTTTTGCTCTGCAAAGATAATTTTAATGTGCATTGAAAAACGTTCCTTCAAATATCTCCGCGAGCCGGGAATTGTCTTGTTACAAAGAATAGAGTTTTCTGTGAAATTTTCTGCAGGGGACTGTGGTACTGCGATCGATAAGCCAGTATGGTGATGATGGTAGGTAGTTCATGGATTTGGTTATCTTCGTGACTGCCGCTTCGAAGGCACTTGTGGCATTGTATATTATATTATACAATGCAACAAGCACACAGTATACTGTGTGCTTGTTTTTGTTTAAGATACAAGAATGATTGTTGAAGCTAACAAGACAAAACGTGAAGGTATTTGAGTGACGCTGATGAACTTTTGCTGCAGTTCCTACTGCGACAAATGGGCTGCAGGCCACATGGAGCTAAAGGGAGCCAAAAAATAATAAGCTTAGGCAAATCCATGTACTACCTATCATTCTCAAGATGGAGGAAACACCACGCGTTGGAGCTCCCATAGACACTAGCGCTGTGATGCCTAGAGTGCATTATTAGGAATCTCTATGTACCGAATGGCATGCGTGTTATCAATGTGGCGTAGTACTCTTGGAAGGAAAGTGGCGAGTGCCAGTTTTCAAGATAAGGAAACACAAGTAACACCTATTATACTCGTTCTTTTTCTCAAACGAATGTACTAAGAACTTTTTAAGAAGTATCTGCAGCTTAAAAAACAAATTTGCGATCCTAGAACCAAAAGCCACAAGACATGCTTGCAACCGCAATGGCACACAAATTAAGGCAAATTATCACATATGTTAAAATTATTCAAAAAGCCGAAAGAATGCTGCGTTAGTGCTATTGATAATGAGAAAGGGTGAAATAACAGTTTTGCCGCAAAGGTGATGCAATCAACGGAAGATAACAGTAACAGAATAGAATATTGTACGAAGCAAGGACAGCAACTAACTTTTTTCTTAAATCCAATCTCTCAAACTGTGCGAGACGCTAGTTTAAGTGAGTTTGGTCGCTCCAGAGAGCGAAGTTGGCGCCGTGCTGTCTGTCACATCGGTTAGAAGCGCTGAGAGCACTTTGAGAGCCATCGACTTTAGGCCTAGCACGAGGCGCATCTAATCGCATGAGCTCATCGTGTGACGGAGATGACCAACTAGATTTATTTCTGCTTCAGCCATACTCACCTCCAGCGCTTGCATCTTTTTTTTCTAACGAAGAGCACACGTTGTTTAGGGGAAATGTTATGAATTTGGCTTTCAGAAGAAGCATGATGGCTATGCAGTCAGTACAAATGCGCCTAAAGTGTCCGTAAAATTGCAATCGAAAAAAAAATTGCGGATTCTGAAGTCCTGCTGGCTCCGCCGTAATGTGGTCGTATGCACCATCGTAATGACGCGCCTATTTTTGCTATCGATGTGAAAAGAGCAAATTTCTCAATTGTAAAGAAGCCTGTGCGGATATATACCAAACGTTCACGCTCAAGAGACACGCTGCAACACTCCGTTACTTACCAGTGACAGCGCCATAGCGTAATCTGGCACCGCTTTGCGGAGGGCGTAAGTGGTTACGCACTGGCTCTCCCTGAAGTTTCCCAACGCATAATAGCCTTTGGTGAGGCAGAGACCCGTAGAAATCAAAAGCAGCACCTGCATAAGAAAGTCGAGATGTTTTATAAAAGAGAGCCTTTCGCGATTGTGATCACGTCAATTCGAACGATACTGCACGTTCAGATCAAATTAAGCGTAAAATCAGCTTTGCCGAATCTTCTTTATGCAGAGAAGCTCTCGCTTTATATGTTCAGGCAACTTGGTAGAAATCTGAAAAACATTTTGAAGGACTAGTACTTAAATGACCACAGACCACAACTACCTTGTCAGCATACATTTATTTATTTATTTCTAGACATATGTAAATATTAGATCTGTTCTTGAATGCTACAACCTTCACATAAGGTTTTAACAGAGGTTATGTACATTAGCTGAATTTACAAAATGGCAAACAAACAAGAATAATTTTGGTTAAATATTGCCGCATTCAACCTGCAGAGGAGAGCTCGCACAGCCAGAGAAGAAGACGAAGCTCTTGCCCGGTCCTCTTTACGAGCGCCTTTCATTTTTAATTAAAGTGAGCTCTTCTATATCGAACTCCTGCTGTGTCTGCGTCGTGACAATATGTACATGCTTTCACAAGAAAAAACAAAAAAGCGTCAAAATAAACATGTATAAGGCCATATAATGAAATCAGCACTACATTCAAGATTATCAATAATGGAGAATAGGTGCTACAGTGACCGAAAGAAATATGCACAAGCACGTGTAATGAAAATCAGACAGACAGAGAGAAAAAACTTCATTGAATTATCCGGTGGACGACTATTTTAGCCCCACGACTCACTGCGGGAATCTATTCATTACCTAAGACCAAAACATTACTTAAGCTTAAAACAAGTTTTTAGATGCAATGCTAGACGCACTTCTCTTGTGATCTCATAACAGTTTCGCTGTAAAACACTCCAATCCCCTTCGCTATGAGTGTATCGAAAGGACGATATTTGCGGGCTTGTTTGCCTTTGTTATACACTATATTAATAACAACTAACAGACATGAACACTAAGAAAAGTATATGGGATGGTATTTGTAATATTTATGGTGTAAATCTGGCGAAACTAAACTGATATTGTTTTAGGGCAGCTCAGTTTGAGCGTGAAGGAAAGATACTATGCAGTCAAGGAGGAAAAAAAAAAAACAGACGACAGTGTGAGCGCTAACTTTCAACTTTTGTTTATTGAGCACCCTTACAACACATTATATAGCTCATTTCACGTGACATCATACACATGAAAAAAACCATACACTTGTGACACAGCACACTATCAGGAAAACATAGTTGTGGTCTCATTACAAATTAACAATTTTATACCAATGCTTCACTGCACGCGCTATAGAAAATTGAGCTATTTTGGAGATAAGGCCACAGACGGCGTACTCACACACAGCTTCGCACATTTTGCAATAGCGTTCACCTCAATAACTTTCCTTGTCAACTTGTTACGGTTGTGGCCCAAGATGACATACTGATCAAAGAATGGAGTGCACCCACATGTCTTACAATGCACAGCCAGGAGACCACCGAAAGAAAGCTTGTTTTTTACATTACAAGAGTGCTCGCGCAAGCGGTCATTAACACACCTACCAGTCTCTCCTATGTAAACCGCGCCACACGACAGCAAGAACATGTACACAACAGCTAGGGCGCATTCAAAAAACTTAGTTACATGCTTATTTCCACAGGTGGGTTGCACCTCCTTTTTGGGGTGTTCGTAAGCTTACATAGACGGCTTAATTTGTCTGGAGCAGAGAACACCACGCGGACATTTCCTCTCGGGGCTATTTTTTTCAAATGGTGTGAAATCTGATGTACGTACGGAATCACACTGGTTTTCTCAGAATCGGGCTCACCATTGGTCTGCGGTCGTCCCCGCATACGTGGACCATTCAACAGGCACTCAGATACCGACACCTGCACCAACACTGGGTAGCCTGCCAAGGATAATCGCTTGCTTTGTCTTGCAAAACTAGCGGCCATTGTGTGACGGCACGAATTCAACAGGGCATTTCTAAAACATAACCTGGCAATCCCTCGCGTTATTAGCTTTAAATGCGCTGAATTGTACTGCAAGAAAGGCTTTTTAGACCACGGTTCATAGCACCAGCTAGTGTGTTCAAACGAACAAGAGAGACGAAGGTCAAGAAAGCGGATTGTGCCTTCTTGCAGCATTTCGTACTTTACTTCAAGTAGCACAAGACACTCCCTAATTATTGGCAAAATTTCTGCACCCTGCGGCTCAATCTCAACTGAAGAACAGTCAATAAGGAACAAGAAATTGTCCACACACCGAAAAACCTTTCGCAACATCTTCTGAGCGAACTTATCAGACAGCAAAATATGAAGATGGGTGAGAAAAAGATCGCTCAGTACGGGTGCAATGCATGATTCTATGCATACCCCCGTTTTCTATGGATAAACAGCGTCCTCCTGTTTGATAAAAGTTGACACGAAATAAAGATGTAAAAGCGGTAAAAAATGACTAGATATCGAAGCGTCATTCTTGAACCTTATGGAACTTATTATTCAATGGACTGTTCCCCTACTTCGAGCAGTTCTCTATAAGGAATCGAGTAAAAAAAGATCTTTGATGTCAATGGAAAATGCTTGGTAACCCTTGCCAGCATTAGTTAAAAAAAATTTATTTCCTCCTAGTTCCTTATCAGGAAGGGGTCTTTTATTCACAAACAGTTAAGCTTGGCTTGTAAAAACAGTGCTACTGGCTCCTGCCAGGAGTCGTATTCTGACACATTAACCCGTAGGGTAACGTCAACTTGATGGGTTTTTGCGTTGAATTGAACCGACAGGTGGTTCCTTTTGCTGTTTGACAATGACTTCTCTAATTTACCAAGGCTGAAGTTCTTGCATAGCTTAATAGCTGAGGATTTTACCCTGCTTAGTGATACGTTATCGCACCACTTGAAGACTGTGGCAACGGCACTGTTAGCTTTTTCATAAAACACCGCCGTAGGAAGCACACAGAAGCCACATTCCTTATTGGCTGGTAGCACACTTAGAGAATTGTGCGTCAGGTAGTCAGCGACGCGCTTAACCGAGAGTTTCAGACCTGATACCTTAAGGTGGGCCACCATGTGAACACCCTCACAAATAAAACGTGGAACTGCTTCCTCTGTCGCATAATTTGGCACCTGCCTCACGAAAGTCAACGGTTCTTCGGGTCTTCTGTTGGTTTCCACAGCGAACTTGAGACCCAATGATAAAGCGTCATGAATGTAGCCCGGAAGATTAACCTGCTCCGTCAGCGTGCACATGGTCGCTGCATTCGAGAACTTTTTAGGAAGACGGCTCTTGAGCTGTCTCAAGCAGACCTGCCACTCAGCTTCTGTCTTCTGGGCGATCAGGCGTGAAAATGTGCGCAGGTTTATGTCCAACAATGAGGGATCCGTTTCTATGCGTAACCACGTGAAGAGAAGTTGCCGATATAGTCTCGCGTGTCTGCGAAGCTCCGATTTCAGGATTTTTCACACCTTTGCGATGTGCTCCGCCGCAGGTGCAAAGCCACAAAAGAGCACGCCCACTTCGTAACGAACAATTTTTCACAGAAGCCCAGTGAACGAGCTTTGCAAACTAAAGCGGCGATAAGCAACACGATGCAGTAAGGGTCTTGACGGTAGGTAGGAAAAGGGCCCGTTGAACTAGAAATAAAATCAACAAGTATTGCCGACTGGGAGAGTTGGTGAATGATAAAATATTGCTTTAGCACAGCTCAGTTTGAGCGTGAAGTAAACACTATGCAGTAAAAAAGGGGTAAAACAGACGACAGTGCTCTAAGAACACCACAACATGACAAAATTCTTAATTTGTAATCAGATCACAACTAGGTTTCTTTGATGGTGTGCCGTGTCCTACGTGTAGGGGTTCGTCAAGCTATATAATGTGCTGTAGGGGCACGCAATAAACAAAAGTTAAAAGTTAGCGCTCACACTGTCATCTTTTTTTCCCCTTCTTTACTGCATAGCATCTTTCCTTCACGCTCAAACTGACCTGCGCTAAAACAATATCAATTTATCATGCACCAAGTCGCCCAGTCAGCAGTACTTATGGAAAATAAGCTGTGCGAAAAAATTTCTTCCCGCAACTAGGAAACGACCCGGCGATTTTCGATCTACGCGTCCAAGCTACAGTTGCGGTCACGTCACAATCCACTTTACAGGGTATACCATCATCGTTTTCACCATCATCATAATTATCATCAGTATCATCAGCCTGACTACGCCCAATGCAGTACAAAGGCCTCTCTCATGTTCCGCCAGTGAACTCGGTCGTGTGCTTGCTGCTGCCACTTTCTACCCGCGGACTTCCTAATCTCATTTTCCCACCTAACTTTATGTCCCCCCTTCACCCGCTTGCCTTCTCTTGGAATCGAATCTGTGAGTTTTAATGGCCAGCGGTTATCTTGCCTTCATGCCACGTGCCTTGCCCATGACAGTTTCTTCATCTTGATGTCGGTTATCACATCCTTACCACCAGTTTGTTCCCTAACCTACTGTGCTCTCTTCTTTTCTGTTAGGGTTACACGCATCATTTTCCTTTACATGCTCTCTGCGTCGTCCTCAGCTTACTTTCAACCCTCTTTGTAATCCTCTACGTTTTTGCTCCGTAGGTAAGTACCGGTAAGATGCAGCAGTTATATGCTTTCCTCTTGAGGAATGGTGGCAATCTAGCAGTCGTGAATTAAGAAAGCTTGCCAAATGTGCTCCACCTCACTCTTCTAGTTACTTCAATCTCATGAATCACCTCCGCGGCGGCCACTTGTTCTAAGTAGACGTACTATTTTGCAGCTTCAAGTGCACTGCTACCTATTTCGAAGCGCTGTTCTCTCCCGAGGTTGTCGTACATCACTTTCGTTTTCGGTTGACTAATTTTAAGACCTACCTTTCTGTTCGCCTTGTCTAATCAAGTAATCATAAATTGAGATTCATGATTACTGGATTCTTTAATTACAGTTGGCCAGGCGCGCCTGTAAAGCACGGCGCGCCTGGCCAACTGTGAAAGAACGCGCTTTCGCAACATTGCACCGGGTATCAGTCACTCAGCAATATATTGTCATCGGCGAGAGCAGGTTACAATGGTACTCTGCAATTACTCTAACCCCTAGCTCTTCCCATTCTAGGCTTCTGAATACCTTGTGCAAGCAAGTGGTGAATAGCATCAAGGAGATCGTGTCCCTTTGTTTTACACCCCTCTTTATTGTTATTTTGTCGCTTTCTTTATGGAGCACTACGGTGGCAGTTGATCCAGCGTAGATTTCTTCCAGCATGTTTACATGTGCTTCATCAACGCCCTGATTCATCATGTCTGCATGACTGCTGATATATCTGTTGAATCAAATGCCTTCTCTAAATCTATGAAAGCAATGTATATAGTGGTTGGGTGTATTCTGAGCATTTCTTTATTGCCCGATTGATAGGATGAATGTGGTCGATTTTTGAGTAGCCTGTACGAAATCCAAGAGGAAGGTATATAACGTCTGCATCTTCCAAGAGGGAGGTATATAACATCTGCATCTTGCCGGTACTTACCTACAGAGCAGAAACCTGGAGGCTTACAAAAAGGGCTTGTCTTAAATTGGGGACGACGCAGTGAGTGATGGAAAGAAACATGATAGGTGTAACCTTAAGATACAGGAAGAGAGCAGAGTGTATCAGGGAACAAAGTGTGGTTAGGTATATCATAGTTGAAATTAGGAAAAATAAATGGGCATGAGCCGGGCATGTACCGCATAGGCACGATAACAACTGGTCATAAGGGTAACTGACTGGATTCCCAGAGAGGGCAAGCGGATTAGGGGAAGACAGAGAGTTAGCTGGGCAGATGAGATGAGGAAGTTAGCCGGTATAAAGTGGCAGCAGCAAGCACAGGACCGAGTTGACCGGTGAAACATGGCCATGACCTTTGTCTTTGCAATGAACGTAGTCAGGCTGATGATGATCTACACCTTCAACAGTAGAACGCAATGCCATAATCAAGCCCAATGTGCATCGCCTTCTAGAATTGCTGGAATCGCTTCGGTTTTCGGTGCGCTGCTCAACCATGCCATAAGAAACTAAACGATTGTGCACGTAACATTTGCCGTCTCATTTTATCCTAAAATTCTTACTGCAAGTTGGTCGGTTGGTTGGGCCTCAGTACATTCAAGTGCTCACTATGCCATAATTGTTTCTTCTGCGATTCCACGCAGGGTCATATGCACATCCGTAAAGCAACAAGCGAAGTTACGCAGCTGCTCACTTTGTCCATGTTTTCGCACCTGATGCCTCAGTGCTTTGTAATGGGTGAGCCTTTAAAACATCCACTCATTGCGTGACTCCCGTTTGGACGCCTGACACAAATGTATATGCTTCTGCCGCACAATATTACATGGGTTGAGACAAATCCTTCCATGACGCGACATTCTTATACTGTTTTGTTTTCCGAAGCATCGTCGGTGCTAGTTCGGTGACCTATTGAAGTAGTTAGAGCCACTATAGGGGCAAAAACACTCCCAGATATTGCACACTTTGCATGTGTATTTGCACGCACATGCTCAAAACGCACGTGAAAACATGAAATAGGTGTGGACAAACCCCCTCTCTCTCTCTAAGAAATATGTCTAGCGACACCCCTGTCGCCTACTTACCATAGTACTGACAAAACTATGTGACGAAGATATTTTGTATTGTCGCTTCGCAGTAAAGTCGAATTCAATGACAGATGGTCGCCTGTAAAGCACGGCGCGCCTGGCCAACTGTGAAAGAACGCGCTTTCGCAACATTGCACCGGGTATCAGTCGAATGGCTTCGCTAAAATTTCTTATGAAATCAGAAGCGATTTTTTGCGTACTGCAAACACTTTTGATGTCTATGTATATATGTGTCATCTAGCCTCCCACGCCTGAATGCTATTGTGATCACCCCTTTAACTTAAGGTAAAACAAAATTAAGTACAGAAGGTTTAGGTGTTTTGACAAATCTGACCCGCTGGTCATGACCGGAATAATGTTGCAGTACCATCGCATACGTCGTCAAATATTTTCAGCCAGACAGTGCCACATATCCGTGGGTGGGTATGTGCCACATGTTTTTGACACAACATATCTACCCAGGAACTGCGAGAACATACGTGCGTGATTTTAACGCGTTAGCGTTAAAAAAAAGCTGAGATGGGCATTACCCGGTTAATGTAAAAACAATTCGGCAGATCCCAACGTACCCGAGAATCGACGTTATGCGAAGCATGAGAAGGGAAGGTGACCGTGTTGCATTTTTTCATTGAGCGACACGTCATGAAATGACCCCTAATATATGTACAAGTGTTGCACGCACAGACATATGGTCAAGAGTTGCAGATGTTTATATGACCAGTTGTTTGCACTTGCGCAACGATGTCAACTGGAACAAGCGTATTAGCAACACCAGAAGCTGATATGAAGCGCTGATGCTCACGAAGATGCTGGGTCTGGGCAGTGCTACATAAAACTACAGCGCATGGCACCGAACCACAATGGACGTTAACCCGATTTGATGACTGTATCAAATGAGTACAAGTGTAATGTTTATGAAATTGGGTAGGCAGCTCTGCCACCACTATGACGTTTCACGAAGGCTAGCGTCTATTTGAAAATTAGTTCTGAGACTTAGCGTAGCTCGGTGGTAAAATGCTTCATATCCACGCAAAATGTTTGGGTTCGATTCCAGCCGGGACCCTGACATTTATTCTTTGCATTAGTCGGGGGCTCAACGCTGCCTATGCCAGATTTTTCCGAACACTGACATTTATTCTATGCCTTCGTTGGGCCGACGCTATTGATGTTCGGGTATTGCTTAGCGCTCACGCGTTAAAATTGCCCATGTGTGTTGTCGTCGTTCCTGGGTAGATATTAAGTGTCAATCAACTGTGGCATATACCCGCATACCAACAGCACATACACGCCTGTGGGTATGTGCTACTGTCTGGCGAAAAGTTTTTGACGACGTACGCAACGGGATTGTGACATTATTCATGTCTTGACCAGCGCGTCATATTTGTCAAACTATCGTACCCTCCCTTGCTTATTATGGTTCACGCCAAGTTAAGGGGGTAACCCCGAAAGCACCCTAACGCAAACGGATAGATAGATAGATAGATAGATAGATAGATAGATAGATAGATAGATAGATAGATAGATAGATAGATAGATAGATAGATAGATAGATAGATAGATAGATAGATAGATAGATAGATAGATACGCTCAAAGTCGCTGAAGTTTGCTAAGAAATGCTTCGCATTTAAAATGTCAGGGTGCCAGCAGAAATCAAACCCAACCATTCTGTGTGGCAATCAAGTAAACTACCGCAGAGCTACGCCAGGTCTTGCAACTTCTTTTTAAATGGACCGTATTTGTGAAGCTTCAATAGGAGGAGCAGTGGTGGCTATCCAATTTTATAAACATCATAAATGTACTCGCACGATCCAGCCGTTACGTCGGGTTAAGTTCAACTGTACTTAAGCGCAATGCAGTAAAGGTGAGTCGCAGTTTGTACTAATCAAGGAACAGCATGAACTGACATTCGTAATTTGAATTCGAAGGTGTTATGAAAAATTCGTGCACCTCTACGAAATGAATGATGACGAGTGGGCGGAGCCATAGGTCCTAAGGTCCACAATTTCTCCGTTGAAGTGGCCGACTAGTATAAAGCCAGACAGATGAACGGATGGACGCATGAATAGGTGAATATATGCGCGGACGGACGAACAGGTGGAGGTATGTATGAATGCACAGATGGTAGAACGGACGGACTCATGGGTAGAGTGCATGGTTGTATATATAGACGTGTGGATGGATAGACAGATGGCCACATGCATTGGTGGACAAACAGACGGATGGCGCGGGAGGTATGCACGGATGGACGGACATGTGGACAAATGAACGAAAGAATGGACGGATAGATGCGAAGCGGACGGACAGACGGGTGGTGTGGGACGCATGCACAAACGGACGGACAGATGGACGCATGCATGGAAGGACGCACGAATAAATGGACAGCGATGGCGGACGGACATGTGGACGCATGCATTGAAGGACAGACAGATGCACGTATGGACGGACGCACAAATTCATGGATGGAAAGATGGATAGATGGACGAATAGACGCATGGCGCGGTTTATCACGTATTATGCCACGGTATCGTATAGTTTATTGCGCATCAAGTCGGTTGCTTACACATACGTTTTCATTGTTTGTTGGGCAGGCGTGTAGTTTCAGATTGTTTTTTTTTAGGGCGTGATGGACGCCAACTAGGTCAGTCCTAAAGATATTCGCCTCTAGAAGCTAGCTTTGGCAACGTTGACCCGATGAACGCGTAGAAAAATTCTTTTAACGTGTATGCACAACGATACCATGGTCCCAGCAGGAATTGAACCCCAGCATTCTGCGTGTAAGTCAAACCTTCTACCTCAAGGCCATGCCAGGTCTGAAAAGTTCTCTTCAAGAAGACCCTAATATTCGTGAAATATTCATTGCGGTTGCAGTGCTGGTTATCCGATCTTATAAGCAGTACATGCGCACTATCATACGGCCGTGACGTCGGGTTAACGACAATTGTAGTGAAGCGCCACCCATGAAGCTCATTTATGTAGCAGAATCCAAGGCCACCATCTTCACTGGCACAAGCGCTACAAATTAGTCTACTGCTTCTCGCGTTGCTAATACCCATGTTGCTGTTCGCAGCGTCGCACAGCAGTTAACATGCGGCTGTTTAACATATGCTGTGCGTACAACATTTGTACATATCTTTAGCACATTTTGTAACGTTTTTCTCAATGAAAGGTTACAGCGCAGTCATTTTCCCTCCGAGTTCTTCGCATAACATCGATTCCCGAGGCACGGGAGATCTACCGTGTTTTTTCCTTGATGAAACAACTGCCGCATTTTTTAAATCTGTCAAGTATTATCGGAGCTACAGACATTTGTCGCATGCTTCAAACGCTTTCTACCTTTTTTTATCAGCGAGTGCGTACAGAATTACGCTGGGACGCAATCACAAAAGAGCAAAACGATGCATTTGTTAGCCAGTATGCGTCATGAGCACGAGCATTGTCTTTTCTTTCGAACGCGTGGCTTCTTCCATAGAGTTAAATACAGACTCTTCTCAGTGTGCTCGTCAGCGCTAGGATGCCTTCATGCTCACGCGCTCCACTCATGACGAGGACAGCCGCGTCGTCTGCTGCGACGGCCGCCATTGTGCCTCCTGGCACTGCTGGCTGGCATGCGAAACGTGTTTCAGAACACGCTTGCGGTGCGCCAATACGTTCGGCAACAAGTGTACGCTAGCGAGCTTTTCAATTTTTTCAAGCTCGGACAGCTCCTAGTGCTATTGTTGCCTAAATTCTTATCAAGGGAACGATGTACGTCCATGAAACTAATGGCCTGTGCATGTGTTGATTTAAAACGAATCTTTTTCATCGGTCGCAACCTAGGGTTTCAATAAACCGAAACACTTGTTTTTTTTTCTTCGTGAATTCTGCTCTCTACATATGCCAAGAGTTCTTCAAACAGTGATATACATGTCAGCAACAGCGGTATACGTATACCAACGCGCAAAGTTTTTTTTTTTGTGTGTGTGAAGCTACCCAAGCGTAATGGTAGGTTTCCCTACCAAGCATAATAGATACATTTTGTGCTTTTGAATAATTAAAGGGATTACCGAATGTTTGCTTTAAGTCTCATATATATATATATATATATATATATATATATATATATATATATAGGGATGAAGTGTATACTTAAGGGCTCGCTTTTCCGTGTTTTGACACAATATTAATGAGATCTAACAGACACAAATGCCAAGGAATGTATAGGGGAAGTTGTTAGACCACATTGTAAAGTGAATATGAAGAAAGAAAACGGGGTGAAAAGAAAACTTGCCGTGGGTGAGACCCCAACCTGCGACCTTCGTATATATATATATATACATATATATATATATAAGGGAAGGTAGTGTACACCTGAGGGCTCGTTTTTCCGACGCTCACGCTCCCTCCTCAGGGCTAGTTATTTCTTCACCCACTTTTGTTTCTTCTTATTTACCTTACATTGGTTCTAATAACTTCCCCTATACATTCCTTGGCATCATTGTCTGTTAGATTTCATTGTAATATATATATATATATATATATATATATATATATATATATATATATATATATATATATATATATATATATATATATAGGAAAAACAATTACGCGGACTCCGATTGAATAAAAGCAGGGAATAAGAACTTTGGTTTGTCTGCCACTGCATATTTTCACTAACTCTTTGTCTGGCCCACCACACGAAACGTTATTGAATATATACAGTGGCAAACCAAATATGACAAGAGAAGAAAGCAATCCATGGCGGACTTTTCTTTGGACCGCCACTGGTTGCTTCACGGCGATCGTGAACCAGAAGAAAAAAAAAACCAACTGCGTAATGTATTGAAAGTGGATGGGAACGCAACGACGAAACACAGAAACAGTGAAAGATATCACAGTATTTACTAACTGCAAACGTGCATACATGAACATCAGATAATCAAAGAAAGCAAACTTGGCTGTAAGTTGAGGGCACGCAGTTTTACTGTGTCCATTTCTCACGAAAGGTTGACGCCGGCACAAGTTTTGCTAGCTTTTCCATTCAAACTTTCACCTGGACACTGTCGAAGGTGTATGCGCAGCCTTATACTTGCGTACATCTGAATGAACATTCTGTATATATCGTCCTTGTGCTGCATTCATGCGCACAGGCTTTGTCGTTGTACCTTGCTTAGGTATGCCGATAGTGAACGAAGTGGTGACCTTATTGCGAGTGTTTTATCCGAGCACCAAGCGTTCATAGCCGTAAAATGTTCTTCATAATCTTCCAGGGGTTTCATCACCCCGCTGCTAGGATAGATGTACTTTCCGTTCGAGACATACTCTTTCAGTGCTGTGAGTGAGGCATGCTCATCGCTCGCAGTGCCAAGGAGAGCATCTTTGCATTTCGTACACTTCGCGTATGTCATTATTCCTTTCAATATAAATCCTCTAAAGTAAAACAGAGCACTGCATTCTCTTCGCGATAATTCTTCAATGAACATAACCTCAGAAAAGTTGATCTCTTCAAGATCATTTTCGACACACGCCTTCTCCCCTTGAGATAAACTGTTCACAAGGTAATCTTGGTCATCAAGTTCATAACTTCCCGTCCGTGGCGAATGTAAAAGTTTACTGACGCTCACGAGTCTCAAAGCACATTTCATATCGTAAGCACTGGAAACCGGCTTTATAAGCCGCACCACGGAAAAAAGGTTCTCCAAGCAGTCTTGCAGCAGCCTACTTGTGAGAAGGAACTCATAGTCTTCGTCACTCGAGAGCAGTTTCTGGAGGCGAAGAACAGCCATAGTTAATATGAGCAAGCCTTCTTGCGATGGTTTCCAGTGCGATGTCCATTTTCGTAGTTCTGATTGTTTTCATTGCCATGTGCATAGTATATAGGGCTTCGAAATACTTCGCCTTGTTTCCGTGACTACTGCTGAATGCCGCCAGGACATCAGTGCATACCACTTTGAAACGAGCACCATGAACCAAGCTGCTGTTTCCGCTTCCAGTTTTTATAGTCCTTCCTTTACAAGGAAGTGGATAGCTGGTGGAGTTAGTTTCCCGAAAAAGCTGTACAGCTACACCAACCTTCATTTAAGTGAAGTGGCCTGTGTTGATGTGAACTTTAGACAAGTTTAGCACTACCTTCAACTCTCTCGCGTAATCGTGTTCAAGTACTGCCTCAACATATTCTAGGTTAAACTCTGAAGATGGCAGGCCATTTTCGTCCACTATGGCCTGACTCAATGTGAAAACTTTGGAGTTCAAGAGTTGACCCCTGCGGTTTTTCAGCACGTGGGCCTGATCAGCCATGAAAAATAGTTCTTTGCCGTCCATGCAAGGGTGACGTAAGGAACATACCATGGTAGAATCTCTGTGACTTGAAAAGCCAAATTCATTCCACATTGCGCAGTTTGCAGAGTCCATGTCACAGATGACTACGCGAACATTCAGAGATATTTCACTACACAGCTGTACAAGCTTTAGTACGTAGTTTTTCAGCAAACAACTGTCGAAGGGTCTTCCAGTCAATTCATACGATGACTTGCTTACACCTTTTGTTCAGGCCGCCTAACATAAATACATGAGCGTGATTAGCAAGCTCAAGAGGCTTCGGGGGAAAAGATGCTCCTCCAAGAAGTGTGTCTTCAACATGGTCCATCTCGAACACCGGCTCTATTTTCATTTTGTCCATAAAAAGAACGCAGTCCTTTTCGACATCCTTCATAGTCTCAGCTTTGCATTGCATAACATCGATCACTTCTTGAAGAATGCCTGGGAGGAACTTTAAATTTTGAATTCTTCGCGCAAATGCCCTGTAGGATAGGAGAAGATATCCCATTTTTCTTAGCATCTGATATGCCGTTGTTCCGCAAGTGAACTTAATTTGAAGGCCTTGCTTGAGAGTTTGTGCAGACCGAGTTTCCCAAGCTGCTACTTCTTGAAAGAGCGCTAACTTGATCGTCGTTAGGAAATTTCAACTTTTGTGAAAGATTCATCGCGCCACTTTCAAGTTTTTCGCACTTTTCTCTTGAGACTTTGAACTGTGTTCTTGGCAGTGGCATAATTTTGCTGAAGTTCTGAATACTTTCGTGTAAGGTCTGCAAGCTTTTTCTTCAGCTCCGCTGATTCTAAAGTACAGTTTGGTGTTTCACCAGCCGAAACTTTGACTTCTCTTGCATCTGCATTCATAGAGTTTGCTGACAGTTTGCAAACTGCGACGCCGACTTCCATGGTGTCGTGTTCGTAAAGCATCGTTTCTTGCCGTGAAGATTCAATAACTGCACGACATTGTAGGGCCTCTCGTGGTGTTTCAACTGTAGTTGGAGATTGACGTATCCCCAGACCAGTCTTGACGGCCTCTTTAATGGAGGGCGCGGACACCATTCTTTGCTTTGGTGGTCTTCGTTCTTTAGGCAGCGCTGCAAGCAGAAGCGTATGCGTTTATCAACCTTATTCAAGTGATGGCAATATGTCAAGCCTGTGATTAGTTTTATAATGTGACAAATGCAGCTGGTAGCGGCATCGTCATTATCGGTAAGGTACAGCTCGTGTGGCTGGTCAGAAATGCCTACGAACGTTAAAATGAGCTTGTAAATTTTGGATTTTGCAAAATTTCATTCGTTTTAACTTTATAGAAGTTTCAGACTCATACATTTCCTGCAATGAATACTGATTTATGACATCCAAAAAAATAAGTTCACTACTTACGTCTGGAGGTGAAAAAAGTTGCGACTGCATTCGGTTTGAACTTTTTCCGGCCACCTGCACGGTTTTGCTCGCAGTTGTTTGGCTTGAAATGAGCCTGCCAAGAACATTAGAATAGTGTGTTGACAGTCTGGTATGACAAAAACGACTACCTCTCATTGTGACTAAACCTGCACTATAGTGTGTGCAGTATGGTTCATGGCAAGAGCTAGCAGTGGCTTGGACTACAGGTATGGAAGGAGCTGAGCTCGCGTCAGGCCGAAAGTTAGGAATTTTTTCATGCGGGAGGGGGCTTTTGCTGAAGGCTGTCACTATTTCAGAAAGAACACCTTTCGTGGTATTTATTTTTCGGTAAAACGCCACTCCATCAAAATATTGGTTGAGGGACAAAGGACCAAGGCTTTTAGCACCTTCCCCCTTTTCCCATTTGCGGGCTTGGCTCCTGTGTGCTTTTACGAGGTAATAGACCTTACCTGCTGCTAGAGTAACACTTCAAAGTTTTGCAATAAAAATTTGTACAAATCAAATATATTATACGAAGGACTTCGCTTATCAAAGGCGAATATAAAGTGGCAGTTGCAGATTTTGTCCATCGAAAGCTTCGTAGCCAAGGCACCAAAATTTTAGTTAGGTAGAGTTTAATGGTCGTGTTAGAACACAACATAGCGCTTCCCTTGTTAGCCAGGTAAAAGCCCTTGCTGCACAAGTGTTCTGACGGCGACACACTAAAAGCAGGCGTTGTGTCACAATATTAGGCATTTCTCATTTTTCGTAGGAAAAATGAATTTTGTATTCAATCGCAGTGATTTTGGCAGAGATTTCGAAATGTCAGCCCATTCGGGGAACATGTGCACGATTAAGTAATTGCAGCAGCCAGGATAAAACATTTTCACCCAACGACACTGCTCTGCAACACGTAGCAATACATCGTATTGTATAAGTGTACTTAAACTCTTTGACTAACCTGAAATGTCGTTGTTGGTGCTCTATATTTCATATATACACCAGCCTTATATGTGCCATAATTTCTTTCGGCGGAGTTGCTCCAACGAATGGCTCATGTACTCCCAAAGTGCTGTGGATAGTGCGCTGCATGATGTTTGGCTACCTGAATTTTCCCTACGCTCACAACAAAGAAATAATAAAGTGCCAGATATTGCTGGCTCACCGAATTATCATGCATTCTTACAAAAAACAGCAACAAATATTTACTTACGCTGCAAATGTATGATGCATTTGTCGGATGCAACTTTCCACGCTTGACTTGTACCGTCCAAAGAAGTCGTCTTGTAGGGTCTCTTGGAAATCAGTACAATTTCCAGCCGTTCCTAGAATGATTGCTGCACTGCGGCACGCAACACCCAGGCATGTGACAGCAGTGGGCGCATATAATTGAAGAAACACGAGCACTGACAAAAAAAAAAAAAAACCACACGCGCGCCACGCAGGAGGGACTGGTCTGAGGAGTCAATATGGCGGCCACGCTGTCTCCAAAACAGGGAAGGCGGCACCTGCCCTTTTAAAAGCCCACACCACTCTAGCGGGGGTGAGCTTGGACTGTAGTCAGCGCACTGTAGTCAATGCACAGTAGTCAGAACGAGGATGGGGCGGCATCCAGCGGCGGCCACACTAGCTTGTTGTGCAGCTCGCAGTGCTCATGTAATCACTCTTTGTGGACTTTGTGTTTATCGCGTGTTCATGTGGGTTTATGGCGAACCTCGAATGGTTGAAAATAGGGGTGTGGGAATATTCAAAAAGCTCGAATAAGGAATAGGTGCGGCACGTGATTGCTGACCTGAAAGCCGCGGGTTGGAGCCCGGCTTTGGCAGTCACATTTGGATTAAGGCGAAGTGATAAATGCCCATATATTTATATTCGGCGCACGTTAAGGAAGTTCAGACTGCCGAAATTATCGGAGCCTTTCATGACGGTGTGCCTTTTTGTCACATGATGATTTGGGCATGTGAAATTCCAGGTAATATTGTTAGCAAAAAAATAGGTCTACCTTCTATTCAGATAAACGCTACGGTAAGAATAGGAATAATGAATTTCGGTTTATATCTCACAAAGGCTTTTAAAAGTGTAGAAAAGGGCTTGAATGCATAGACTCACCATTTGAATGGCGTCAAGTAGCGTCCAATACGGCCCATCTGGTACAGGAGGATAATTGTTGCGTGCTGTTTGCGCCGCCCCGAAGAAAACGAGGACTCCGAGGGGAAAACACTTGAGAAGGATGGCTGCTGTCTCGGCAGACCTCAGCTCGTCTTCCATTTCCACGACACGTTCTAAAGTAAAACAAATTATGCCATGAATGTACTGATGCTTGTTATTATTGTCCATGTGCATAGCAAAACATTATATGTGTGGTTCTCTATAAGCGGAGAGGAGGAGGGGGAAAGGCAAGTCACCGCAGCGCCACCCATTCGCGGCTACTCCCATTGGTAGAGTCTGAAGCGGTACGTGCTCCGCAACAGATGGGACAATTTAAGTGAAGCGGTGACGTGGTTATCACGAATAGAGCCCTGCCGGGGCCCGGTTCAGCCCAAAAGCCCGGTCGGGCAGTCTGAAACGTTTTCCGGTGGGCCCGGGCCGGGCTACGGCTTCAAATTTCGAGTCTAGGCCAGTCCCAGGCTTGATGCTACGGGCCTGGGCCAGGCCCGCGCTTGAGGCTGTGGGCCAGGCCGGACCCAGGGCCACTTATTTAGAGGCCGACACTGAACCTTTGAGCCCACTTGAACGTGATGGACTGCATCTTTTAAGGAATTATATGCCATGCTGCAGTGACACGTGCTAAGATTTGGTGCAATTCGAAGCTCTCTATGATGTAGTCCGTGCTAACTCAGTATGATACAATAGAGAACCTCCTGGACTTAAGGGAAAATCTACTCTTGGAAGACGACAATACGGCCATCTTGATAAAGATCGTCGAATTCTCGAAGACCTTCAACAAGGCCACCGAAAAGCTTGTGCAGGACAAAGTAGTACGCTGCCCCTTCTATTGATGTACTACGCGAAACTGAATATGCACGTTAGTGCTGCTTCGACAGACACACCAGCAGTATTCAAGCTCATTTCGAAGACGCTAGAGCTTCCTCAAATGAAACGCTCTACCGAAGAGCTTCATAATGGCAACGTTGTTTTGGCAGCCTTTTCGGCATCGCGTTCTTGATGAGCAGGAGTGGAAAACTGTTCACGACGGCGTACGCGAATTGTCGATTGACGTATACTTGCGTTTACCACAGGCATAAACGAGCACAGACAAGCCGGATAATGAATCCCCAGCGAAGCCAAACTTCGTGGACGAATTTAGAGAGTGATGCGATGCTGAAAAACCAACCAGCTGACAGTGAGATCATCGGTTACCTTCGGAACAGTGACTGGTGTGAGGACATTGAGAAATTGCTTTAATGTTGGGAAGTTCATTGAAGTAAGTGCCACGGGCTTTTGTTTCTTGCAAAACAAAGTACTTTGCATCCCAGTGTACAAGCGCAAGCAGCGAACAATATTTTAGTGCAGCTGCGTATGTAGTCCAAGACAAGGCTACCTTTGCTTCTATACTAGATCATGAAGATTTTTGCCTCTCACCGGGCTTTTCACATTCCTATTTCTGTAGTATCATTTTCGGGTGTGGTCTTTCTGTGCCTTTTGATGTTATTTCAAGCGCATTCTATGCGTTTTATTTATGAAGAATGACGAAACCTTTTATCTGGAATAGCATCACGTCTGGTTTGTAGCAGCTTGGTTATACAAATATATTTTACAGGGCTATTACGTTTGCGTGATGACGTTAAATTATGAAATATTTATATTTCATCCACATTTGGTGGCTGTTCACAATATAAAACGGTAGCGTTTCTTAAATTGCTGCAGCAAATGTGTAATCATGAGCCTCTTCTAAAAAATTGTGGAATAAGTCTTTTTTAAAGTGAGTGTAGAAAAGAAAATTAGCGAAAATGGCTAGGGTTCGCTTCTATTTGCTTTTTAACGGTAGTTATACACCTCTCTTGAATAAATGGTTTTCTATGTTTTGTCTTTTTCCTACTGTTATTGTAATCAATTGCCATGTGTCATATAGGTGACATTTGATTTACACTCCTTGGTATAACTTGCGAAAACCACTATATATTATGAGGCACGTAGTAGTGGCGACCGCAGTAGTATATACCGTTTGGAGCTCTTTAACGTGCACCTAAAGATAAGTACACGGGTGTTCTTGCTTGAAAGAAATGAGGGATCATTACGTCACACAAGTAAAACCTACCATGCCACGCATGTGAAGCCCACCGTGTCGGCTCAGGGCGTGATGAAAGTGTTAGAGGGTGCGGTAGGTTTCAGTAATTTTGATGATGTTTCGTTTTTGAACCTCTTGCGTGAACCGTAGCCACCTGTTATCGCTGAAACTAGCGCGTTTCTACTAAAAGCTACCGGACGCCATATGCTCCGAAGTATCGGCAAGTCTCGTTGCTGACGTGATCTTGCGCAAAACGTGATGCGTTGGACCAACACCGCTTGCTTTAAAACGTCTTGGCTTACCAAGGCTGGCTGCATGACGTCATGCCCCCTCTTTTTTTTTTCTTCATGTTTCACCCCCATCAAAATGAGGCCACCGGGTCCGCAGGAGTCGCACCACGTCCTAGGACTTAACAGCAAAGCAGCTCAATCGCTGAGCTACCCCCGCGACCAAAGCAACATTTCGACGCATATAGACACCGGATTTTACGGCCTATCACCCGCTACAAAGCGCTAATCATCATTAATAACAATCATCTACTAATAACCCTTAGTAGGCAATGGCCGGGCCTAGTAATAAACCCGCGCGCCCTGGAAAAGTTTAGCAATGAACGCCCGGGCCGTCCTCGGGCTTGGAACCACTGGCCCGGGCCAGGCTCGGACTGCGTTTGGTCATGTACGTTCGGGCTTGACACCGTGGGCCAGGGCCTGGCTCGGGCTTCATAATGCGGGCCCGGGCCAGGCATGGGCCGAAAAAAAATCGTGTCATATCTACGGAGTGAATGATCATGAGTGGAGCGAAGCGTCCGTCAGTCCGTGCGTGCTTCCGTCCATCCGTGCGTCCATCCATCCGTGCGTCCGTTCATGCGTCTGTCAGTCTGTCTGTATGTCCGTCTGTCCATCCGTCCGTCTGTCTATCTGTGCGTCCGTCGGGGCATACGTCCGTCCATGTGTCCATCCATCTATCCATGCGTCTATCTGTCCATCCATCCGTCTGTCTGTCCATATGTCTGTCTGTGTGTCAGTGTGTCCGTCCATCTCGTGAACACTCCAAGTACCGCCATCGTGCATCTGTTCATCATAAATTCATGATATACAAGTACCGCCATCCAGCGGACATTCCAAGAACTAAACGAGAGGTAGCTACCAACTACTACTACTACTACTACTACTACTACTACTACTACTACTACTACTACTACTACCTACTACTACTACTACTACATACATCTGGGATGCACGACTCATGGCTTAAGAAACTTCGCCCCTAAAATTGGGGGACCCATAAGCTTCGCCTTTCAGAGTAGGATGCAACAGCGATATTCTATCCCTAGTGCGTGCTTGAGAATCAGCGTTGCATACCGACACAGATGCCTCTTAGTGCATGACCTGCATAAAAGGCGGTACTTCCTAACGCGTGTACAAACGCTGATATCGTATGAATGAAGTCCTTAAGAACCGTTTGTTCCCTGATACACATACTCTTTTCTTGTACTTTGGGGTTACACCTATCATTTTCGTTTCCATTGCTCGCTGCGTCGTCCTCGACTTAACTTGAATCTTCTTTGTTATCCTCCAGGTTTCTTCTCCGTAGGTAAGTGCCGGTAAGATGCAGCTGTTGTATACATTCTTCTTGAGAGATAGTGGCAATCTACCAGTCAGGATTTGAGAATACTTCCGAATCTGCTCCCCCCCCCCCATAATTATTCTTCTAGTTAAAGCAGTCTCGTGGTTCGGGTCCGTAATTACTACCTGTCATAAGTAAACGTAAATTTTTACAAATTCAAATGCGCTGCTGCATATCTCGAAGCACTGTTTCCTTCCGGTGTGTTTCTACAATACTTTTGTTTTCTGTACATTAACTTTAAGACAAACCTTTGTGCTCATTTTGTCGAATCTAGTAAGCATGAATAGCAATTTGTGCCCTAAATATAAGTCCCTCAGCAATGCAATTTCATCGGCGGGGCTCAGGTTAGTATCGTACTCTCCTCTAATTCTCATCGCTTACTCTTCCATTGTCGGCCTCTGAATACCTCCTGTAAGCACGTGATAAATAGCATTTGGATATCGTATCCCCTTCTCTTACACACTTATTCATTAGTATTGTCGCTTTTTTTATGGAGCTATATGGTGGCAGTTGATTTACAGTAGATTTATTCCAGGGTGTTTACATGTGACGCCCTGATTCCGCATTGTCTGCATGGCTTCTGGTGTCTCTACTGAATCAAATGCTTTCTCGCAATCTATGAAGGCTAGGTATAGAGGTTGAATGTATTCTGTGCATTTCTCTATCGCCTTATTGATAGTGTGGTGATGGAGTATATATGTGCATCTAAACCTGGGATGTTGGAGCTGCTAGTAGCCATCGCGGCAAGTGCAAAACACTCGGGCTGGTGGCGCAAGGAATCGCGTTATCTTTTTGTGAGTTGGCAGCTAACCCAATATTCATCGGCATAGTGGCTACTGGCGGCGCTATCGCCCACTGGTTTGATTTATATGTGAGGTTTAACGTCCCAAAAGCACCATATGATTATGAGAGACGCCGTAGTGGAGGACTCTGGAGATTTCGACCACCTGGGGTTCTTTCGCATGCACCCAAATCTGAGCACACGGACCTACAACAATTCCGCCTCAATCTAAAATGCAGCCGCCGCAGCCGGGATTCGATAACGCGACCTGTGAGTCAGCAGCTGAGTACCTTAGGCACTAAAACACCGCGGCGGGGCTCGCTCACAGGTTTCGATGCAGATATAGACCCCATAGAGTGGACGGGAGGATGACCACCGCTGTAGCAAATGAGTTCTGAGCAAGACCGCAATGTGTCGAAGGAGATGTGAAAGGGAAAGAAGACAAGCACCCACTTGTAGCATGAATCCACAGGGAAATTCATACGGATTTCTCAGAAAGAAAAGCCGGTTAGTTGTCCGAAAATTTGTGAAGGTCCGGGGTTCAAACCCTGAACCAAGGCCTTCCCGGGGTGGTCGCTCTGCCAATGAAGCTAACCAGGAAGCTAGCAATTGACAGCGCGAAAGCGAATTCATCGACAACTCGTAGCACATGAGTTCTGCGGAAACCCGTGAAGGATATATCTCAGTCGGCAGAGCATCGGCCGCGTTATTTAAATGTCGCAGGTGTGGTCCCCGCCAGAGGCAAGTTACCTTTTTGTCTGTTCAGCTACATCATATAACTACAAATATTGCCCCCGATACTTTCCTTCGTTTTCTTGTCTGCTAGTTCTATTTGAGGTAGCAGTAGGGTACTGTTACGGGTTTATTTGTTTGTTTGACGCAACCTTGATTAAAGCCAACAGAAAATAAATCCAAGCGAAGAATACAGTTCAGTGTCTGTGGTTTCCCAGCGAACGCTATAAAACCATCCAGCAGTGGTGTCACGAGCGGTATCCATTGGCTGTGTTATTAGTTACGTCATTCGCCGCGTCGTACCTAAGCAGCGCGCCATTGGCTGCGTTGTGAGTTAGCTCGCGATGTCAAAAGCTTGCACCAACGTGGATTTGCGGCGTCAATGTGATGAGCGTGGGAGTGCGTTCGCCAGCTGAACACCCGCTTACGGCGGGAGCTTTTCCAGCGGTTCTTTGAGCTATATAGGGTGTGTTAAAATATTCACCGTAGACGGCAAAATAGACAGCTTAATGAATGGCGGCCACCTTAAGTCTCATTCTCCCGTAGCCGGCAACATAGACAGCTCCGAGAAGACCACCTCGTAGACAAATTACGATGCAGGCTACTTTGCTGTCTAAACAAGATGGCAGCTCAGCAAATCGCTCAGATAGATCGGATTTCGCCGGAATGGTCGTCTGCACACAAGCAGACGCTTCTCCAGACGCTCAATGTGCGTAACGTTTATATTTTTTCGAGATTTTAACACAAAATAAGCCAGAAAATACAGCTTTTACGTTTGTTTATTTTGGCCTTTTCTTTTCGACGCGAAGTAGCACTTCATCGCGTTAGAGTCGAACAGATGTGTACCAATACTCGAACAGCATGCGTGGGCTCTGTGCTGTCTTTTAAGCACTCTGCTTAGACTGTTTACGTGCTGTTTAGGAATTTGGACACAGCTACAGATTAACACGCGAGAGAAAAATCCCGCTGCTCAGCGGACCAAATAGTCACGTGACTAGTTTAATCCGGCGCAGCAGCAGACCCGTTGCATGCACATAGCCGGAGCTACACTCACGGAATCCTCGGGCATACTTTCGACTCCTATGCTTATGCAGAGCGCTTGTTCCGCCTTTATTTTCTACGTGGAGCTATTTGAGGCAGGACGCAGCTGACACTAATAAGATATTCGTATTTCCTTTAATTTATCTGTTGTGACGCCGCGTTTCTGAACGCGTGAGAATGTCCTGCCTTTTTACGTGCACCTCAAACACCAAGCGGTGTCTGCGAGTACATGAAAGACTGATGGTGCGACCCCGTCAGTTTCCACATCGTTACGAGACGAGTGCCGAAATGGACTACTTCGCGTAGGCTTCCCGCTTTCTAGCCATGCCAATCTGACCAATGTTGACAGATTTTACGTTGAATCCTCTCGATCGAGAGCAGACGACCGCCAAACGGAGGGACCGAAATAGCGGTGACACATTTCCATCCGTGCCGCGAGCGGAGAAGAGCGGATGAAGCGAGGACGGCACGTTTCGATGACGCGCACGTCACGTGATACGCCGTCTGCTGCGAAACTTCTAGCTCCGTTTCCTCGTGTGACTCGTGCTCCTTTAGCTTCGGCTGCGACGTCTGTGACCACGAGTGGTTGGAGAACAATCACTGTGATTAATGCATTGCGAAACACATTTAACCACTCATCACACTCTTCCATGACCGTGATCATGCGAGGCACAATGCTCCGCATGTGAAGTAAACACTGTGGTAAACCCAAGCCAAACGTATGTCTAACTTCATTGAGAAGCACGAACATGCAACCGATAATTGTAAAAGGCTATAGTTAAGCGTCGGGTCGAACTCGTTCATGAACACCGGGGCTGACGGCTTGAGCTAAGGCTGTTTAATCGTTTGTACGGAGTGCTTAGGCGGTTGTTTTATTTTCATTAAAAATGACTGGTCGTAACATGAGAATCATGACATGCGTGTTTTGTACGACATATGATTTAGTAGTCGTAGAGCGAGTGCTTTCGCGGGCGTTTTGGTAATATAGCATGCGTAGAAACTGGTATGGCGTGACAAGAGTGTATGACGAACATAGAAGGGTGGTAGATTGGGCTAGTTGGTACTCTGACTCTGTGATATAAGACGTTATAGCACACTACAAAGCCACAAGAAACTCACGTGAGAATTAAGGACGAGGACACGCGCTTGCTTCTCTTGTGTGCTTCTTGTGGTTTTGCAGAGTGCTATACCGTCTTATAATGAACATAAATTACATGTCGAAACAATAAGGGCCACACCATGACGCTGTCATGGTTGTGGTCGCGTCGGTTTTATGAACGTAATACGTGTCGAAATTCACTTGCACTAACATGAGCGAATGACGAACATTAACGATCAGTCATGCATTGCGTATACCAGTACTTTCGATAGTAAATCATACATCATGACAAGAAGGCCGAATTTGCGCCAGACCCATACAATGCGGTGTATGCAGCGTTGTAGCTGAGTGCTTCGAACTATAATGACTCGCCTTTCACGCACTGAATCGGCTAGATATTTCAATGAACGATCTAGAGTGGTTACCCAAATCTTAAATGTGCATCTGTGTGCCAAATATGTTGCCGTTTGATGTTTTAATGTTTGCTAGTTTTCTTTTCTTTTCTACCCCGGTGAAACACTTGTTCGTTTATTGCTTTTGTTCCATTATTGTTGCTGCGGTTGCTTTGTATTGTACATTTTCTCTTTCTTTTTCTATTCCGTATATAAAGTCTTACTTCCTTTGTACGCTCTCTGTCTAGACCTGTAAAGGCCCACAGTATTGAATAAATATAATAATAAATTATTACCAATAAGCACTTGGATTGCACCAAGTTCTAATCGCCAGCAACACGGCAAAGCAGCGCCTGAGACAGCCCTAGGAGTTCTTCATAGCCCATTATCATGCAGTTAATCTGGATTTAACCGTATCACCCCTTGACATGTGTAACATGTTGAAATGTAACAAGTTTGAACTGAACAATATTGTATTATATTACTTTTCATTCTATTTCGAATGGAAACTGTTCATTCCTTAAACATTTTTATGGCGGTGAGAAAGCGACCCTTATCCGGCGTGGAGCGAGTTGTTCGGAAACGACCCATGGGCGAATCCAGTTTAGAATCTCGCTCAAGTTTGGTTGAAGGATTATACTGAACTATAATTTGGACTGGACTATAATTTGGTTGAAGGACTATACTGAACCACCTAGTGCTCCGAAGAGTCAAGGCTGCTGCCCAGCAACATGAATACCAGTCTCGGTCAACACTATAGAGTGGAATTTCAGTGCAAATAGCGTTGATATAGGTACATATTTTATTATAGGCATTTATAACTACTCTTAGGCATTTAGGCCCAACCGCCAAAATTTGGCATGTATATAAAAACACTATGAAACCCGTCTTATGTCCTAACTTAGGTTCACATATTGATAGGAACGAAAGGAACAAAATAAGTATTTGCCTAAAAATCAGTTCATACTATTAACTTATACCTTAGTATCTGTCCCTTATGTCTGTAATGCCCAACTGACATGCCGTAACAAGTTATTAAAGCGGCCACAAAAGCACGAAGACCGTGGCATGTATATTGTTACGGGAAGAAACCAGGACCACGGTTGCAGAGTTGGTGTATTCACAGTAATCGTAGAGGTTTTTCAGGCGGAGAAAATCCTGTCGTCTTCCTCTAATAGGAGTGAACTTCCTCGTTCTTTTTACCGCAACATCACCCTCCTGGCTGGCGTAGCTCCGTCCCGGTGCACATTATGGAGCACCAGTTGAGGCGGAGATATACGGCCTGAGCCTGTTGACGTGAGGTGGCAAATACGCGTCAGCTGCATGGTGTAATCCCGTACGTCACGTCAGACAATGAGCGTAAAATCTTGTACGGACCAGAGTAGCGACGGAGGAGTTTTTCAGCCAAGCCAACACGGCGTGAGGCCGTCCAAAGGAGGGCAAGAGAACCTGGAGGAAACTGTGTGCCTCGGTGCTGGCGACCATAGCGTTGCTTTTGAGAAGCTTGCGATGTTGTGAGGCGTTGACGAGCAACCTCTCGGGCATGGGTGATTGCATCGCGGGCGTAATTGGTCGTGGAGAATTAGACACCACATTGTAGAAACGTGTCGAACGAAAAGACACGGTCACGGCCATACATAAGGTAAAATAGCGAAAATCCAGTGGTTTCGTGACGGGACGAATTGTAAGCAAAAGGTATGTATAGTAAAGTGGCGTACAAGTGATGGTGATCGTCGGAAACGTGCATGGCAATCATGTCAGTTAGAGTGCGATTCAGTCGCTCGGTGAGCCCATTCGTTTGAGGATGGTACGCGGTTGCGATCTTATGTTCGGCATCACAGGAGCGGAGCAGGTCATCGACGACCTTCGACAAAAAGTAACGGTCAAAGGGTGCCGTGGTGCAGGATGACATCGTGGAGTAGAATGTCTACAACATTTGTAGCGCAGCTAGTCGGTATCACACGTGCAATGACGTATTTTGTGCCATAATCTGTCGCGACGACAATCCACTTGTTCCTTTTGGTAGAAATGAGAAATGAGCCAAGTAGATCGAGGCCCACACGAGAAAATGGCTCTCTTGGGACCTCGATTCGCTGAAGCAAACCAGCAGGAGGCAAGCAGGCGTTTTCCGCCACTGGCACAGGTCACAAAAAGCAATAGAGACTAGGTCAGAAGAAGCAGCGCCTTACGTGGTCGTAAGTCCGACTGACGCCCATATGTACAGCAGCAGGAGCGTCATGGAACTCTTGGAGCACGGTGAGCCGAAGGTGCTTGGGAACGACTAGTAAGAGCTCAGGACCGTAAGACTGAATGTTGCGGCGGCACAAAATGCCATCACGGAATGTGAACATCCGAAAGAGGCACTTTGCTTGTCGTCGCTCGCTGCCTATGTGGAGAAAGCCGGATGTGGAAAGAGCACAGATGTTCATGTCACTATCAGTGTCCTCTGGTTGATCCACAGAATTGAGAGAAAGGCAGTCAGCATCGTTGTGCATGCGTCCACATTTATGCAGTATTGTGAAGTTATACTCTTGTAGACATAATGACCAACGTGCAAGTCGGCCAGTTGGGTCCTTCGAAGAAGAGAGCCAACAGAAGGCGTGGTGATCCATGACGACGCGGAAAGGACGACCGAACAAGTACGGTCGAAATTTTGCGACAGCCCAAACGAGTGCAAGGCATTCTTACTCAGTTATCCGAGTAATTGCATTCGGGCGTGGAGAGAGGCGACTCACATAGGCGATAATACGGTCGTGGCCCTGTTGATGCTGAGCGAGAACAGCGCCGATACCATGACCACTCGCGTCACTGAGGTCTTCAGTGGGCGCGGAAGGGTCGAAGTGCGAGAAAATCAGTGGACTGGTAAGCCGCTCAATAAGGGTACGGAATTCTCGCCCTTGATGCGGTCCCCAAAGAAAAAAAAGATATCCTTCCTAAGAAGGTCAGTTCGATGACGAGTGATGTCAACAATTTTTTTCTTCAAAGCGACGGAAGTATAAGCCTAAACCCATAAAACTGCGGACATCTCTCATTGATGAAGGAATAAAAAAATTTCACACGGCGCGAACTATTTCTGTGTCAGGTTGAATTCCTGCTGCATCTACGAGATGCCTGAGAACGATGTTATCGTGGCGACTGATGTGGAACTTAGAGGAATTCAGCTAAGGGCCAGCAGAGCGAAACACTAAAATGATAGTTCTGGGCCGCTGCAGGTGACTTTCGAAAGTCTCCGAAAACACGATAACGTCGTCTAGGTTACAGAGGCACGTTGACCACTTTAAGCCACACAAGAGGAAGTCCATCATGCACTCGAATGTTGCTGGCGCATTGTACAGTCCAAAAGGCGTGACTTTGAACTGGTATAAGCCATAAGCTGTTACGAAGGTGGTTTTTTCCGCGGTTCATCTCATCAACGCTGATCTGCCGAAAGCCTGAACGGAGATCGATTGAAGAAAATTGATTCGATCCGTGAAGGCAGTCAAGGGCGTCATCTATTTTGGGCAGTGGGTACACATCTTTTTTGGTTATGCGGTTCGGGTGACAGCAATCGACGCAGAAGCGCCACGAGTTGTGCTTTTTCTTTACCAAAACCACTCGGGATGTCCATGGGCTACTCGATGGTTCAATGATGTGCTTGTCCACCTCTCTTTGTATGATGGTCTCTGCAGCGGATACGCGATATGGCCTCCTAAGATTGGGGCTCTTGCCACCGGTGTTGATTCGATGGATGACAGCAGACGTCAGTCCCAGAGGCCGCTAGTTCAAGTAAAAGACGTCCCGATAAGACGACAGCATGTGACGAAGAGATGTTGTGTGTTCCTCCGGAAGGTCACGGGCAATCATCTTAAAAATGTTGTCCGCAGTTGACGATTACGATGCAATCGGCGACAAAGGTGTGTGGCTATCAAAGAGAGATGCAGTGACCAACCAAGTAATATTCTATTCTTCCAGAGGAGAGAGATGCGCCATGGGATACCCTGGGGATGCACGTGCATGTATAATCCAAAATTGACGACTGGTATGCAAGCCTGATTCTCCTGTATTTGAACTACGGTGCTTGGCAGGGCAATATTTCTCGTCAGCCCCACGTCAGCGAGCGGCGACACGAGATAGTCGCCGTCTGGGATGGGAGAAAAGGGCGTCAGGATCACAGCTGTCGCAACATGTGGGGACAGACGAGCGAACTCCGCGGAACATTAACAGGATAGGGCACAAGTCGGCGTTAGCAGGGAAGGAACAATCAAGCTGTACAACTGCATCGGAGCAATAAATCTGGGCTGCGTGCTGTGCAAGAAAGTCTATGCTCAGAATGAGGTCGTGTCAACACGGTTAGAGTACAATAAATATAACTATAGCATAGCAGTTGGCGACGGTGACACGAGCTGTACACTTTCTCACCACAGATGCAGAGCTACCATCAGCGACTCGTACTGTACTCGTTGAGGCGGGTGTGAGGACCTTTCGGAGCCTTCGGCGGGGAACAGTGCTCATAACCATAGCTGCGCCCCCGTGTCCACAAGAGATCGGACATAAACACCTTCGACTTCCAAAAGGACTTGTTTTTGGGCTAGCTGGTGTATACTGCAGAAGACTCAGGCGCAAAAAAGATATCGTGAAGCAGGAAGCGCAGAAGGCGCTGTTCTGTTTTCTCCCCTGCTCTTCCTGCTTCACGATATGTTTTTTGCGCCTCAGTCTTCTGCACCTTCAACTTCCACGCCCAGTAGGTTTCCACATGTTGGCAGGGTCGATAGATGGTTTGAAGGCCAGGTCGAAGTTGCAGCGTCACCTCCGAGAGCTGCGGCGCCTAGCTTCCCGGAGGGAAGTGGCCAATTTGAGGTGGGGACGACGAGTGGTGCATGATCGGTGAACGTGCCCGACAACCTTGTGGTGACGGGGAGCGGCTATATCTTGGCTGGAAATTTTCGGTGATGGGGCTCTGGTTCGGCGTGTAGGGCAAGAAGGGAGGACCATCCGGCAGCTGTTGGTTGTGACTAGGAGACGACTACCGGGAAGGTGGCGCAAAGCGACTGTGGTTATGACGGGCAATGTGTCCAATACGAGAGCAATCGAAGCAGATTAAACGATCGTCTATGGTGCGTCACTCGGCTGAATTGCAGCGGGGCAGAAGATAGTTCTGCGTCTGGCTACGAGGTGTTTAGGGGACCCGATAAGTGTTCGTTTGCCGGACCGAGCTGAGTGATGGCATGCCCAAACTTGTGCTTTCTTCCCGAACGACTGCTTAAATGAGAAAAATGGATGGCCTGTTATCGCTGAAGTCGGAACGAATAGGTGGAACTGGAGACATGGCCTTAAGCTCACGGCGGATAAGGCGCATGATGTCTTCAGTTGCCGTGGGTCGGATAGGCCGTGGTGGATCTTCACATGACGAAGTCGCGACAGTATTTGCTGGATTCCCTGTTGTGTTGACCGGTTGCTCCCTCGTGATCTCCGACGACAGCGCTGCTCTGGCCGACTGGATTGGTCCTACGCCACCTCCTGCCACCGGTCCCCTACAATGACGATTGCGCAGCTCTGGCCGACTGGATTAGCCCTACGCCATCTCCTATCGCCGACAAGAGCTCTCGCAAGTAGTGCCCCGTCCTCGGGCTCCTGTGACCGTGTTTCATCTTTCTTATCTCTCTTATGTCGTCGCTCGCTGTCCTAGCGCATCTCTCTCTCTATACCTTTTATCCTATCCTTTTTATCCCTCCTCACTGTTGAGGTATCGCACGCTGATGCAGACAGTTACGTGGCTCATTTTTTTTTCTTCTTTTCTCTCCTATAACCACAATCTTTGGCAATCCGTCATACGCTTGAGCGACTCGGCGGCATTTTGCCTGTCCGAAACACCGACACTCTTTGATGATTTCATCCACCGTAGTACTATTCCTGCACATAAGGAGGTTGACGGTATCATTGGCAATTCCTTTTAAAATGTTCCCAATCTTGTCAGCCTCGGTTATGCTGTCGTCAGCTTTACGACAGAGAGATAGCGGATCTTGTTTGTAGACGACATATGACTCTGTTGACGTATGAGCACGGCCCACAAGTTTTTTTTTTTTTTTGCGTCCAGCCTACGACCGGCCAGTATGCAAAAAAAGATTTCGCATTTCCTGTTTACAGGCGTCGCAGCTCGTGAGGTCAGCTCCATGTGTCTCGTACCATTAACGTGCAGTTCTTTTAAGATAGAAGAGGAGGTTCGCTATAAGGGTCGGGTCTCACCTGTAGCTTTGGCTCCCTCTCTCGTACAGTTTGAGCCACTCCTTGACGGCAGTCTTATCTGTCACCCGTGCCACAATAGGGCCCAAAGTCCCGCGGATGAGTCAGGAAGACCGCTGGCATGGCCGTTGACGTTTGGTTTACCACCGTTGCTGGCTCAGACATTGGCTGTTGGTTTTAGATGCGGAAGCATCTTATACTCGCGCCTTGTAGTGCGCCGTCCGCGCCATCCGCGCCGTCCGCACCGCTTCTCGAACATTCGACAGCTGACGCGCGCGCATGCGCCGTCGCGCCGTCGCCCACTCTTCCACCATCTGTGCATCCCTTCCTCCTCTACACACCGCGCGTGCTTCACTCCTCCACCATCTGTGCACCCTTCCTCCTCTACACACCGCGTTCGACATCTACAATTCTCCTGATTCTCCAGTGGACGCGCATGTGGCGTCGCGCTTCGAGAACATTCAACAGCTGACAGTGCATGCGCCGTCTAGCTGTATATACTCAAGGTCGGCGCTCGCTCGCTCAGTTGCCGCTCGTCGGTTGGTTTGTACGGCGCGTCGACGTCCAAGGTCGCGGTGAAATGAATTCCAACGAATCCACAAACACAATGATCGACGTCCCTTCGACCAGCGCCGCCCTTTCGCATACGTGTGTACGTGTTCACTCATTTAACACCCCCTCCTACAACCACGTTAACCAATTTAGCCATCGACCCAAGTAAGTCGCAATTTAACACCCCATTTCACAACCACGTTAACCAATTTAGCCATCGACCCAAGTAAGTCGATCTTTAACACCCCGTTAACCAATTATATGCTCCGCATCCTCCTCAGTGTTCCCCCGAGGGAAGCTGCGGGCAATTTTTTTACTTGTGGCGGCAGGCAGATGACGTCCGCTGCGAAGTTCCACCCTGGTACCCAGCACCTCCACCACATGTTACGGGAAGAAATCAGACTCACGGTTGCGGAGTTAGTGTGTTCACGGCTATCGTAGAGGTTTTCAGGGCGGAAATAAGTCCCGTCGTCTTCCTGCAATCCTAGTGAACTACCTCGTTCTCTTAACCGCAACAATATTATGTCTTTTATTACCTGTGTATAGTGATTTCCACGTTATTAACTGTTATTTACGTTCTTCATAACGTCATTTCACAGAAATTTTAGTATACATTTTCTTAATGAAACAACCAGGGGCACACAGTCATTCGAAGTTAGATGGATCCAAATTGATAGAACTGTGGTGTTGCTTCACTAAGAAATAATTGTCATTTAAAAAGAAAGGGTTCATGACCATGCTACGCGTTGAGGAATGACCGTAGCTTCTTCCCTCTTTTCAACCCCTTTATTGTGCAGCTATCAGCACTCTCGCTTGTACCAAACAAGAGAGAAAGCGCTTTGAAAGTGCGTCAAATCTCTGAAACTCCACTCTGACTTGACGGATTTTTTCTTCTTTATTTTTTGTGGCTGTCGATTTGTGATGCAATGAACTCCTTTAATGAAGTTTAACACGGCCTGTGTAATGGGTTTCTCTGCTGTGCCAAAATCTGTTCGGCATCCTCCCGCTCTCTACACCTTCTCCCCCTCTGAGCGAGCCTTCTATCACCGCAACGAGTGAGGTGCGTTCCATTCCCTCCCTCTCCGCCGCCACCGAGCGTCACTATTGCTTCGCGTGACCAGTGAACGTGAACGCCGGCACAGGGTTGAGTAAGGCAGTTTCGTTGTTTTGATCAACATTTGCGATGAAGCCCAGTTGTTACAAGATAAACATGATGAAACTGCGTGTCGACCTTTTTGCGTGTAATTCGCGCAGCTGGCGACCCAAACCGGCTGCAGCAAAATACAAAGGGCCGAATGACACATCGGTAAAAGCAATCAGGCTCTGCTGTACTTGTGCCAGACAGCCCGCACAAGCGAGATATATATATATATATGGGGGCTTCACAAAAGAGTCGTCATGCGACATTTGCACGCGTGTCCTTTGTAACCGACAGACTCCAAATAAAAAAACACCCGTGTACTTAAATTTACGGGCACGTTAGCCCTTTCAGCCCCAGATCCCCATAGAAGAGGACACGAACAAACGTGCTGCAGAGAGTTACACAAGTAACAAAGAAATAGAAGCGATTCTGATATACCTTCTGTACAGCTGTACACGCAATCATGATAAAGACGATGATGTAGATGACCTACATTAGAGACTCTCATTAAAAGCCCTAGCGAAATGATTTAGAAACGAACACATTTCTTCAAAAAGATGCATCATCAGAATGGTATCGCTATTCAGGAAGTGTTGATGGTCGGGCAAGTTAGTGGGGGTTGATTTCGAAATGTTAACAGCGCAAAGGACGATTAGAAAAAAAACACGCCTCTTTGCCTCAGTTGTCTCGTTTTTTCTTAATAGTTCTATGCGCTGTTATCATTTTGAATTACTATTGAGAAAATTTGGAATATTCAATATGAATTCACAAAGAAACTTTGTGCGTTTCGATTCAAACCACACTGAATCAACTAAGCATACAACCAGGAATGACGTTGTGGGAGACCGCTTGATGTAACGTAGGGAAACCTTCAGGCAAGATTCGGATATATTAGCATGGCCTTCTTTGTTTTTCTTTTAATTTATGAGATGTAAGGAGACGTTGGCGCACCAATAGGGCGCCGGCTATTTCTTATCCCTTAGAAGTGTCTAATAACAAAGTTCACACAAGGTCCAAGTATCTAAGCGAAGCAAGACCAAAGAGCATACAAAATACCATTTAACATAACAACGTATTCAACAATTGCATATATGTGTATATACAGTTATGTTCACAAATTGAAGAAAAACCGCTGCATATAGTCGAATAGTTACATTATTATCAACATAACAGTCGCATATTTGTCCACATGACACTTAACAGTCCCATAAATTTTCGCTGTCACGTAAAAAAAAAAAGACAGAAAGCCCTATTTGCACTAATACCAGCCAAGAATGTCACTGTCTTTATGAAAAACTTTCAACGCTTTTATAGCACACATCAGTAAACCTCTTGTTGGCCACGGGCCCAAATCTTTCTTAAACTGAAGGGTCTGCGATCTAAAGTCATTAAGTATGGTCTAATTCGGCGTCTTTGTGTTTCGTGTTGTGGGCACTCTAGAATGAGGTGATATAGGTCTTAATTTACAAATCCACAATCGCATTCGGAGGTTTCAGCGTGGCCAATATTGTGTAAAAAATGCTTGGTGAACGCAGCGCCTAATCTTAATCGATGGTTAAGGGTTTCCACACTTTGGTCTAGGGAAAACAAAATTTCAAATTCATTTAGTACATCTAAATTATATAAATCAGAGTTTTAGGAGTTTTGGTCATACAACGTATTTTTAAACATATTGTAGATTGTGTCTATAAATGGCAGCGCAATTCCTTTTTCGATATTGGAATAGAAACCAAAGCATCTTTGTGATGAGCTTGCCGTGTTGCTTCATCAGCTGATGTGTTTTCAGCCATGTTGCAGCATTCCGGTATCCAATGAAACATTTCGTGTCGCTTTTGATTTGCCTTAGTGGGCTCTTTAAGTGTCTCGTAAATCATGCTGTCATTTAATGTTTTCTTTTTGGGCTGCGGTGTGACGTTCGTGTCGCTTGTGAATCACTAAAAACTACCCACTTTCGAGATCTCTTAAAATTTATAAATTTTAAAGCACTTAGGATAGCGAATACTTAAACCGTCGCATACGATGTCACGCGAGATAACTGAAATGAATCTTGTACATTCAGGTGTGGTATGCAATGAAGGCTGAAGTTGAAGGTGTTGATGCACTGGACCCATCTGTATATTGTAACGGGGTCATGACGTGGACGAAGGGAGCAGACTGCAGGTCGAATAATAAACTGTTTGTTTGGGCCGAACTTTTTGCCACGTAAAATGATAAGTCAGATTACACCAAGGCACTTGCACTGATAGCGGTGAGCAGAACGTGAGCCGTTCATGAACTGAGAAGTGGCGAAAAGTCTGCATCTCACGTGCCGCTCATGCGCATGCGACGAAATAAGTTATGAATTTCTTTCATAAAAAACAATAGATTTCACGCTTGCGCAGCCTATAACTAACACTGTGTTTTAACTGTCTCAATTTTTTCACTCGTAATCCTCAATTCACTTCGCCTAACCACTTGGCACACGTGAAATACGGGTTCGCAGCCTTCTCCCCCGCGCCCTTCCCGTGCTGCAGTGTGAGACGGAAGGTTGGCAACGTGTCTGTGCCAACCATATTTGCAGAAATAACTATGGGCCCTCTGATTGCAACGCGTAGAGAGACTGCGGAGTGCTAACCTATTATTTAATCATGTCCTAGTGGTCGGGTGAAGCGCATCTTAGATTACTGCGGGATATGAGTGAGGCCGTAGAGATTACGAAATTACGCTTATATGGTCTAGGCGTACATCCTATCTCTTTGCCTGAAAAAAAAAGTCTCATTTTTTTTTCCGGGTGTACTAGCGACACTTGTCATGTAGGCTCTTACATTGCGTATTGCTTTTTTGCTATATTCATTGCTCTTGAATATCACCGTTCTCTCGAATTCTGCAGTGTTGTTGCGATGCCCTTCAGTTGTTATGGTGCACGAGGTAAACAATGTGTATTTTAATTTATTGTTTATTGTACACGAATTGATTGATTGATTGATTGATTGATTGTGCTGACTTTTCTCTGTACTGTCCTGTGCCATTGCCAACTTTCTTACCGCGATACGTCATAGGTGATCAATTTTTAAACTCTGAATGCTGCATAAAAGACGAAGTTCAGTCAAATTTCAATGCTCCCTATTATCCTCACGCTGAATGGTCGGGCTGCTGTGCTCGAAGCTCCCGCAAACGCCATCATTCCAGGGTTATCTCAAGTAATGTCTCTGTTTATCGCTGCGGTAGCTTGGTACGTAAGGTGGTGCGTTGCTGTGTTAGCAGGCAAGTAATTGATTCTTTACGAAAAAAGAAATCAGCTGTCCAGCCAGTTCTAGTACAAAGCTTCTAATGTCAAAGTTAAGAACTAAAAACTGACTTCACGTTTCGGGACCGATTTAGTTCCTTCTTTAGGTGTGACTGTTCGAACGACTCCAAAGCTAGCGACTTTTCTTAGCGGTTTCCTCCTATCCATCATCTTTCTTTCCACCATTCTTGTTGCTGCGGTGTTTTCTCCCCTGATTTAGCAGAACATCGACGTATTAACTCGGCAAGATCCCAGTTGAGCGGTTAATGTTTCCAAGTATTAAGATATGTCACTCCTCACTGCTTTCGCAAAACATGCACGTGTACACTCTGCAAGGCCCCAGCTGAGCAATTAGTGTTTCTTAGAGTTGTTTGGATAGCATATCCAAACACCTGGAAACATTACCCACTCAACCGAGACCTTGCCGAGTCATCCAGTCCGGTCTCCACTAAGAAGTGTGCAAGGGAGGCATTCGTGTTTTTTTCTGAAGATCCATCTCAGGCCACGTTGGTTGTGTACCTCTTCATACAGAGCTTTTCTTTCGTCTATAGTGTGTACCAAGAAGCCCATATTTCGAATGTTGCTACACTCCATGGGGTCCACATTCGCCTCAATATGAACGCCAACATTGGCAGCAGATGTTACGAATGGCTGCGCTCCGAAGCAAAAGCTGCAAGAATACCTATATAATGATCGATATGTAGTTTTGCAGTCGATTAGCTATGTGATACTTGGAGTAAGACTGGTAAGTTGGGCCAGTTGGTTAGGATCCATCGTGAACTTATTTACAGCGCAACACCAGAAAAAAACACACGACAGGGAAGGAGCAAAACAGAAAGAAAAGACGGCGCGATGTGATACTTGGTTGACATAGTAGTAAACGACACCGCTAGACAGAGTACAAGTTCAAGATGCACCAAATACTTTCAGATAATCATATCTGAAATTATTTGGCGAATATATGACACCTAGTCTTCAAGACTTGGCGTCATATAACAGGAAATTTTGAAGTACGTTGCGCGCGTTTGTCCCACGCTTCCTCTGGGTTTTGTTTATGTTATATGATAAGCCGCGTTTTTATAGAATTATGGGCAAAATCCCCCAAGATCTTGAAAATTAGATACATTCTCACTGCTTTCAGAACAACATTTTCTGTAGGGGCAGGCATCTTAAGGTGGTTAAATATATCATCACCAAGTGCAAGCACAACGAACAACTTTCACCTTTTTAATTTGCATAGATTTCATTGTGCCACAATGTTTACTAGGTGTCATTTTTTTGTATCTCAAAGCTGTGATGGGTTCTTAGCATGAGGAACTTGAATTCTGCAATTTGAACAACCACCTAACTCCACTTGTTAAAACGTTCACCTATATAATCTATAACAGAAGAAGCAATTCTGAAGACAGCTAGCAAATATAGCATTTTTGTCTGATTTTAAGGAGGGCGGACACAATGGTTTGAAACACCCGGTATATGTCTCGCCTTGAATGGAAATGTAATTCGGGGGTTACTGTATGTTCATGCATGTTTCACCTTTCCGTCACAACGTTTCGTGCTTGACAGCGTTCAGGTATAGAATGCCAACTAGCTTTTATCCACACGTTGTTGAACAATTGCATGAAAGAAGTGAATAGCCAAAATTATACAGACCGGGAGTAGCTGCGCAGTTTTTGTAACAACAGCGGTATAAAGGTAAACAAGGTACAGGTATGCCGTACACGAACAGCTAGAGATAAAATTGCAGTACATGAGACACCACAATAACAAAGTTTATCTAACTATGGCACCTCACGCATGATGTCGAAAACGAGGGTACCACCTACACATTGATCTTGACCAGGCTTTCGTATTTTATAAGCTTCGATTCCTTCTGTTTTATAACTTATGGTTAGCCCCCCACTTACCTACCCACTACGGTGGTCGTAACATGTAACGTGTAAACGTGTAATAATTTTCTACCATGGCTTTCAATTTTTTTGCTTTGATTGTGTATCTTTATGTATGTAGCGTACATTTACCTGTACTCGCGGTTTTTTATTCTATGTTTTTTTATTTTTCTCTAGCTTAGTATTCTCAGCAATGCTCATAATCAATTTATCATTATTGCTTTTCTCATGTGACTATTTATTCGCTGCGGCCTGTAAGGCCACTCAGGTCCCTTCAAAATGTTATGACAGCTTTTTGCCTGAGGGAACCCCCAACACTGTGTGTTTGAAAACAAAGTTCAAAGTTCAAAGACTAGTGGTTACGATGCCCTATTTATCAGCACGTTAAAAAACTCCTGGCGGTCAAAGTTTCCAAAGCCCTCGTAATAACATAGTGGTTTTGCAACGTGACACTCGCCAAATTTTTTTTTCTACTCACAATGTGAATGCCGTTAAAAATAGGTCACTCGTCAATTGGCAGTCACATTTGCCCCTCCTGCTGACGTCATAGACGTTTAATGTCCTTGTAAAGCAATATTAGCACAACATAGACGGCTGGTATTCCATATTCCAGAAACTTGTGCGAAAAACGTGAACGGGGAGAAAAGAACAACTCAAACGGATACTAACAACTGAACTTTTTATTGAGAACACGAAGTACGTAAAAGAAGTGAAAACAAAACCACATGCCCTGTGGGCTTTTCAAATGCTAAGAAAACCATTATATTTGCGCATCAAGATAACAAATCTCTTCTTGGTGTGATGCCACAGACTCTCACAACAGGAGCCGAACCTTTCGGTTCGTATTTAAAGCTGCAGCACAATGATTTCCCGATAAAAAGAGATCCCGATGAGAAGGCACTCGTCAGTCAGCATTCCCTACGAGTATGGTGTGTCGAAGCATGCCAATGAGGTTGGCGCAAAGTATGGTATTCGCGTGGCCATTTCCTGTGAGGGACAAGTTAATCCGAATAGGCGGGGCTGTCCAAATGAAGAGAATTGCACGGATGCAGTTTGGTTGAGTGAGAAGTGAAACATATGGATGGCCTATCATGTTACGGTAAAAAATTGCATACGATGTTTCCTCTTTTTTTGTGACAAACACTATATCTGCCAGAAAGGCTTCCGTCTCAACAAAACGTAGAACGGTCATAGATAATCTAAGATAGGACAACCTTCGAATAACTTGGCATAGCATTCTCATCGGTGTAATCCCATCTTTGATTTTCTTGGAGGCAGAGGCATTGCGTGGCACAGAGAACGTTTGACTCGTCAGCTGTCAAAGCTTATATTATTTTAAAAGACAGAGATAGTTGTGTCGCGAAGCCCTCTGTGGCATTACACCAAGCAGAGATCTGTTATCTCTATGCGCAAAAGTAACGGCTTTCTGCTCTTCAAGCGCTTTGTGTTTTTGCTTTTCTCGTACTCTTAGTGTTCTCAATAAAAATTTCAACTGGTAGTATACGTTCCTTTCGTTCACATTTTTCACGCAAGTTCCTTAATTATGTTGTGCCAGCAGTCCACGTTGTGTAATATTTGTATGCAGAAACATGAAACATGTGCGACGTCAGGAGAAGGACCGATTGGGACTATACTCATTGCGGGGTGGGTGGAGGTTGACCTGTTTTTAATGATACTGACGTTTGGAGTAGGAACAAATATTTATCAGGGTTTTCGGGTTCCAAAACCACGATGTGATTAGCAGGGCTTCAGAAACCTTGACCACCTGGGGTTTTTTACCGTTCCCTTAAATGTAACCGCACGGGCCTTTAGCGTTGTTGCTCTCATCTCAGAGAGAATGTGGCCGTCAAGACAGGGATTCAATCCTCTGACCTGTGTGTCAGTAGCAGAGCACCACGACCACGAGTCAAACGTGTCGGGTTGGTTTGAGGTAGAGAAACCATAAATTATGGCGAGGGAAGTGATCGAAACTTATACTACAACGGGGTCATGAACGCTGTGTAAGCAGCCCTCCCTTTTGCAATCACCGAAGAGGTGGCCTAGTTATATAAACTTTGCTATTAGAGTGTATCATGCTCTGCAGATTTATATCTACCTGTTCCTGTGTACACCATACGTGTACTTCGTTTTTCTTATCACGCGTTTGTTTCATGAAACTGTGCAGCCTGTCCCAGTGTGTGTGTTTTTGCGATTCATTCCTTTTGTGTAGGCGTCATTCAACAACGTGAGGGTAAGAGACAACTGGAATTCCAAACCTGAAAGCTGTAAAGCGCAGAATGTTCTAACCAGTGTCCGAAGATACATGAACAGGCACTACTTTCGAAATTCAAATTTATTTCAAGGCGAGGCATATACCAGGTGTTTCAACAATTTTGTTTCAACTCATTGAAATTAGGATTATGCGGTAATTTTTAGCTGCTTCTCGAAGTGCTTTTTTCTGTAGTGGTACGCATTTCAAAATGGTCAAGGACATCGTCCATGACAGTAACAGATAAAGTTAAATAATCAACTTTTCAATAAGTTAAGTTAGGTGATTATGTCTAATGAAAGAATTGAAGTCATTGCTCTGCACAAAGAACGTACGACTCGTGAGCTTCTTAAAGCTTTTTTTTTTCAAGGCCAAAGATAGTTGAGTCGCTGAGCCCTCTGGGACATTAGATCAAGCAAAGATTCGTTATCTTGATGCGCAAATGAAGCGCTTTCTGGTTTTCAGCACTTATATGGTAATTTTGTGTTTTTACTCGCTTCATTTTCCTCAGGCACGTAGCGCGTAGGCAAGATGTGCTGAGTAAGGAGGCTTACTCAACGGGCCCAGGTCATCGGGGATGCACTCAAGACAACCTGATAACACGAAGACGTTCTTCATATCGGACGAGGACAAGAACACACACAAATAAATCTCAAATTGATACAAAAAAGTTCTACAATAAAGTTCCTTCCGCGTGACAAGAAAGTCTACGTCGTCACGGTCAGCGTGTTTCACTACCACGACATCAAGTCTACATGACCACATTCACGTGCACCGTCGTTGCGGTGACCGTAGCACCGGGCAACGTGGTGTCGAGTATGATAAGTTCTATACGGAGAGTTTCGCAGAGAGTAGCCGCAAGACAGAACACGCAAACCGGCCACTGAAAGGTCAACCCCAATGCTTATCATGTAATAAGACGGGGCACTGTGCATCTCAGTGCTGGTCGCGAACGAAAGCATCTTTCCACGCGCATGGTCATAACAATGGAAGGGATTCTGCTCTTAAAGGGGAGAAATGCGAAGCATCTTGTGTTGTATTAGGAAAAAGGAACGACGCGAAGTCGGTAGAAAAAGTAAAGAACGTTACTCTGCAAGAGGGAGAAAAGATACCGTTGTTAACCTCGCAGTCAGCCAAAGTTCTTTATTGGGAAACAACGAGAATAAGCCCATTGTGAAAGGGTTCATGAATAAACTCCCTGTTAGCATACTACGCAATGCTGGCTGCGATACGGTCATTGTGCGAGAGGCATTAGTGCCAAAAGAAAGATTGCCTGGAAAGTATCAGCCGGTACTCTTCCTCGACCGTATACGGTGTGATACGTGCCAGAAGCGGCAATCTTAGACACGCCAATTCTTAAAGGAGAAGTTCGTGTTCACTGCTTGCGAGGCTTACTTCATGATTTGGTCCTGGGAAATATCAAAGGAGTCATATCACTGGATGCCACAGCAGTGATGCAAAACCGGTTTATCAAACCAATTGGCACCTTGGTCATCGAGGAAGTGATGCCAATGACGTCTACTATTCATCTTGGTAAGCAACACCGGGTCGGTGTCAGTCGCGTCGTCAACCAACCCCGTGTATATTGACGCAAACCAAGTGACAGCAGTTCATCTGCAACAAGCTATAATACCCAGAAGGCATATGTACACAGGGCGAAAACAACAACACATCCTTCTAGACCTGCAGCACTATCGACAACGTCCCGGCACAATTCACGACAAGACGCGCCACCTTCCAGCTAGTACGCACATCTCTCAAGATGAGACATGGTTGCCTTTGGACGCGACGACCAGAGTACCACCGCGTCGAGGAGCCAGGCAAAACTACTACTCCGAGAGACGCAATACCAGTGGCTTCATTGAATCACTTGCGGGGCTTCTTAAGCTCCATTGTGATGGCACGGACAGCGTGGGAGTACAGATGCACCAGGTGCCATTGTCGCCTCAGCCGTCGTTTCAGCCACCACGTTATCTAATGTCACTTTAACTCCACAGTGCATGGACGTACAAACGACGTGCCCAAGGAATCCCTAACTGACGACGACTACAATGAACATGATGTGGTGTTGTCACTCCGCAAAACACCGAGTGACAACGAGGCATCTGTGTTATTAGTGCATTGTGTGTGCTGCGTATCGGCTTGTGTTCAATCACTGAAGCCGACAGTGTGCGCGCGCCTCATCGTGACGTATACGCGGCATGCGAGGGTGTGAGACCGTATGAGCCACCGCTGACCAAAACGTGTGATGAATGTGTTGAAGTCTTGTGTCAAAGTGTGTATCGAATGGGCTGTACAGCGTTTGTATAGTGACAAGGCAATTCCACTATATTCAGTCATTACATTTGCTCGCGCCTTGTCTTTGTTATTACTGTGTTGCGTTGTTTCGCGTCTAGTTTATTGCTATTCGTGGCACGACGTACTGGAAGTTGGGGTGGGGGGGGGGGGGGGTGGTAAGAGACTATTTACCACAACCGAAAAAGCCGACTGGGAAAAGACACGATGGTGCGCGAGGGGATCGAGCGAAACTCTAGAGCGACGGAGATCTTTTGGCGAGCGGTAGAGAAACAAATCGGGCGGTCGAGCAGCAGGCCACGTCCCGACGTCTCGATCCGACACAGCTGGTCCGGGGCCCATCTTGGCTTCCACAATTCCGAGAACTACTAGGCTGGGAATCGCCCATCCTGTTCCCGGCTGCGGTTCCCCAGCGACGTTCCTGGCGAGTGGCTGGCGTTGTCCCTGGCACTGGTCTGTCGATGTCTGATGTGCCGCTCTTGGCTAGTACCGTTGCCCCGCCGCGGTGGTCTAGTGGCTAAGGTACTCGGTTGCTGACCCGTCGGTCGCGGGATCAAATCCCCGCTGCGGCGGCTGCATTTTCGATAAAGGCGAAAACGCTGTAGGCCCGTATGCTCAGATTTGGGTGCACGTTAAAGAACTCCAAGTGATCAAAATTTCCGGAGTCGTCCACTACGGCGTCTCTCATAATCATATGGTGGTTTTGGGACGTTAAACCTCACATATCATCATCTGGTACCGTTCAAGCCACCCTTCGTGGCACTGTTCCTGTTGACGTCCCCGGTGCTGTACTAGGCGCTGACACTGCTGCATTGGGTTTCTCCTTGGCCTTTATCAGCTGAAGTCGGGTCCATGCACCGGTCCTGAGCCAGAGGAAGGCAACTTACCCACGTCCGGGCACCGAGTCCTCGAGGCCCTCTTCCGGTCCTTTGAGATCTCGACCACATGGCATGCACCGTCCGACTTAGCTGCGTGCACCATTGCAACCCGCCCCTTGTTCGGGATACGCCGGACGAGAGCTCGGTGCTTCGCTCTTCGACAACTCCACGACTGAAGCACTGAGATTAATTGCAGTGGTGTCAGTGTGGAACGTGTTCATGTTAGTTACATGTGTGTGCATGTGTATATGTCGTGTAGAGTAGCCCCGTGTCTGTGGCGATATGTATATAAAGTGGTGCCTCTTCGTTTATGGGTGTTTGCCTGTGCCCGTCTGACTAGCCTGCGCCCACATTTGCCCACACAGAATGACTGCTGGTTCCTAATGGTAACTGACTGCATTTCAAGAGAAGGCGAACGCGTGAGAAAGAGACAAAAAATATGTGGGCAGATGAGAATAAGAAGTTAGCAGGTATAACGTGGATGTAGAAAGCACAAGACCGGTTTGATTGGCGGATTAGGAGAGTGGCCTTTCCCCTGGGGTGGGGGGGTGCATAGTCCTGCTGTTGAGGATTATATTTTCATGATTTCAGTAAAAGTTTTAGTTCATAGCATGCGCTTGTGCTGTTTTTTTTTACTTTAGTCCACGTTCTTCGTGCATTTTCTTTGATGTTATCACAACGCCCCATCGATACCATGTGAACTCTACCACAAGACAACGGCACGCAATATACAATACTTGAGATGCAACCGAGGAATTTGGTGGCATACCGTGTGATAGACATGCTTCGAGATTTCCGGTTTTCAGTCCATGCGCAAAAGTTTGACAACTAGCAAGGCGCTGGCAACTCGACTCATGTGCCATGTCTTGTGATAACTATTTCCATATTTTGGGAAACCTCCCGTATACATGGAACGAGTTCCACTCGCCTATGGTCATAATTTTCCCGGGTGTGTGACATGCCATCTGTTTTTTTTTCATCAACTTCTTCAATTTTGTTGCGGCTCACACATTTAGAGCATTGTCAGGGAAGTCAGCTGCCATTGGACGCTTCATCTGCTCATTAAAGGTTTGCTTAGTGAAACGTTGGCAGCTTTTCTTGAAGACGTTTCTAATACACCGGTCCACAATTCCGCACCTCACTATTTTTGAGTGCGACGGCTCTATCGAAAGAAGGTGTTTTTTTTATTTGGGGTGCGTCTATCTAGCAAACGTGACCGGTTTGAGAAGTGTTTGTTTGAACTATTAAGACTTTATTGCAATACCTTCATGCAATAAAAGTACCTTAAAGAGTTTCTACATTATTAGAATCAGTAAAGATGTAACATGGTCTAGGTTCGCTGGGTTATTTCGGCTCAATCAAAGGAAAATATCATCGACATGACCTAAGCACTTTGACTTTCTTATTTTGAACCAATGAGTAACAAATTGCACTGTTAAACTCTAAAAAGAAATATGTCGCAGAATCAATGTCATCTTGGCTTAATAAAGAAAACTGCTGTTTCGTGAAACTTTGTTGCCAGTCCCAGCATGTGTTCGTTCAATTCGTTCACCTTGCGTGAACGCCCTTCAAGGCTGGATGTTATCGTTGTTTTAAACTATGCACCAACAGGCCCAGCACCAGATCCATCTACCGTAAAAGAATCCAGTAGTTTGCAGCGGTACAAAATATTGCTTGTTTCCTTTAGACTAAGTAAGAGCTTAGACAAAGAGGAGTACCAAAATACATAAAGCCTGACTGATCAATGCCAGTGTTCCCCTTAGGCTAAGTAAGATCTTAGAGGAAGAGTAGTTCCGAAAGACATCAAGCCTGACTGAACAATGCCAGTTTTGACCCAATAAAATCCAGAGGTTTAAACAACTCCTGTGGCATAGTCATATATTTGAGCTCATTGTGAAAGCATCTGAGCGAGATTGTAGTGCTGCGGGCACCAAGCTCTATAATGTTAGACAGGGACTTACGTAAGGTACTATGAGAATCAATACAGCAATTTGAACCATTTGGCGTAAAATGGTTATGAATTGCTCACATTTACTTCAATATATAACCTCTTCCGTTCAAGCAATGTTCACAAGGCCTGCAGCTGTGAACGGGCAGCTAGAGTAGGCGAGATTGGAGTCTTGAATCCAAGAATGGCACACACCCGCACTGAAAGATTGGCCAACAACCGGGTAGGCAAAGCGCGCGCACACACGATGGTGATGACACTCGGCGATAAAGAGGACGGATAGACGAATCAATCATGATCATTTGAGTACTGCACAGATGAAAGAGAAGCGCACAATCAACGTTCAAACTGTTTTCGTTCGCAAGAAGCTGTCATTTTGGCCACTACACGTCAGTGACGAGGAACGTCGCATGCAGGGCTTCATGCCAGCAAGGTGCACAAGCTGGATGCTGCGGTAACGATGGTCTGTTGGGACGAAAAATAGTGTCATAGAATAAATGACGGGTGAAGTCTGCTCCATAACTATGTGAGGTGGGATGGAGCGAAGCTGGAGTTTGTCGCAGAGACGAGGTATGTGAATAGATGACAAAATGAGCACCTCGTACCCACATTGGAAGAATGCGACACGTTGGGGCCTGTCATAAATAATCAACAAGAGCTTAATTTGGGCAAGTTGGTTCATCGTGGTTGTGTTCTAGTAACAGCGCGACAACTTTAGGAAGAGACAAAATTGACTGGAAAGAGCGCTGACTGTCTGCTTAATTTTATTGAAGTTGCTACGACCGCTTTTATACAGAGTAGAATGAACACAGTGTTCATGCGTGATGAACAATGTGTGACCATGATAATATAATCTTAACTGAGAAAAGGATACTCTCTTTCGGAAAGTGAAGGTCTACTGATGTATTGATCCTTGGCCTTCCTGATAAAAAAAATGATTCTAAAATCTTCTTTCATTAGTTGTTCTTGCTTTTTTTTTTTCAAAAACCGGTTTTTTATGAAACGTAGGACTGCACTTAGGTTATTTACAGTGTACGGCCATGAGACTACCATAGCCATTCCTAACATTTAACGCATGCTGTCTTGCTCAATCATTGAAGCATTGCCCCATTTCTCCTATGTTTACTTGTGGCATTCAGTAAACCTATTCATTTAGTAAGCCTATTCTCGTGATGGATGGTGCAAGATTGACTATTCCTGTTGCTGTTGAGTACACACACTTTTGAAAGCTTGCAAGGGGTGGAAAACAACAAGTTACTTTCATATCTGCTCGCTATTTCCTTTAAATTGTGAGACACCTTATGTACGTACGGTACAACAAGCAAATGTCTTTGGTCATTCCATTTTTCTCTTGGTCATGTTTTTTATCCTAACTTTTTGCCGGAGGGTTTCGCAAACGGGTGTGATGATGCTGTTGGGGTACCCAGCATCTTTTAGTCTTTTAATCTGGTTTTTAAGGCTGACCTTACCCTTGTGCTCACATGACTTCTGAAGGGTGACCTGAATACACGTCGTGGCGATTCTTCTTTTTACTAATTCTGAATGCCCAGTAACAAAAGGCAAAACATTCTTAGCATTCCTGGGTTGATAGCACCAGCAAGTATGGACATTATCAGAAAAAAAAGGTGAATGTCTAAGAACTGGATGTCATTGTCTTTTGGCAATTCAAATGTGAATTTGAGCCTCCAGGAGAAGACGTTGAGCACGGCTTCAACGTTGCCTGTAAAACACATTTGTGCAGCGCTGAGAATGCCCTGCGTTTTATGTAAAAGCCACGCAGCAGGAGTGGCGGGGCTTAATTGATGTTCCGACTGTCTAAATTAAGGTAATTCAGTCTAACGTTGAAAAGTAAGCATCAGGAGTCCATGCGTGCTTCTTTTACTTTCTTTTTTCACGTGGCAAGCAGCTGTTGCGTCAGTGAAGCTTTCAAGTCATTGTGGATCAAAGTGGAGGTATGAGCATGCTCACAAGTGGGGGTGAGAGAGAGGGGGGCTTCGGAGGTGACAGCTTGAAGTGTTACTGTAGCACTCCATGACACGCTGTATATCACGATATTATCACACCAGGAGTGAAGCCTGTATAGCACGCTCACTTGGTTACCTGGCATATACGCACACCACGAGTTCACCTCAAGAAATTCACCACAAAGAGAAACTGCAAGCTCTATATTCCAGCCTGAAAACAGCCTTCCTCCCAGCAAACAATGCATTGAATCCCGCCAATGAGTGGCGACCGAAAATGCACATCTGAGAGAGCAGGTATTCACGAGAGTAAATATTCTTGAAGCCTTCATTCATAGAGGCTTCCAGGATAAAGTGGGGCGTTCATGGCCAGTAAATGCCTTCCCTTGTCACTTCCGGAATGCCCGACAGTACCGAGAAGTATGTTTAACTGTACGACGACCTAAAAAATGCCAAGCGGTTCTTCACACAGTGCCCTGTACATGACAAATAGACGACAGGAGTGAACGTCTGTGCCAGTGTATTTTATTTTCTGGCAAAATCTCCTGTGATGCTGCTGCGTCCGATTGTCAAATTACCTAGCTTCCCCTATTACCTGGTGCAGCTGTGAGTGTTTCTATTGGGACTGTCCAATTTAAAATACGAGAATCCGAACCATTTGGCCATTACCAACTAGGGCAGGATCATCACGTCGTGTTTAGAGTGCTTGATTGTTTCGTGATGCAGTGGGGAAGTTTAAGAACTAGAAAATTAGCGCATGGTTTTCGCTTACCTGTACAGCAGGTATCCCCACAGCTTCTGAGCGGCCAGTGTCGGAATGGGCGTTTCACTCAACTGCATGACACTGCGGCGAATACCGGCAACCTTGAGGCCAGCGAAAAAACAGCTGCTGAGAGTTTAAATGAAACGAACCTGTGGGGGGCGGCGGACATGAAACACTTGGCGGAAACGATGTCACTAGGTAATGCATACGATTCAGCATTTGTCGATAGTGTTCTTTGTTCTCTGTATGCCACGCAGTTTTAGATGGATAGCAAAGCTCTATTTAGGTCCATTAGGTTGCGTTAGTTTCCCTGCCCGAAGCGGGCCCCTGACTATGTACACATTTTTGAGCCGTCGCATATAAAACGTAGACTACTAAATGATCATAAAGTAGTTACTCAAATCAACATAATCAAGCCGCCCGAGACTTCAAATTACGCAACGTCAGACTAGCCCACGTCATGAAGTTGAATTACTGTTAGGAAGTTACGCTTTGGTGAGTAAAATTGAATGCACAGTTTGTGGAGGCCACTGAGATAAAAATGTTGAAGTTAGACAGTTTCGTAAAACTTGATAAAGCATTCGGTTGCTGGCCCATAAGTCGTTGGTTCGAATCACAAGGCGCGGCAGCAGCATATCCCGATGGCGGCGAGAAATGTTTGATGCCCGTGCGTTTATATTTAGGTGGACGACAAAGAACCCCAGTTGGTTGAAATTTCAGAAACCCTCCACTACGGCGTCTTTCATAATCATAGGGTGCTCTTTGAACGTTAAACCCCAATCATTATTATTATTTAGTTTAGTAAAAATGATGCATATGCGTTTTGATAGGCAGTGCTGCCACTAATTAGTGTGTGTAAGATCCAGCACTGTGAAACCGGAGGATGTGCGTAGCAAGGGCACGCTGCCATTTCCGTTCCTAGAGTTCCTACTGTACCGTTTACCATAGCGTACATGGCACCAATGTTTCAGATAAGCGTGCGGGGTTACCACGGCACGAGTATAGAACATTGTTAGGGATATTCACAAGCGTGGTTTGCGACATGTGCTGTATTTTTGCTGTGATAGTTGTTATATGGAAACTTTCGGCTGGTTTTGTTGTCGGCGTCGACATCAGCGTCACTCACCGTATATGTATACGTATCTCTTCTCTCCCCTCCCTCCCTCTCTCCCCCCCTCTCTCTCTGTATATATATATAATATATATATATATATATACATATATATATATATATATATATATATATATATATATATATATATATATATATATATATATATATATATATATATATATATATATATATATATATTGTGGGAATTCATTGTACGTCATCTTCCTCATCTATCAATAACCATCATCAGTCTTCGGCCCGTTCCTCTTCATGATCGGCGCCATTTTGCTGTTGCTTCAATAAAGCGTCAGCTGCACCGGTGTATTTCAAGTGGTGGAAGGTGCTTCCCGATCTCTTCGACCTCTCTCCATCCAAAGCCAGCTCCTGGAGCTCCGTTCGGGACGTCGCTTGCGCCAGCAGAGCACCATGGCCCAAGAGCAAGCCCAACCGAACCACTCGCCGGCGCAACCACCAGCCGCCAACCCTAGCCCGGTCAACAACCCCCCTCGGGAGCCTCCAATCTTCTCCGGTCTGTCTGGCGAAGATGTCGAAGACTGGCTCGACAACTATGACCGCGTAGGTGTCTACAACAACTGGAACGAGGCATCGAAATTAGCACGCGTCCAGTTCTACGTCTCTCAGGTTGCCAAGACGTGGTTCCTGAACCATGAGAGCGACTTCCGCGATTGGTCTTCCTTCAAAGACCAGCTCCGACGCATTTTCGGTACACCGACCGTCCGTTCAGAAGTTGCTCGCAAGAAACTGGCAGAACGCGTTCAACATTGCGGTGAGTCCTACACTTCCTATATTGAGGATGTGCTTGCACTTTGCCGCCGTATCGACGACACTATGCCAGAAGGTGATCGTGTCCGGCACCTTCTGAAGGGTATCGGACCTACCGCTTTCAACGCCCTCGTCGCACACAACCCTTCGACGGTTTCCGACGTCGTCTCGGTATGCCAGCGGCTTGATACCTTGCAGTCAATCCGCCTACGACCCGACTTCTCTGAGAACCCCCTGGCAAACAGTATGGAGCTCCGATCCATCATTCGAGACATAATTCGTGAGGAATTGCAAGCATACACTTTACCTCCTTCTAACAACGTTCCCGCTCAACCCGCCTCTAGCGATCTGCGTGGAATTATTAGGGAAGAAATGTCAGCGTTCCAAAGCATTCACCGTGCTCCACCATGCGCCCAAACCCCTTCGTATGCACAGATCGCTGCAATGCAACCCTCGCCGTCTCAAGCACCACCACCTGTACCTGATCACGAACATCTCGCACCTCTAGTCGCCCGTCCACCGAACCCTACCTACCATTCTTCCTGGCGGGCCCCACGTCCTATTTGCTACTACTGTGGAATTCGAGGACACATTTCCCGGGTCTGTCGACGTCGGCAGCAAGATGAACGTCGTGGTTATGCCGCTTTTGAACGAGACGACACATATGCTCGAGGTTACTACCGTTATGCCGACAGTCCTTCCAACCACCGATCACCGTCTCCTGTGCGCATTTCCAACACGACCAACAATACACGTGCATCCCGACCACGCTCCCCTTCGCCACTCCGACGCTCTGTTTCACCACTTCGGCCTGTCTCTCAACTGGCTGCCCAGCGATCGGAAAACTAAACAGTGCAGTTTTTGGAGGGAAAACTGCATCGCGGCGAATTGACCCAAGTCCTCCTGAACGACCGTCAAACATGTTATTGGTAACTGTGGAAGGTGTGCGGGTGTTGGCTTTGGTGGACACGGGAGCAACTATTTCAGTTATGCGTGCCGACTTGTGTTCTCGATTGCGGAAAGTGAAGACACCCTACCTTGGATCATCTTTGATTGGGGCCAATGGAGCAATAATTAGACCATCGGCCCAATGTACAGCTCGTGTCTTCATTGATGGTATTCTTCATCACATCACCTTCGCTGTCTTAATTTCATGTGCTCATGAACTAATTTTAGGCTGGGACTTTCTCTCATCAGCATCTGCATTAATTTCTTGCCGTCAACGTGTAGTCGAAATGACCGAGACCGATCACTGCAGCGAACGCGTCGACGAAAGACCATTGCGTTTTTTCACAGCTTCCGAATCCATACTACTCCCGGGTCAAGAGCAACTCATCACCATCACTTCTCCGAATATTGCCAATGGTGACGTCATCATCACCCCTTCCAGCAGCTGTCTAGCTCGCGGCGTTGTAGTCCCCTCCAGCCTGGTGCGGTTCAAAGACAGTGCAGCGATAATCATTGGCCTGAACCCTACCCCAGAGCCCGTCCTCCTACCCCAAGGTTCTGCAGTGTCATGTTATGTGGATACCCAACCGGTTTCTTTGGTCTCTCTTGACGCCTTGACAGCTCAGCCACAACAGGCCCAGTCTGTTACGTCCTCCTCCTTTGCTCCCGGGATAAATCCTGACCTTTCTGCTTCTCAGCGTGAGGCGTTGCTGAATTTGCTCAGGAAACACCAGGCCTCCTTCGACGCCAATGCTTCGGCACTAGGACAGACCACAGTTGCGCATCATCGCATCGACACTGAAGGTCAGACTGTTGTACGCCGTCGTCCCTACCGAGTCTCCTTGGCCGAGCGCAAAATCATCGAGGAGAACGTGACCGATATGCTAAACAGAAACATCATACGACCCTCTACCAGTTCTTGGTCATCACCCGTTGTGTTGGTACAAAAGAAGGATGGATCGGTACGATTTTGTGTTGATTACCGCGCGCTCAACAAGATTACCCGAAAGGATGTATATCCGATGCCCCGTATAGATGATGCACTTGACTCATTGCAAGGCGCCCAATACTTCTCCACCCTTGACCTTTGGTCCGGGTATTGGCAAATACCAATGGACGAAGCAGACAAAGAAAAGACTGCCTTTTCTACGCCGGACGGTCTTTACGAGTTTAACGTAATGCCATTCGGTCTATGTAATGCTCCCGCCACATTTGAAAGGATGATCGACACTGTTCTTCGTGGCCTCAAGTGGAAAACTTGTCTATGCTACCTCGATGATATCGTCGTGTTTTCTTCCACTTTTGATGATCATCTGCAACGCCTAGATCAAGTGCTTACATGTCTCTCCAACGCTGGACTTCAACTAAACACAAGGAAGTGCCATTTTGGCAACACAGCTATAAAAGTACTAGGACATCTCGTTACTAAAGATGGCATCCAGCCCGATCCGGACAAAATTTCCGCAGTCCTCAACTTTCCGCGACCCTTTCGCTCCAAAGAACTACGCAGTTTTCTTGGACTCGCATCGTACTTTCGCCGCTTCATTCGCAACTTTGCCACTATTGTCGCTCCTCTCCACAAGCTCCTTGCTAGTACCGGTTCCTCCGATTGGAATGATCAATGCGAAGCCTCATTCCAAGAACTCAAGTAGGCACTGACATCCCCACCGGTGCTTTGTTATTTCGATGACAAGGCACCTACGATATTACACACTGACGCGAGTGGACAAGGAATCGGCGCCGTACTGCTCCAGCGCGACCATGCCTTTCGCGAGAAAGTTGTCGCGTATGCAAGCCGCACTCTGAACACTGCAGAGAAGAGGTACTCGATAACCGAACAAGAGTGCTTGGCTGTTGTCCGTCAGCACTTGCTACTCACCAGCCAGCCGATTCTTATTGCACTGACATCATTGGTCGGCTTACCGGTGCTTCGTCTTCCCTAATGCCAGGCTCCGGAAACAACTCCGACTATTCAAGTTGGAGGACGATGTGCTATATCGATACATTTTGCACCCGGAAGGCCACCGATGGGTTCCCGTCGTACCACGCGCACTACGCACTGAAGTTCTGCGCGCTTCCCACGACGACCTGACGTCAGGACACTTGGGTTACTACAAAACATACAAGCGCATCCGCAGTTGATTTTTCTGGCCAGGTCTTTCCACGACAGTAGCTAAATATATTGCCTCGTGCGCATTTTGCCAACACCGCAAGCGGCCCACTACTCCTCCCGTCCGGGGACCCCTACAACCACTTCCTTGTCCATCAGAGCCGTTCTCTGTCGTCGGAATTGACCTCTTCGGGCCCCTCCCAACTACATCAGACGGCAAGAGGTTGGATCGTCACCGCGGTTGATCACTTGACCCGGTACGCTGAGACGGCCTCAATCACTTCAGGAAGTGCTTCGGAAGTAGCAACTTTCTTCTTGAATGCTATTTATCTACGTCATGGAGCCCCTCGTGTCCTTTTGAGCGACCGGGGAAAGGCATTTCTTTCAAGCACGCTCAGTGAAGTTCTTCAGCATCAAAAACAGTTCATAAAACAACATCTAGCTATCACCCGCAAACCAATGGCTTAACGGAAAGATTTCATCGCACGCTGTGTGACATGCTGTCCATGTATATCCGACCGGACCATCGCAATTGGGATGCCATACTACTCTTTGTCACGTATGCATATAATACGTCAGTTCAACGAACCACAGGCTATTCTCCATTTTTCCTAGTATACGGACGCCAACCGACATCACCACTCGACGTTTCATTCTTTTCTGGCCCCGTCAACTCTTCACCATTCGTTTGCGACCAGTTTTTGTCCCGCGTTGCTCGATGCCGTCGTCTTGCCCGCTTAAACACCGAAGCTAGCCAAGAAGATCGCAAACATCGTTACGATGCCACTCACCGCGTCGTTCTCTACCGCCCTGGCGACAATGTACTTCTGTGGACTCCTGCGCGAACGCCTGGCTTATGCGAAAAGTTTGAGTCACGCTATCTTGGCCCTTACAAAGTTATCGAACAGACCTCACCGGTGAACTACCGTGTCACACCTGTTCATGTTCCCACTGACCAACGCTGCCGCGGGACAGAGATTGTGCACGTTTCGCGTCTCAAGCCCCATTGTATGCGTTCCACAGCGTAATTCGCGGCCAGGCTGGCCGCTTCCGTCGACGGGGGAAATTAGTGTGAGAATTCATTGTACGTCATCTTCCTCACCTATCAATAACCATCATCAGTCTTCGGCCCGTTCCTCTTCATGATCGGCGCCATTTTGCTGTTGCTTCAATAAAGCGTCAGCTGCACCGTTGTATTTCAATATATATATAAATATATATAAATATATATATACATATATATATATACATATATATATATATAAATATATATATATACATATATATATATATATATATATATATATATATATATATATATATATATATATATATATATATATATATATATATATATATATATATATATATATATATATATATATATATATTGTTGGGAACTATGCGAACTACGACGAAGCAGCACGAAACGGCAAGCCACAGCGTTGGTGCACGCGCGCGACCCGAGCTTGCGTTTTTTTTGTATTTTCGGCCTGTTGGCCTTCCTCGCTCTTCTGGCGTTCCTCGGCCTTCCAGTAGGTCTGTACGTAAATAAACTGCGTGACATCTGGTGGAGGTGTGTGGACTCCCGTACAAACCTGGAACTTCGCTCCCGTACGCTTCCCCCTCTACGTGACACGAACATGGCCACCGAGACGCCTCTCCAGGTGGGACCTTCGACCGTCCATGTCACTTGCGGTGCCGTGTATCCTCAACGAGACCCTCCTATCTTCACGGGCTCCACTGAGTCGGACGTCGAAGATTGGTTGGCGAGGTACGACAAAGTCGGCGCAAGTATCAAATGGGACGACCCAAGTAAGCTGGGCTACGTCACATTCTACCTTGCGGACACCGTGCAACTGTGGTTTAATAACCACGCAGCTGGCATTACTACGTGGTCTATATTCAAGACGGCTATTACGGACGTCCTTGGATGACCTGCAGCACGCAAGCTTCAAGCCGAGCACCGTTTACGTCACCATGCGCAGCAACCAGGCGAGACCTACACGGGCTACATTGAAGATGTGTTGCATCTATGCAACCGCATCAACTCTACCATGCCTGAGGAAGAAAAAATCAGGCACATATTGAAAGGCATTGACTACGGCGCCTTTCAGATGTTGCTCGCGAGAAATCCCCCCACAATTGCTGTCCTCGTTTCCCTCTGTCAAAGCTTCAATGAATTGCGTAGGCAGCGGGCAATTGCTCGTCAAGCCCTCACGACGCCAGACACGCTCGCAAGCTTGCACCTAGCTGCCCATCCTACCGATCAGCAGCCGCTGTTTTCGGCAATCAAGGACTTCGTCCGCGAAGAGGTAGCGCGCCAGCTGTCACTGCTGCCACTGACACATTAGCCCACGCAAGCTTTGGCACCGGACCTCCAACACGTCATTCGGACCCAAGTCGCTGAAGCCCTTCCGCCGGTGCATCAGCAACCACCAGTCACTACGCCTCTCACGTACGCCGCCGTCGCTGCTCGTCCTACGCAAGAGCGTATGCCATATGCTGAACCTGCCACGCCACCCTATGTCGTGCCTACAACCCCAATTGCTGCGCCGTATCCCAAAGCGAGATCTTCAGCTCCATTTTACCGTCGCTCAGACGCTTGGAGGACGCTGGATAATAGGCCCATCTGTTTCGCCTGTGGTATCGCTGGACACGTCGCCCGCCACTGTCACCGAGATCCCCCTCCAGTCGACACCGTGGGCAGGCCAATGGCGTCGTCGTCTAGGACGCCATCAAGGTACACCACTGACGGTCCTCGACCCTACGCAAACCATCGGTCACCATCGCCCCGACGACGCTCCCTGTCACCTATGCGTCGCCGACCTGCTACGGAAGAGGGAAACTGATCGCTGCAGCTCCGGCGGCAACAGCTGCATACAATTCGAACTGCTTAAGGCCTCCATCTTTCTCGCCGCAAAACGTTATTGACGTCAATGGTGAGGGGACCGCCGCACAAGCGCTTATCGACACAGGGGCCGCCGTTTCCATAATCTGTGAGACCTTAAGCCGCAAGTTGAAAAAGGTGACGACGCCTCTTTCGGGCCTGATGCTCCACACGGCAAACTCGCAGTGCATAGAACCTACAGCTGTGTGTACTGCACGTGTCATTATCCAAGGTGAACTTTATGCCATTGAACTTTTTGTGCTGGCATCCTGCTCCCACGAAGTCATTCTTGGATGGGACTTTCTTTCACGTCATCGGGCCATCATAGATTGCTCACGTGCAGAAGTTGCCCTTACACCACTGCCAACCTCTTGTTTGGTGGATTCTCTTCCTGAACCTTACAAACTTGTCGTTGTTGCAGACACGGAAATAGCACCGAGAACATCCACCCGTGTAGCCCTGACCTGTACGGCCGCTCCTGCCGGAACTGTTTTGTTCACTCCGTCTGACGTATTTACCCGCCGCCATAGCCTACACTTGCCCTTCGTCGTACTCACCGTGGAATCCGGTGCTACCGCCATGCTCGTCGCGATCTCGCTATCGTCGCCAGTTACCTTACTTCGCGGAGAATGTTTGGGTAACATACAAGACGTTGACCTCTTGCGCCCTCTAGAGTTCGCCGAACACGCACCTCACCTCCAGCTCAATGCTACGACGCCACCTGTGGCCACACTGCCCGCGCCAGACTTATTCCAGCCCTCTGTTGCCGCTGAGCTATCGCCGACACAAAGAAGGGAACTCTTGTCCCTTCTTCGAGAGTTCTGTTTTGCCTTCGATTGCGCTCAACCATCTTTGGGTCGCACAGCGAACATCACGCACCACATTGACACCGCTACTCATGCTCCCTTACGCCAACGACCATATCGAGTTTCAGCGGAAGAGCGCCGTATTATCAACGAACAAGTCGACGATATGCTCAAGCGTGGTGTCATCCAGCCATCGCAGAGCCCTTGGTCGTCCCCTGTTGTACTTGTGCGCAAAAAGGATGGGTCTATCCGATTCTGTGTCGACTACCGCCGGCTCAATAAGATAACTCGGAAGGATGTGTACCCGTTGCCACGCATCGACTACGCTCTCGATTGCTTGCAAGGGGCAGAATATTTCTCCTCTTTAGATTTACGCTCAAGATATTGGCAAGTTTCAATGTCTTATCCTGACCGATCGAAGACTGCATTTGTAACACCTGATGGGCTGTATGAGTTTAACGTCATGCCGTTTGGACTCTGCAACGCCCCAGCTACCTTAGAACGGATCATGGACGCCATCCTTCGCGGCTACAAGTGGAACACGTGCCTTTGCTACCTAGACGACATCGTCGTTTGTTCTCGCGACTTTTCGACCCACCTTGTTCGTCTTCGTGCTATTCTCACGTGTCTCACCTCTGCTGGCCTTCAACTTAACATCAAGAAGTGCCATTTTGCCGCACGTCGGCTCACTATACTGGGTCACGTCGTCTGCAAAGAGGGTGTTCTCCCGGATCCGGTGAAACTCCGCGCCATGGCCGACTATCCGAAGCCCAATTCCATCAAGACGCTTCGAAGGTTTATCGGCCTGTGCTCATAATTTCGTCGATTTGTGCGCGACTTCTCTTCCATCATCGCGCCTCTTACCAACCTGTTGAAAACTTCCAAAGGCATTTCTGCTTGGTCAAAAGAGTGCGACGAATCCTTCACCGCGCTTCGGCGGTTATTACTATCACCTTCAATACTACGTCATTTTGACCCTGATTCGCCTACGGAGGTCCACACCGACGCTAGTGGTGTCGGTCTTGGTGCTGTATTGGCTCAACGAAAACCAGTGTACCAAGAATACGTGGTCGCTTACGCGGGTCGAACCCTCAAGGAAGCCGAGTGTAATTATTCCGTCACGGAGAAAGAGTGCCTCACAATTGTCTGGGCTTTGACGAAGTTCCGCCCATACCTTTATGGCCGCCCTTTCGAAGTCGTCACGGACCACCACGCTCTATGCTGGCTATCATCGCTCAAAGACCCGTCGGGGCGCCTTCGTCGTTGGGTGCTTCGCCTACAGGAATACGACATTTGTGTTGTATACCGATCCGGCCGCAAGCACTCCGACGCTGATGCGCTATCCCGCTCGCCGCTACCGGCTGACCCAACCCCCTCGTCATCTTCTTCAGCTGTCATAACACCAATCGACTTCACAAACATGGCATCGGAACAACGCAAAGATGTGTGTATTTCCCAACTCCTCGCCTTTCTGACTGATCTGTTAGCTAATTTGGTCTCAAGAACTATCCGCCGTCAAGCCACAAATTTCGCTATTCGAGAAGACCTACTCTATCGGCGGAATTACACGTCTGAAGGTCGGAGGTGGCTGTTAGTGATACCCAACCACATGCGCTCGGAAATCTGTACTGCTTTCCACAACGACCCGCAAAGCGCTCACGCTGGCGCTCTCAAAACGTACAACCGTCTACGTCAGCGGTACTACTGGCGCGGCATGTACACATTTGTCCGCAAGTACGTACGTGCTTGTACTGCATGCCAGCGACGTAAAGTCCCACATCAACGCCCTGCCGGTACACTTCAGCCTCTGCCTTGTCCAGCACGTCCGTTTGACCGCGTCGGTATCGACCTATACGGACCACTTCCCACGTCGTCTTCTGTAAATAGGTGGATAATTGTCGACGTGGACCACCTCACGCGTTACGCGGAGACGGCAGCACTACCCACAGCAACCGCGAGGGAAGTTGCGTTTTTCATCCTGCGCAACTTTGTTCTTCGCCATGGTGCTCCCCGCGAACTTTTGAGTGACCGGGGGCGTGTTTTCTTGTCTGACGCCATTCAAGCGTTGCTCGCTCAGTGCAACATGGTTCATCGCATGACGACAGCATATCACCCGCAGACGAATGGCCTCACAGAGCGATTTAATCGCCCTCTCGGTGATATGTTGACGATGTACACAGCTTCAGACCAGACCAATTCGGACACTGTCCTTCCATTCATCACGTATGCGTATAACACCGCTACGCACGCGACAACAGGGTTCTCCCCTTTCTTTCTGTTGTACGGACGCGAACCATCGTGCACTCTGGACACTATCCTCCCATACACGCCCGACTCCTCTGAGTACACTGCAATTTCTGATGTTGCCAGGTACGCAAAAGATTGCAGACGATTGGCCCGTTCACTGACAACCAAGGACCAAGGCCACCAGAAGCTACGGCATGACACCGACCAACATCTCTCTACTTTCACGACTGGTGCTCTCGTTTGGCTCCGGATTCCACCGAGCACTCCTGGCCTTTCGTCGAAATTACTGGCACGATACCACGGGCCCTACCGCATTCTCGCCCGTATGTCACCAGTCAATTATGAGATTGAGCCTTTGACACAGTCTCATGACTTACGCCGTCGTGGCCGAGAAATTGTGCATGTGAGTCGCCTGAAGCCGTATTACGACCACGCTATAGTTACTACGCCTTAAGTCGCCAGGTTGGCTACGCTATTCACCGGGGGCCAATGTAGGGAACTATGCGAACGACGACGAAGCAGCATGAAACGGCAAGCCACAGCGTTGGTGCACGCGCGCGACCCGAGCTTGCGTTTGTTTTGTATTTTCGGCCTGTTGGCGATCCTCGCTCTTCTGGCGCTCCTCGGCCTTCCAGTAGGTCTGTACGTAAATAAACTACATGACAATATATATATATATATATATATATATATATATATATATATATATATATATATATATATATGAAAATGCAAGAAATAAAAAAAACAACACTCTGACGCGCGGACTCGAATGTGGGACATCTGAGTCGTGATAGCAATCATTTAGCTACGCCAGAGCACATACTTCACGGTTCAAATAGCAAGCTACTTATATCTACCACTTACCGCTGCTCACGAGCGTCTCGGAGGGAATTATGTTTTCAGCATTACTAGCAACATGGTGCAATGAGCGCGCATCGCCATCGCGCTGCGGCGCCCGCTCTAATCTACGCACACTTTGCCCGGCTTGGAGAAGGGGAGCGACGCTCCCTCGCGCCCCCTAGTCTCGTGGTGGTCAGGAGGGGGGGTTGTACGTCCTGGCTGGCCTCAGGATTTACCTGGAACGATTCTGCTGTAGTTACCAGGTGCACAAAGGTCACTGCAACCAACTGCAGTCTCTGTTTGCGAAAAACACGCGCTTTTCAGACACAATAAAGTAATAAATGAGACGCTTATTCGTATGCATCCGTACCTGTGAGCACGTTTCATGCGTCATTTGTGCGTGAGAAACACGGGGCACGTTTAGATCTGCTTCCCATTCTGCGCCTGACCTATAAATTTTTTTGCTACCACGTTCACTGCTTCGCTTTTGCGGCAAATCTGTGACTTTTTTACTTTGCTTTATCCACTTTTCCGTTATTGCAGCAGAGGAGACACGCGTTTCGCCATGTTGCAGTGCCAGACAAACGTAAAGGAAGGGATGTTCACTTGAGCGTGGAGGCGTGGCTGCCTCTCTTGCATCGCCCCGGAGACATACGCAGGTTTGCCAAGCACTTTTAATGGCGTCTAGTTAATAGTTGCGATTACTCCTTTGTTGTTTGTGTTAATTATAATATAATAGATATTTTTCATGCACCTGTTTTGAGCACTGCTAGCCTCGTAATGACCTGCATTGGCTGCTTTACTTTGATCAGAATCATGCTGCATCAGATGCATGAATGGACAACCAGTGGGGTCCCTAAAGCGTCCCGAACTTAGAACTCTTCTAATGAGTCGACAGCTAAGCATCTCCTTCCTCCAGAAGATCAAGCTCTGCGGCGGAACGAAGCGTCATCCACCACGCATGTGCACAACACAGTCGTGGTCGGCCGTCTTGGTATATTGCGTATAAGCTGTTTCGGTGGTATGGTGAGGGCTCATACTGATCTATTACGGCAGTGTGGTAACGAATACAAAGGACAAATTCAAGGTAGGATAGTGCATATGTCTTTTCTTCATCAGCCACGTCCCTACGTGCACTGTGTGCGGGGCATATGAAACCATCGGGCACCTGTTGTTGGTGTGCCCATCGAGCACCTCAGTTCAGTTTATTTACCTCAAGGGTCTTCCGAGAGAGACATTACGTAAGGGGTGGGTTGAATGACAAACCTTTCACGTGATTTATAGATTAAAAAGTTTCATATTGATTAGTTACACGTTGTTGGAACAAGGACGGGCAGGTAATGGCGGCAATGTCAGCAGAAAGGCCGTTCCAGTCTTTGGCAGTTGTGCGTTTGCCCAGGAGGTGGCAGGCAGGCATAATCTGCAAGACTACCACCCCTTTCTAGATCACTTTAAAGTCAATGAAAGCTTGTTTTGTTTTTTTAGGGGCGAAGCTCCAGAGGAGTAAGCCTTGTGCGGTGATGTACCGGCGTCCACGCTCATATCACAACACCTGCAACAAAGCTGTGAAATAAGCCCTGCGCCCCGCCCCCTCCGTCCGTCCACCCATTCATTCATTCGTCCATCCGTTTGTCCGCCTTTTATACTAGTCAGTGACTTCAACGTACACAGTATGGACCTTAGAGTCTAGCTTCGCTGTAACAAGTTTTGCTTTTTACTCCGTAAATGCGCAGATAAGTTTTATGAACATCTTGCCTTCACCAAACATGTAAAACGTTGTACATTTCGGAAGCATATTTCAATGAAAGTGATTGAATTGTGGCGGGTTGAGAAAGATTACTGGAAAGCCCGGGAGGTTAACTATGGAACGTTTATATATACCTGCCTTGTTTGCCCTGGTAATTAGCGGAAGATCCATTGGAAGGCAGTGATTATTCAGTGAGGCGTAGGCACTGTGTTAATCAGCATAACAGGTGTTTGAAGTTCACTCTGATAGAGCTCTTTCACTAGTAAAAACTTAGCGACCACCAACGCAAGTGCATTGCCACACAATGAGCTGGCGGTGCCTCCGACTGTAGTGCCACAACCACGGGTTCGCTATTGGGGTCTAGGTTAGGGACGCCTGTTGTGAAACTTCCAATTTTTATCCGCCCAAGCCTCGATATTCGCCGCGCAGAAAAGTAAAAAAAATCATTCTCTGAAAATTCTCGCCTTGTGCATTCAAATCTAAAATCCCCTAATTTGTCCTGCTTCATTTTTAAGCACTGACATCGGCCGAGTCGCCACCGGCGAATCTCATAAGATAACGCTCGTCTGAGGTAGCCATAGTCTTCCAAACATTTTTCCAGCAGCTGCTGAAACGCGTCTCCAGCGCGCTAACGATGATGGACTGGTGGGAGTGGAAAGGCGCATCACGTAAGTATATTGTCAACTAAAAGATGCGCGGCTAAAGTTCTTGAACGTACGTGACTTTGTAAACCTTCTAAGTAAGGCTGAAAATGGCGGCAGAAAACACGTAAAAAAGAGCCGTGAGAGAAGCCAGTTGTCGGTACTTCAGTGAAATGGAAAAATACAGTGACTTTAGTCGAATCATGCTTCACACGCACAACCATGCCAACGCCAAGGCTCGACTGACGTGGCGAACCTAGCACGAAATCCGTACCCAGTCACTGAAACTTCCTGTGCATGAATTGGTGTTGCACTTTCCGAGAGATCAGCCCCACGTTCAACCGGTATCAATAGAAATATAGCTGTTTGAAAAGAATGTGATGTCACTGCGAGCGTCCCAATCACAATCCCCCCCCTCGCAGAAACAGCTGGTTCAAAAAAAGTTCCACCAGCGGCATCATTGTGTGCAGCAGAGCTGTGGGTCTCTGCATTCCTTTGGAAGTCACAACTCCTAAAAGAAAGAGCCCCTCGCTATTATGTACGATTATTTTAGGTCAACATATGAATCAACATATGGTTCATCGTAGATGGCAGGCATAAAAAATAATGGTTTCTCCGAAAGCGAATGTAGCACATTTTCACGATGGCTGGAGTTCATTTTTTTGCGTGGCACAGATGTGAACGTACTGAATTTCCGTCGCGGCATCGGCGCTGCATTCTTGCAGCATTGGCGGCAACATGGTCTAGAACTGCTGTGCTCAAGTCATGTGTTATGTTACACCCCACGGCGTGAAACTCTGATCGAATGCGAATTAAAAACAAACTGAAAAGAAATTAACTCTCGTTGCCACACGTCTGCTTAAAACATGAAGAATCCCCGAAACACTAAAGGGGAGTTCTCCACTACGGGTTTGTTCATAACCTTATGAGCACGCAAAGAAGACGAGGACAGAGGGACGTACGATGACACGGTCGTGTTTCTCTCTGTGTTCGTCTATTTTAAAGATCTTTCTTGGGGACTTTCGATGCAAAGGTCTGTCTGTCTGTCTGTCTGTTTGTCTGTCTGTTGGCGGGCTTGTTTGCTTGTCTGCCAAAACGCAATCCGCCGAAATGCCCCGAATCCCACTCCATGCGCAGCCCCCACCAATGTGGGTCCGGCGGCAGCATGGAAATTCGCTTCAAATTCTTATGCTCTGTCTTGCAGATTGCTGCATGCACCGGAATCTACAGTGTTCTGGACGGACCATCTTTTTCAAGCAACGTACCCTCTGGGCCGGTCAACGAATGTTTCGTCTATTCCTCGTGCGGCGAAGTAGCTTGCTCGGTTACGGCGAAGAAACTTTTTGGCAACCGTATCAGCTGGACTGAAAGTGTGTGCGCATGGTGCGATATCAGGAACAAGGCGACATCTGTGACGTCACCGGAACGTATAAAGGCATCGCATCGCCCGCTGCTCTTCAGTGGGTCCGGCGGCAGCGTGGAAATCATTCGCTTCAAATTCTTATGCTCTGTCTTGCAGGTAAGCTTAAAGTACAATTTCAAAAGCTATAGAAGTGGCAACTATTTCTTACTTCTGCTGCCGGACCCCCTGCAGACCTCATGAATATGTCTTTTGTGCTGATGAATTTCTTGAGAATGCTGTTGCTTGTGTGTGGTGATGTGAAGAGTAACCCTGGTCCTGAGGTCGAAGACATGTTGCGAGAGTTGCTCTCGGGGCAGACTAAAATTGCACAGGAGATAACAGGTCTTTCCTCTAGGGTTGTATCCTTCGAAGAACGATTAAATAAATTGAGCTGTCCATTGCGTCAATTACTGATGTTGCACCACGCGTGTCTGAACTCGAGAAAGCTGTAGCGGAAATTCGAGAGATTGTTAGTAAACTGGACCACAAAAACGACAATTTAGAGAATAGGTCCCGTAGAAATAACCTGCTCATCTATGGCTTAACCGAAAACTCTGGGGAAACTTCAGACGAGTTGCTGGAAACGGTAACTGGACTGATTACATCAAAACTACATGTTGAGTGTGGCGATATCGAACGATGCCATAGGCTGGGAGTGCGTAAGAGCAGTAGCACTAACCCAAGACCTGTTATTATTAAGTTGCTGGATTTTAGAACTAAGGTTGCTATCTTAAGCAATGCAAGCAAGTTGAAGGGCACGAAAATATTTATAAATGAAGACTTCTCTGAGCGCGTGAGGCAGATACGCAGGTAACTGTGGCAGAATTCAGCCGAGATAAGAAGGGATGCGCAAAAAGCTAGGCTGCACTACGATCATTTGTTGGTGGACAACGTTCGGTATTCTTGGGATGAGAAGAAAAAAAGTTATCGTTAACGAAAGCTGTCGGCTGTCTGCTACAAACAATGAATGACGGCTTAGTGCGAAGTCCTTTGCGCTTTTGAATTTAAATGCGAGTAGCCTAGTTAATAAAATTTCAAACTTTAACTGGCTCATTGAGTGTCATCGTCCATCAGCTATCTGTGTGACCGAGACTTGGTTAAATGAATCTATCTTGATCATGAATTCTTGCCTCCTGGTTACACGGTTCTAAGAAAAGATAGGCCTTCTGGCCGTGGTGGCGGAGTGGCACTTTTTTTTAAAGTGGTATTGAATTTTCTTTACTGCCAGAACTCCCAAATACTGAATCTATATGGTGCAAACTAATGCTTGATGGTCTCGATATTATTGTTGGTGCTCTCTATTGTCCTCCTAACTCTGCCTCAGACGTTTTTTCGACTGTCAGTGACTATATTGTGGGACAAAGGCTGGACTGTTCTAAACTCGTATTGACCGGTGACTTCAATGCCCCCTCTATACATTGGAATTTGTTAACATCAACTGGTCGTGAGAGAATAATTTGTGATTCTTCAATTAATCTGTCACTAGCTTTTGATCTATCGCAGCTGGTTGATCAGACTACACGCGAGGATTCTATACTAGATCTTGTTTTTGCCAACCATGAGTTGGTTACAAATGGATATCAGTGCAGGGTTGTCGATGGAATTTCTGACCATAAGGCCGTTATTGTTGATTGAAATGTTGCTTGTAAGCCAGTACGACCAACGTTTAAGACTGTTCTGAATTTTGATTGCGCAGACGACACTTCTATTTTTGCTAAACTTGCAACATGCTTTGACGATTTCTTATCGAGTAGTGACCACTGCAGTATTGATGCGTTGACTAACCAATTTTACAGTATAATTAATAAATGTATAGTGCAGTTTGTTCCTCACAAGAGCATAAAACGTCATGCCAAACACCCTTCGTATACCAGGTCAATTATACAGCTTAAACGTCGTATTAAGCGACTGCGAAAGCGACGGAGGGTTCACAATAATGACGAGGAGTCCCAAACTAACTTGCTTAAATCTGAACTAAAAGTTAAAATGAGTGATGCCAGAAAGTTTTACTTTAATACCACGTTAAGCTCTTTTATGAAAAATAATTCCATTAAGTTTTGGAAAACTATCAATCCTACCACGGCCTGTCCGTCAACCTTCATGATAGATGATGTGTCCTGCTCTGATTCATCCAAAATTTCTGAAGCCTTTATTAAGTATTTCCAAACTGTATTTGGAGATGACAATGGAACGACCCCTGACATTCGTAGCAGCCAGGAAATAGATTCGTTTCCAGCAATTGAAATTAGCTACACTGGCGTTCTTAATCTTCTGTTGAATATCGACCCTACTAAAGGTGCTGGGCCAGATGGCATACCAAACATGTTTTTGAAGCGTTACGCAGAATGGAATGCTCGTTATTTATCAATAATTTTTGTTAAATCATTAGAAACAGGTATTGTGCCAACCGTTTGAAAAATCGCCAATGTAATTCCTGTGTTTAAATCGGGTAATAAGCAACTCATTTCTAACTACAGTCCTATTTCATTAACGTGTACCTATTGCAAGCTTTTAGAGCACATAATTCATAAACATGTACTTCAGCACCTCACTAATAACAACTTATTTTCCCGTAATCAGCATGGTTTCCACTCTGGTTTTTCTACAACTACACAGCTCATTGAATTCACTCACGACATCGCTTCGGCTCTTAATACTCGAGGACAGGTTGACGCCATATTCATAGATTATGGCAAAGCATTTGATGTAGTATATCACAAAAAACTTCTTACTAGACTCAGAAGTATTATTAACGATGACAAAATAATAGGCTGGATGGCTGATTGGCTATATTTGAGGTCACAATTTGTTACGTTTGAGCATGCGCAGTCATCGTCGTATGCAGTCACTTCCGGGGTTCCACAGGGCTCGGTGCTTGGGCCCCTATTGTTCATTATTTATATTAATGATGTCACACAGGTCATTAAGGACACACCAGTGAAGCTGCGATTGTACGCTGACGACTGCGTTTTATATACTAGCGTAAATAATGCTCATGACCAAGATGTTCTGAACAAAGTATTTTCGTCCTTTTGTGGTGTGAGCGCCACGTGGCAAATGAACATTAATTACCAAAAAAACTGTTCAAATGACATTTACTAATAAAAAACAGCCACTAAGGTTTAGTTATAGTTACAATAGGCACTACTTAAACTCTTTTAATACATTCAAATATATTGGTGTTACCTACACTCAAAACCTAAAGTGGCACCATCACATTGAAACAATTTGCGCTAAAGCACTTCGAAAACTGGGATACATAAAACGAACACTCAAGCACTCTACCAAGGACTGCAAATTAACGGCGTATGAATCACTCGTCCGACCATTGCTAGAGTACGCCTCAGCGGTAAAGTCACCCTATACTGCACTTGACATAAATATGCTCGAGGGCATACAGAAAAAAGCAATACGATTTATATTTGGCCGGTATGACCGCAATTTTTCTCCCTCATCTCACGCATGCTTATTGTCGTTAGAACCCCCTGCTTTCCGACGCACACTTGACCGTATCACTCTGCTACATAAGATTGTACACAGCCGCAGTTGCATTGAAGCACCGATTACTTTTTGTGATTCAGCACGACGAACCACGCGCCGATCTCACCCACTCAACATCGTTCCCTTCCAGCCATTTGTAAATTGCTTTAAGCATTCCTTTTTTCTAGCCGTTGTTGAGATTTGGAACAACCTAGATGGTTCCCTACGCGAAAAACCAATTGATCTGTTTTCGAAAGAACTGCCTAACCTTATTTTGTAATATGTTTTAAATGCTTTGTATGTTTCTTTGGTGTTGCTTAATGTATGTTCGTTCCTTTTCCTAATGTACCCACTCCTGCTATGTCTCGTGTATCGAGACAGCAGTATTTGTAAATAAATAAATAAATAAATAAATAAATAAATAAATAAATAAATAAATAAATAAATAAATAAATATAGCTCAAGTATCAGGGTTCATACTTGTTGTGCAATTGTCAATTGAAAAGCAATTAGTGCGCACTTCTGAGGCACAATAACAAAATGACAATATTCTGTATGTATACCTTTTTATACTAGAAAAGGCACACATAAGTAATTGTAAGGACCGTAGCGTTTATCACGCTGCGCTGACGATGCAACGCTTGTACGAAAAGGCAAGTGTTTTTAACGCTTTGCTAAGACGACATGGTGGTGGCACGATAGAGTTTCATACAAATATTGTATGAAACTCTATGGGTGGCACCTAACCGTTGCCTTGCGTTCTACACCTTATCGCCTCCGAGACGAGCGCGCACGCTACGTGGTTCGTTTTCCAAAATAATTGCCAGATAGCACTCATGTCTCACGCGTGGCGTGTCTCGATGCACTGTTAGTCTTCGCTGCACGCATCGAGGCACTGTAACGCAGCGCCTCCAGAATACGATTCACTTATTTTGTCACGAAAAACATCAAATAAACGTTTTGTTCACTTTCTCCAGACGCAAGACTGCCGTCTTTTGACGACATTTGCAGTGAAACATGCAGATACGAGGCCAATTTTTTGTGCGATGAAGATGTCTAAAACGAAGCACAAACTAGGCCAAAATCACGTTCTCGAGCCCGGATGAACTGTTTTGCGATGTTAGACATGTGAATCTAATTACATACATAATCTCTCAGTGGTTGTTTTGCGTATCTGATGTTCCATTGAGGTTTCATACTTTATTTGTTGTTTTAGACTTGACAGGCAAACTTGGAACGGGTACTGTCGCTTCACAAATATCTAGCTGTGAAGGTAAGGTACGAAGGATATCACGAACAAAAACCTTCACTGTTTCAAATAAGTAATTAGAGATCTCCGATGGAACGTAATATCTTTATTGGAGTTTTCAAATTCGACGTAGGCAAGCATACACGCAGCTTCGACAATGCTGAAACATGATGGCAGCTTATGCGTAGTCATGCCGGTTAGACATGACGCGACCTTATAGACGTGAGCTGCCCTGTTAGGGTAGGTATAATCACTAGCGGCAAGAACGAGCGTGACATGTCGCTCGTGGCAAGTGCACTTGCGAAAAGCGCTCCTGCTTCTATTCCCATTCGTATTTTGCGTGACGCGGATGCGTCGCTTGGAGTCTTAGACAGCCCGACACAACAATAGTACCCGTTTCACCTGAAGCGCTATTGGGAACACCAACGCACGCGGCGTGTAGCCCGCGTTTTCGCCGCTAGTGAGTATACCCTTAGACATAACAAGCGCCTATATTTTGGCATACACAAGCTCATTGTTGTCACACAGTACACACCTCGTAGAATATTGCCAGTTTCACAGTCTGTCAAGGTGAGACGCTACTATTGCTGCCTTTCAACGAGCACTATTTGCCACGATAAACGAGCCAAATTTTTGAATACGATCCCACTGTTCTTCACACAAAACGCAAATAGGTTTCATTTTCCCAAAGGGAAGGGGTGGCGCCACCAAATTTGTGGCTTGCGTGGACTTTGCTGCAAGCGTTTGTTTTATCTCGAAGCAGCATGATGCACGCACCAGGGTTCATGTATTTTCCATGAATATTTTAGACAGGATAACCACTGGTCATTAAGGGTAACTAACTTGATTTCCAGAGAAGGGAAGCGGGTTAGAGGGAGACAGAAGGTTAGGTGGGCAGATGAGATTAAGAAGTTTGCGGGTATAAATTGGCAGCAGCAAGCACAGGACCGGGTTAACTGGCGGAACATGGGAGAGGCCTTTGTCCTGCAGTTGACGTAGTCAGGCTGATGATGATGATGATGATGATGATGATGATGATGATGATGATGTTAATGATGATGATGAACTTCGGTGGAGAACTTTCGGTTTCGGTTTTTGGGCGAGGAGTACGGCAGTAACGTAGCAGTGTACGTGGCTTGGTCACGTGATCACACATGGCTGTGACGCACGTCGTGCTGAGTACCGCCTGCCTTCGCACACACGTGCCACGCAAGCACCAACAAAACAAATGTGCCGTCAGTTACCAGGGCTAGCTGCCGCAGCCGGAAGCGATGCAGGGACTGATGCTATGCCGGTACGTACGTTGCGGAGGTGGCGGAGGTCCGGAGCTCCCTCACGTCCCTACAGATCTGGCGTGACATCACTGCAACTATCATTGCCCCTCCTATAGAGCTATACGTCAGGGCTGGTGCGCTAACGTTGGGTCTCGATCAGGAGAAAGGGCATTCTGGTACATTTTGTAAGTGAAATAAAATATGCTCTCGTTGTTTGCGGTGTCCGACCCTCCGTTCGGAGTTCCCTTAAATACAGAGGAAACTCCCCATGAGCTTTTATATAGCCTCGAAATTTGATAGCACCATTTCTTTAAACATACATCCAGTGTGGCTAGTTTTTCTACACGCAGTTTACCACTCGCACACCTTGACACATACCACTACTAATTTGCCACGGTAAGATGACGTTAGGGACTCAAAAAATAAAAAGAGTAAAACTTTGACCAAGAAGCGTGTTTTTGGGTGACGCTCTTCTAGCAGTGAGGGTGTTTTGGCAATCATCGGCGCGTTGGACGCTCCCTAAAGGCCTGACCAAACGCACCCATTGCAGCGCGTTAGCCCAGGGCTTCTTGACGCGACGTCATGCCCTTTCCCTATAGAGAGAGAGGGTGCGTGGGTAAGTGAAATTGCGTGCCCATCCTCTCCATAGGGTACGATGACGCGTCATAAAACCCCTCTCTGACGCTCTGCACAGGGTGCGTGTGGTGTGGCCTTAACGCTCCCCGACGTGTAGGGCTCGAATGCAGCTTCGCAGTTGTTTTATCAATTGTCATGTGATCATAGAAGGCAGTGGCAAGCTTTGGGCTCGGCGGAGCCTACGCGCCGCCACGTCCCTACAAGCGCCCTAGTACGTCGACGGCGCTTGCCCCTCTTTACAAACATGCAATAATAGGTTTATATTGAAACCACTGTCGATCAGTAGTGAAGGATCGCTAGAACACATGTGTTAAGTTTCATCACAACACACGCCTCAAGTAATATGCCATTTCTAGTTTTCTGGGTGTTCTTGTTTTTGGTGCACGTTAAAGAACCCGAGGTGGTCAAAATTTCCGGAGCCCACCACTACGGCGTCTCTCTTAATCATGTGGTGGTTTTGGGACGTTGAACGCCACTTATAAATCAATGAATGTTTTTCTTTTTGTTTTGAATAGCGGGGCGTCGTTGCAGGTGTACACAGGAAAATAATGAAAATTTTGTACGAGAAAAGAAAAAAAAAAGGAAGGAAAAGCTGAAGTACGAAGTAGCCATAACAGCAACAGCAACAAAAGAGCGATAAGCGAACTATGCAATTAAATATTTCAATGAATGCTTATATAGCTGGCATACATACCCAACATGAATAATAATGCAGCGATAAAAAGGTTGTGCCCTATGAACCAGATAACATGAAAGGCGCATAAAAGAAAAACGCTCGAACACTTGTAACAATATGCAAGCATACATGCACGATACATTACTTTTGCTATTAGTTGCGCGCCGGTACCAATAAACCTGTTGCACTGCCTTCAAACGAGATTCTAGCTGCAACAGAAATTAATTAACTGACGGGACACTGATGACGTCATCTCACGGGTCATTCTGCATCTCTACAATTGTCGCAAAGAGAGCATGCGTAGACATGTTATGACGTTGCTAGAATGAGCGTATGTGAAAGAATGAGCGTAATTGAAATGATCATTCGTTTTACTGGCGCGACGGCTCGGGGTTATCAGATATTCATCCATAATTATATTTGCTA